>OW799236.1:63023684-63383684 GCA_941918925.1 Phyto melanocephala | reverse complement strand
CTTGCGCCTCGATCTAAGGCATTCCAATCTGAGGCTTCGTATCTCCTCATTCCACCAGTAGCATGGAGAACCAAATCTGTTCGGCTTACGTTGTGGCATTGACGCATCGCAAGCTCTTTTTATTAACCGGCATAGTTGCACTGACGCTATCTGCACTGGACCTTCCTCGATCTCCCCGTCCATTATTGAATCATTGAATGTTTCCACGTCGAAACGTGAATCCTTCCACTTTGGACCCGTTGTAGGCTTAGTATGTTGCCCACGGCCACTGCATCCTGAGATTACGAACATTACCGCCTGGTGATCACTGTAAGTGAAATCTTCGCTAACCCACCACTTCGTCCTTGGAGTTGGCGAGCTGCTGACAAACGTAATGTCGATGATAGAGCTCCGACCGGCTTTCCTGAAGGTCTGGCTCCTTCCATTGTTAGCCACGTCTACATCCAGGGGTGCAAATGCCTCCAGAAGGCTCCGTCCTCTTCTGTTTGTTGATTGGCTGCCCCATTCCGTCGCCCATGCATTGAAGTCACCAGCTATTACAAGTGGGGACTTCCCAACTGCATCATTCACAAGTTCCTGCAACATAGATTCATATTCTTCATGGGACCAACTCGGTGGAGCATAACAGCTGTAGAAGAATATGCCCTTTATCCTTGCTCGAGTAAAGCCTTTTCTTTTATCTCCAATGTTCTGAATAGCATGTTTGCCACATGCCCATATTGCAGATTTCGAACTTTGGTCGCTTGTCCAAACATTGCTATTTCTTACTCCATATGGCCCGCTTATTATCGCAACATCTATTTGCTTTTCTCTTACTGATTGTGACAGTAGGTCGTTTGCCAATTCGCAATGGTTGAGGTTTATCTGCATGATCCTTAGCTCCATATTTATTTCCTAGTTTCGAGAGCTATCCTGAATACCGGACATCTACTGCTTCCAGCAATGTGGGCTGAGTCGCCTGTATTATTGTTCTTGCAGAACATGCATACGGGATTTTCCTCACATGTCTTAGCCATGTGCCCTTCCTTACCGCATCTCCTGCACATCTTCGATCTATCCATAGCATTTTCGCACTTGGCCGCCAAATGCCCGAATTCGAGGCATCTAAAACATTTTAGGAGGCTCTTTTCCTCCCTTATACGCCATATTGCCCAATTTGTAGCGACTTTCCCCATTTTCAGAAGCATTTCGGCTCTGTCTACTGGCAAACTAATTTTGGCGATCTGTGTTCCAACGTATGCACTTCTAAGTCTAAGCATCTCTACCCGGTCAGAGTCTCTTAGCTTTAGTTGCGCCCTAATTGTCCTAACTACCTCCTCCTTCGTCGTTACTTCATCGATATCTCTAATCTCTATAACTTTTCTCGGTTTCAGACTCCTTACAGACGCCTGGCCATTTAAACTCTGACCGATCGCCTCCTTATACTCGTCTGTCCGCTCGCCCGTATTTCGCAGTTGGAGTAATAGGTTACCATTATTGGTTCTCCTAATCCTGGATACTGCCTGACCTAGTTCGTTGAGACTCGGATCGGCCTTCACTTTACGCAGGATGTCAGGGTAGGAACTATTCCCTACAGCCTCTATTACAATCGCGTCGGGTTTCGTCCTTACCCTATTGCGATTCCCGTTTGACTTCTTTGTCTTCGCCTTAGACTTTACCACTTTCCAACCATCATTCTCCTGTATATTGGCGGTTTCCTCCGGTTTTGCTTCCTCGCATTTCTTGCCTTTGTAGACTTTCTTTGCCATAGGTTCCTTTGGTGCTCCCTCCGGTTTCCCCTCTGGTTTCCTCTTGGGCTCTTTTCTCCTTAACCATGGCGAGGTTTGAGAGGATTTTGAGCTTCTGATGACCTCTTTCGCCTTTTCGTTATGGTTTTCTATCGCCGATAGCTCGTACAAGGCCTTAATGCTCTCTATAGCATCCCGCATAGGTTGATGAATCGAACGCCTTTTCCCATCTTCCAGCATGTCCACTAAATTCCGGATGCAGACGCCGAGTCTACAGAATACTGTGGTTTCCATATTCGGGTTTACTGCCGTCTCATTGGATCCAGTCTTCTCGTGCTGAGGTGATCTGCGCATTTTCGAATTTCGGGCAAAGGGGTTGACTGTTACCACATGGTCACCCTTGCCGCCATCTAGTCCACTTCCACTAGAACCGTTATCATTTATACTTGTAGCATTATCTGCCAATCCAGCCAAGCCTACCGGAATAGCATTGCAGTCGCTTGATATCGACGCCCGGGAGCCTGCTTGCCCACCCCTCGCGGCCGCCGACACTGGGGTATTAGTCCCCTGTGTAGTAACTTCATTTATTTTATTCAACCTTTCCATCTTTGTTTTATTATTCGGGGATCCTACCCCTAGCGTTTTTCGCCTCCCGCCAGGACACAAAGAACAGCCGCTCCTAACATGGAGACAGACGCTGACCAGGAAGCCGCCCAATGTGGGTCAGACGCTCCTGGATTTGAATAACCTACCATCCAGTCATAGTGCTAGATTTTGATCACCCCCAGGTATTTTATTTCCCTGGTACCCTTCACGCCTTGAAAAGGGCATGACGAGCGCTCCCAATTCGCCGAATGGGAGGGTCCCGATGGAGGATCTAGGAAACCCCACACGGGTGTATGTATGTATGTATGTATGTATGTGTGTATGTATGTATGTATGTATGTATGTGTGTATGTATGTATGTAAGTATGTATGTATGCATGTATGTAAGTATGTTTTTATGTATGAATGTATGTATGTATGTTTATATATGTATGTATGTATGTATGTTTGTATGCTTGTATGTATGTATGTATGTTTGTATGTATGTAAGTATGTATGTATGTATGTATGTATGTATGTATGTATGTATGTATGTATGTATGTATGTATGTATGTATGTATGTATGTATGTATGTATGTATGTATGTATGTATGTATGTATGTATGTATGTATGTATGTATGTATGTATGTATGTATGTATGTATGTATGTATGTATGTATGTATGTATGTATGTTTGTATGTATGAATGTATGTATGTTAACATATGTATAATAATGAATTACGTTTTGTTTCGATTAGAAATATACATACACCCCAATTCTAAATAACAATTCCCTGGGAATTATTTCCCTATTCCCTGTTCCCCTATTTTAAATAACTTTTCCCGGGGAAATTTGTTCCCTTTCCCTTTTCCCTTATTCTAAATGAACTTCGAAATTGGGAAATTGTTCCCTGGGAAAAAACTTACTGAATCCTCAGCTCATGATCACAGACCTTTAATTTTTTGAGTTCCGTCAACACATCCAATAACGTTTGGAATGCCATACTTCACATAAAGAGCTAACGCATCTTTCCGTTTTTGCACTTCAGTTCTGCAGAAAGTTATCTACATTGGGCGTAAATGTTCCTTATATATTAATAACTTTTGCCAGAACTTTGCTAATACTACACTGAGCCATAGACACACCGTATTACCAATACCCGTTTGGTACAAACCTTCAGCAAAGAAGCGGAAAGTCGCACTTAATTTCACGATTGGAGAAATCGCAAAGGACTTAAGTTTGGGCTGAATACCTTAACACGTCCAACAGATATTTGAACGCCGGTTTAATTACTCTGAATTATTTTTCTAAACTTCCAAAAGTAAAACTTACAAAGCGTGCGGCAACTCAAGTGGGTTGCTGGCGTCACTTAGCATTTTCCTTTCTACCCTTTGCTTTTTCTTGTGCTTCAGAGTTTTCTGCTTCAGCTATTATTATTATCAATGCTACACTAAACATTTTTGTTCACTTTTAACAATTTTTTTTATTATTTACGAATATTCACTTTTTACGCTAAAAATTATTAGCAAATTTTTTGTCAAAACAAAACAGCAAACAGCTGACTTCGAAAATGTAAAATTCTCTCTCCCTTGTTATTCCCTTCCCCGACTGTTTAGAATAGGGGAATTTTATTCGCGGGAAAAATAAATTCCCGGAAAAATGAATGAATGAAAAATGTTCAATAAATTACATTAATTGCAATAGTTTCCGTTAATAGTTTGTAATTTAATCCTCTTGAAAGTTCCTTTTGTATATCTTCAATTTCAGACACGCATAATTTACTGCACATCTATAATGCCCGGCGCACAATTGGGACGAACGACGAATTTCGCCCAACACGACGAACTCTTCGGTAAAAATTCGCTGTGCAAATTCGTCGTGTGAAGCACAACAACGACGAAAAAGTTACATCTTTTATAGTTGATAAAATTGTTTAGTGTTTGTGTAATTAAGAAGCAAAAATAATGAAGAATTAAATTTTTTTTGAAGCTCAACAAAACATTATATAATTTCTGTAATAATAAATAAAAACTTTTTTACGTATAAGTAAACGTTTGCAAAGAATGTTGTGGGTACGTGCATTAAACAATAATAAAAATTTTGCTTGTGTATAACAGCTAATAGTGTGACCATATGAAAAAAAGATTATTTAATAAACTTAAACATTTGCAAAAACACAAATAAAAACAAATTTTTGTACTTAACTTTTTTATACTTATTTTAAATGTTTAAAAATAAAAAATAAAACAATTATTAAAGTAAAAACTAAGTTTTTTTCTTAAAAAGTTGAGAAGTAAACCCAAATTTAATAAAAAAAAATGGTCACCTTGTACCAATTTGTTCGTCGTTTGCCAGCGTAAGAAATAGAAATAAATCTAATGCAGTGTTCGCCGCGTATAGCGAACTTCGACTGACGCCACAATTGTATGTATTATCATATACACAAATGTGTTTTATTTTTGATGACGAATATTCGCGACGAAAAATTCATCATTCGTCCCAATTGAGCGCCTAGCATAAATTATGAAAGTTATAGGTTAAAATGTACGACAATTTATACCTCACAGTGTCTTTTTCGGTATATTTAAAATTAAAAACGTAATAAAACTGACAAAATTAGATGTATGATTCTGAAATTCTGCAAATATTGCTTTTTGACCAAAAAGACTAGGAATAGCGGAAATTAAGGTCAGACACCCACCTGTTTTTATATAGACAAAAACTAAAAAAAGAAGTCTGGAATGGATTATCTGAGTTAAATTCAAATATTAATTAAGTTACTTTAAATGTAGGAGGTGACATGCCCACACAAACCTATAATTATTTTTTAAATATGTGTGGGTACCAAATCATACTCTTCAGATTCCATAAAAATACAAATTTGGGGAAAAAAGTAGTCTGTATTTTCATTTATAATGTAGAAATTCTTTATGTTTTATTTTATGATTAAATTTAAGGAAATAAATTAATAGCAAATTAAAGATACACAACGAAAGTAAAACATATTTTAGTAAAAAGAGATTAAAACAAAGTGATTACTGTTAATAACAAAGACACATTTTATAATGTATTGTAATAAATAATTTAAAAACAATGTGCAATCAACGTTTTTCTAAATTAAAATTATTAGCATTATTTTCTACTACAATTCAGTTAAAACTTTTCTTATATCTAAAATTACTTAATCTGACTATGGCCCTTGCTAAAAATGGACGCATTGTCAACACATTTGTAACGATACTTGGGTATCTATACTGACCACAACCATAAATCGATGATATCACACCACAAAATTGCCCATTTATAATAGCAGGACCTCCCCCATCGCCATAACAGAAATCTCTACGGTATGGTTTGTAAATGCAAAACATTTTTGATGACGTGCTTATCTTATATCGTTTCGTACATTCAGAATTGCTCATTACATTCACTGTCGCCGTTGCCACCGAAAGGGGAGAATCATAATCCATTTCCTTATTTAAGCCCCAGCCGTAAATCTTTACATCGGCATTCGAATCCCATTGTTTAATACACAAACGAGTTGGTTTTATACCTGGACCAACAACCTCTGATTTTAGTTTTAACACAGCTAATTCCTTTTTTTTTGAATAAATGTATCCTTTAGGGTACACGACTTTTAAAATGGTAGTGTTTACACCCTCATCATAGCGGTGAGTAACTCCAGCTACTACGATTATTTTTTTTAATGGCTTGTACATAACACAATGGGCTGCTGTAACAACATACAATGATGATATTAAAGTGCCGGCACAGAATACGTTGCCATTATACCGCAGTTGCACTAAGTATGGTACCTCGGTAATGTTAGTGGCTGTGCCGTGTACAATGCGTGACTGGATTTGAGAAATTACAAAAGAAACTTTTAAAAGAACTAAACTGCAAATTATTATCAGTTTAAACATCTTTATAAGTTGAACCTATGTGAGATACTATTGCGTTACTGCAAATAGTTTGCAATTTTTTTAATAAATTGTTAATTAATTTTTAATAGAAACAGAAAAAAAAAAACATTTGTTAAAATATTTGCTTATTTATTTATATACTAGCTAAGACCGGCGCGCGTTTCTACGCCCCTGAATAAATAAAAATGTATTCTGAATTTTAATTGAATATATTAAAAATAATATTTTATTGATTTTTATTGTAATGCGAGTGGGTATACAATATTTTTGGTTTTTCCATTTGGTGTAAAATGAAGAAATTTTTTGGTGTTCCCACTCTGGAGCATGTGACGTGAAAATTATGGATTTTCCAAAATCTGGAAGCTGTAATCACTTGAAGTTGAAAGGCAAATCGATGGGAACCATTGGAATGCGTGAAAATAGCTGAAAATAATAACTTATTTTTAGTGAGTAGTGCCCACTTTTCTAACCACGAAATTGTATAGTCATGACAGCTCAATATGTGTGCAAAGTTTCAGAAAAATCGGTCAAGTGCAAATAGCTAAAAATGATAACTTATTTATTTTTTTTTATGGGCTGGCAATGTCCACCTTTTTACCACCCATAAACACTTCCTGGAATGTGTACATCAACTTGCCAAAGTTTGAGTCCGATCAACTTTACGGTTTCGGAGTCTATAGCTAACACTTACACACACACACACACACAGAGTTGCACTTTTATATATATAGATAATACATTTTTATACCCGCCACCAAAAAAATGGTGGGGGTATATTAATTTTGTCATTCCGTTTGTAACACATCAAAATATCCATTTTAGACCCCATAAAGTATATATATTCTGAATCAGGGTTTGATTTGATGACGATCTAGCTATGTCCGTCCGTCTGTCCGTCTGTTGAAAGCACGATAGAGGTCGCACCGAAAAAGTTAGGGAGCTCAAATTTTGCCAGAATCTTTCTTATAGACAAGGTTTGTTTGGTTTTGAAAACAGGCTAAATCGGAATATTAGGAAGAGAGTTATAGCTCGCAAAGCAAGAGTAGGTCGAAAAAAACGGGTCCGTCGAACATCGAAAAAAATGGAATTGTGTACAAACGCATTAACGTAGGCTCATGAAACTTCAAATATATATTTCCTGAGTAAAAACAATATTTCTTACCGAAACTTACCTAAATCTATGCATTAGGAAAGGAGTTATCGATCAAAATGTACGAAAATTTATACCGCACAGTGTATTTTTCGGTATATTTAAAAACAAAAACGTCATAAAAGCAACAAAATTGAATGTACGACTCTGAAATTTTGCACACTTTGCTTTTTGGTGAGACGCTTTTTTGACACGGAAAATCAATGTGCCACGCCCACTTTTACCCCCACCTCCCAAATAATGTTTTACCTAAAATTCATATAATTTCTCTATTAATAAAGATTTTGGAATAATAAAGGACTATATTGAAACACCTAAGTTGTACTCATTAGCAAGGACAACTTTGACACGCCTACTATAACGCCCAGTTTTCACGTTATCTACCGTTAATGAAATTTAAAAGCTCATAAAACCGCCAAAATTAGAGGTATGATGATAGAATTCGCTACGTGTATCGCGCTAGGCAATGTCATTACTGTGCCAAAAAATTAAGGTTCCACGCCCACTTTTACGCTCACCTCCCATATAACGTTTTAACTAAAATTCAAATTATATGAATTAATATTAATAAATATTTGGGAATAATAAAGGGCTTTATTGAAATATCTAAGTTGTTCTCATTAGCAAAAACAACTTTGACACGCCTACTATAACGCCCACTTTTCACGTTATCTACCGTAAATGAAATTTAAAAGCTCATAAAACCGCCACAATTAAAGATATGATGATAAAATTTGCTACGTATATCCTTCTAGGCAATTTTATTACTGTGCCAGAAAATTAAGGTGCCACGCCTACTTTTACACCCACCTCCCATATAACGTTTTAACTGAAATTCATATAATTTCTCTATTAATAAAGATTTTGGAATAATAAAGGACTATATTGGAATATCTAAGTTGTATTTTTTAGCAGAAACTTTATTGACACTGCTACTGTAACGCCCACTATCACTAAAAGACTAAATTTACGAAAACATTTTAATATCATATCGAAGTTATAAAGGGTGGTTAAATTTTAAGGGCCGATGATGTTTTTAAATAAAACACAAATTATTTAAGAAATTATTATCATTTCTTTTTATAATATTAATATTTGTATCGTTCAATTATGTATTTAACAAAATATCGACCAAATGCCCCCCCCCCCCATCCTTGGCGCCACTTCTCTATCTGATGGTCCAAATTTTCAATGACAATGTTGATGCTCAATTGTTGGGCATGATGATGAGTCGAGGTTGACTGCTCTTTTGCCACACTATCACAAAAAACAGCAATGGTTCCCATTCAACGAACTAAGAAGGCATGCACAGATTTTCTAACATTTTATACAGACCTGTTTTGCAGAAATTTAAATATTTTTTACAATTCTCCCGATTGTGGACGCATTTGAACGATTATGTTGACCAAAAGAATCAAGAAGTGCACATAATGCATTTTGATTTGAACGCCCATTTTTATAAAAAACCTGAATAACTATAAAGCGTTGCTCATTTGCGTAAGTTTGATATTGAGAAATGTCAAATGAAATGCAGAAAACAAATTTAAAGACTAGGTGAAGTTCACCTTCAACATGGGCCCTTAAAATTTAACCACCCTCTACAAAGAAAATGATACATATAAAGCAAAAAGAATAAAGAGATTATTCCATAGCGATTAACAAAATAATAAATATTGTGCTTTAAATGTACACAAAATTGGTGGTGGGTATAGAAGATTCGGCACAGCCGAATATAGTGCTCTTACTTGTTAACTGTTGTGTTTTGTTTTTGTTAAGATGTGTTTCAAAATTGGTCTTAAAGAATATAAAGTCTAATTGTATAGTTTAACATTTAAATACATACATACATACATACATACATACATACATACATACAAACATACATACGTACATACATACATACATGATAGGGCTGAGCTCAGGGTACTGTCGGGGTCAGTAGGTGGCGGATAACTGGACGACCTACGGGTCAGCTGCGAAGAATATGCAGTCGCCAACCAATAGCGGCAGATTCTGAGAGCATACTGTAAATTAACACAAGAGCTCGATGGCGAACTGCGATTGGATGCCGCCGTTTGGCTAGGTATCCACCGGGGATGCCCTTAAAAGAGGTGCAGATGGAGATGTCTTCGCGGATTCCCCGGATAAAAGCACAGAGGCTTGTGAAATTTTTTGTTTCGCGGCTATGGGACCTGAATGCTTACACGAGTGGGTCCGCTGTATATGTAACCCGCCGAAAGGCATTAAGATCAAGTCCAGGACGATCTTAATTATGGCATTTCTGGAACATGGTATGGATGTGTTGAACCCTGCGCCGACGGTCTGTAGTATTCTAGAACCTTAGTATGTAGCTAATGCTACAACTGCCTCCACCAATTAAAACTTGGCAGTCTCAAAGTGCGCTCGAAGAACGTCGCCATTAAGTTGGTGGTACAAGCTCGGATGATAATTCCCGACTAACGCGGACCTGGCTCTGGCTTGGCGTTTCATAAGAATCTCATGTCAACCCTGGCATGGCCTCCCTTCTTGCATAGATAACCATGGGGTTGTAAACGCGACTGTATATGGTTGGAGATAGCGGCTTTGAGTTTGGACAAAAAACAATGACTAAGAATAATAATAAAGATGGAAAGAGCAACAGGAAGTGTGGAAGAGGCGAAAATGAGGATGTAGGGGCTTCGGACCCATTTAAGAGAAGCTCTGTGATGATAAGATCACCACCACAGGAACTTTTTTCTTCTGATGCACGCCACTTACAGAAGTGGCTCAGAGTGGTAAAACCCAAGTGATGATAAAACTTGGTGATAGGATAGAAAAGCTTCTGCAGTTCATAAAGGCAAGAAGCAATATCCATAAGGATATTCAGACAATCACACGGGAATCCAGGTATTGTACATGCAGGCTACGTGTGAAGTGATTGGTACGGAAGATAGTGCACCAAAGGCTCAAATGATTGATAAGGAAGCCCAGACAGAGCAACCTCGGTTGATACTTCTTCCAACCCCATCGTCTAAAAGGGGACCGATTACACAGAGTCCAAAGGGGAACAGGAAGAAGAGGAAAAAGTCCACTATGAATGAGCGGGTCATTAATAGTGGGGTAGAGATTCTGGGAACTAAGCCTCGTGCCGATACTGAGGGACTCTCAGTGACGGATAAGAATTCGGAATGGAGGAAGGTACAACCGAAAGCGCATAAAAGAAGGAAACCAATAAGACCGGACGCATTAGTTGTCAAAAATTGTGGGGAAAGATCTTATGCGGATCTTTTGAAGCAGGTTAAGAGTGACCCAAGGGTAAGTGAACTTGGCCTGAGTGTTAGGAACATTAGAAAGACGGGTAGGGGTGAATTGCTCTTCGAGTTAAATAAACCCATACATAATAGTACGGCCGATTTTAAGACAGCTGTCGAGGGTGTGCTGGGCGAGACGGCTAAAGTACGTATCTTGACGCATGAGGTACTCTTGGAGATTAGGGATATAGATGAGGCTACGCCGAAAGACGAGGTATTACATTCTCTTTTGAAAGTTTCTGATAGATTAAGTGCGTTGAAAACGTCAGTGATTAAGGCTTTGAGGAAATCTTATGGAGGAACACAGACTGCCACTATTGGTCTGAGTTCTGAGTTGGCGAACTACCTTATTGAGACCGGCAAAAGTCAGAATGATTACGCTGACAAATGCCTACAATGTGGCGTATCTGGTCACAGGATTGGGGTGTGTAATAACCAACCATCATGTATATTGTGTAGTTGTGAGAACCCTAGGGTAAAGAGTGATCATGTCACTGGCTGTTCTGTCTGTTCGTTTTACAAGAAAGCGATCAAACGCCTTAGACGTCGAGGATGAGAGTCTTACAAATAAATCTGAATCACTGTCAGGCGGCACAGGATCTGCTGAAACAGAGTGTTGGCGACTTCAATGCGTGTTTCATACAGATGTGTGAAGAGGTTGAAAACGACCCATGGGGTCTGGCTTATAAGCTGGTAACAAAAAAGCTAAAGTGTCTAAGTCCACCACCACCGAAGGATGCTGAAGTACTTAGGCGCATAGTGGATCACTTATTTCCTTACCAAGCTGTGACATCTTGGCAGACTAATACTGTTCATATGGTATTTGACTTTCCGCTTGTCACGACAGTTGGCATACCGAATGCGGTAGTAAGGGAGACTTTCAAGTATTGCCCTGATCAGGTTATCCATTTGATCAATTTGTGTTTACGCCATGGTATATTTCCGAGTATGTGGAAAACGTAAAAGCTTGTTTTGTTATTGAAACAGGGAAAACCTCAGGAGGATCCCTCCTCCTACCGGCCACTCTGTATGATTGATACGTTTGGGAAACTGTTGGAAAGCATAGTATGTAGAAGACTAGAGGAATATGTTGAGTGTGTAGGAGGTCTATCTGATAATCAATTCGGTTTTAGATGGGCAAGATCGACTGTGGATGCTTTGAACGTAGTGGTTCATACGGCCCCTGCGGCGATTGAGGGCAAACGATGGAGAAATCACACAAAGGAGTATTGCGTAGTGGTAACGCTCGACGTTAGGAATGCATTTAACTCGGCGAACTGGGAGGTTATAGTGAATTCTCTCATGCGTTTAGCCATTCCTGAGTACTTGTTGGCTATAGTGAAGGATTACTTCCGTAACAGAATCCTGCTGTACGAAACCGACGAAGGCATGCGACAGCATAACATCGCAGGTGGGGTCCCACAGGGTTCAGTTCTCGGACCGTTGTTGTGGAATGTGATGTATGATGGCATACTTCGTGTGTCTCTTCCCGATGGGGCTAAGATTGTCGGTTTGGCCGATGACATAGCCCTGATATGTGCTGCTAGGGAGTTTGTGGAAATTACGACCATTGCTAATGCAAGCATAGAAATTATGCACTCCTGGTTAGAATCTGTTAATTTGATTTTGATATCCAGCCGTAGGTCAATGGAGTCTGTAAAATTAAATGTGGGATCGTGTTGTATTGAGACGAAACCTTCGCGAAGGACCATCTGCTATATGCTGCTGGGAAGTCTTCGAGAATATATACTGCTCTGTCTCGTTTAATGCCAAATACGAGAGGCTCAAAACACTTACGCCCAGTGCATAGACTGGCTGCTTTGCGAGTTATTTTTTCTTTTCGGACTGTATCAAATGATGCAGCATTGGTGATTGCGGGAATGATGCCAATTAATCTTCAGATCAGAGGCTTTTCAGATATTGAAACGATTGCTGAGTGGCAGCGGCGATGGTCGTTGTCAGAGAAGAGAAGGTGGACGTTTTCTTTTATTCCTGACTTGGTCCCATGCCTCAAGTGAGCACATGGGGATCTGGACTTCTATGTTACGCAGTTGATTAGATTTGGTCATGATACTTCTCTGTTCTGTCCAAGTTGTGATGGTAATGTCGAGGACAATGCTGAACATGTATTTTTTTCGTGCCCACGTTTTAATAGGGAGAGAATATACCTTGAGGGGATGTTAGGCCGAAGTTTTGATCACGGTAATATAGTGGAGATTATGTTGTCCTCTGCATGCAGCTGGGAATATGTATGTGGATATGATAGATTGGTTCTCATTGAACTTCGTTGGGTTGAGAGAATCCGTAATGGAATGTTATAGTTTGGGTGTTGTACCTTCCCCCCCTGCGATGTATAGCTTTGTGGTAGTTCCGCAGGTATTTTGTGCCAGTGTACCGAGGTGTTTTAGCGTGTTAAAGTCACGCACTCCTGGTTGACCTGAGTACCAGGGTCTTTCGATGATTTCACCTCGTTAAAAAAACATACATACATACATACATACATACATATGTACATACATACATACATACATACATCCGTGTGGGGTTAGCTAGATCCTCCATCGGGACCCCCCATTCGGCGAATTGGGAGCGCTCAACATGCCCTTTTCAGGGCGGGAAGGGTACCAGGGAAATAAAATACCTGGGGGTGACCAAAATCTAGCACTATTACTGAATGGTAGGTTATTCAAATCCAGGCGCGTCTGACCCACATTGGGCGGCTTCCTGGTCAGCGTCTGTCTCCATGTTAGGAGCGGCTGTTCTTTTTGTCCTGGCGGAAGGCGAAAAACGCTAGGGGTAGGATCCCCGAATAATAAAACAAAGATGGAAAAGTTAGTTAAAGTAAATGAAGTTACTACACACTACTCCCGGGCGTCGATATCAAGCGACTGCAATGCTATTCCGGTAGGCTTGGCTGGATTGGCAGATAATGCTACAAGCATAAACAACAACGGAAGGGGAGTGGATAACGACAAGGGTGACCATTTGGTAACTGTGAACCCCTTTGCCCGAAATTCGAAAATGCGTAGATCACCGCAGCACGAGAAGACTGGATCCAATGAGACGGCAGTAAACCCGAATACGGAAACCACAGCATTCTGTAGACTCGGCGTCTGCATTCGGAATTTAGTGGACATGCTGGAAGATGGGAAAAGGCATTCGATTCATCAACCTATGCGAGATGCTATAGAGAGCATTAAGGCCTTATACGAGCAATCGGCGATAGAAAACCATGACGAAAAGGCGAAAGAGGTCATCAGGAGCTCAAAATCCTCTCAAACCTCGCCATGGTTAAGGAGAAAAGAGCCCAAGAGGAAACCAGAAGGGAAACCGGAAGGTGTACCAAAGGAACCAATAACAAAGAAGGTCTACGAAGGTAAGAAATGTGCGGAAGCAAAACCGGAGGAAACCGCCATTATACAGGAAAACGATGGTTGGAAAGTGGTAACGTCTAAGGCGAAGACAAAAAAGTCAAACGAGAATCGCAATAGGGTAAGGACGAAACCCGACGCGATTGTAATAGAGGGAGTAGGGAATAGTTCCTACACCGACATCCTGCGTAAAGTGAAGGCCGATCCGAGTCTCAACAAACTAGGTCAGGCAGTATCCAGGATTAGGAGAACCAATAATGGTAACCTATTACTCAAACTGCGAAATACGGGCGAGCGGACAGACGAGTATAAGGAGGCGAAAGGTCAGAGTTTAAATGGCCAGGCGTCTGTAAAAAGTCTGAAACCGAGAAAAGTTATAGAAATCAAGGATATCGATGAAGTAACGACGAAGGAGGAGGTAGTTAGGACAATTAGGGCGCAACTAAATCTAAGAGACGCTGACCCAGTAGAGGTGCTTAAACTTAGAAGTGCATACGGTGGAACACAGATTGCCAAAATTGCAAGTAGACAGAGCAGAAATGCTTCTGAAAATGGGGAAAGTCGCTACAAATTGGGCAATATGGCGTATAAGGGAGGAGAAGAGCCTCCTAAAATGTTTTAGATGCCTCGAATTTGGGCATGTGGCGGCCAAGTGTGAAAATGCTATGGATAGATCGAAGATGAGTAGGATGGAAGGGCACATGGCTAAGACATGTGAACAAA
This sequence comes from Phyto melanocephala, assembly GCA_941918925.1. Classification (NCBI taxonomy): domain Eukaryota; kingdom Metazoa; phylum Arthropoda; class Insecta; order Diptera; family Rhinophoridae; genus Phyto; species Phyto melanocephala. The sequence continues at coordinate 63,368,911 of OW799236.1, read as the reverse complement.
ATCCCGTATGCATGTTCTGCAACAACAATAATACAGGCGACTCAGCCCACATTGCTGGAAGCAGTAGATGTCCGGTATTCAGGAGAGCTCTTGAAACTAGGAAATAAATATGGAGCTAAGGATCATGCAGATAAACCTCAACAATTGCGAATTGGCAAACGACCTACTGTCACAATCAGTAAGGGATAAGCAAATAGATGTTGCGATAATAAGCGAGCCATATGGAGTAAGAAAAAGCAATGTTTGAACAAGCGATCAAAGTTCGAAGGCTGCAATATTGGCATGTGTCAAACATGCTATTCAGAACATTGGAGATAAAAGAAAAGGCTTTACTCGAGCAAGGATAAAGGGCATATTCTTCTACAGCTGTTATGCTCCACCGAGCTGGTCCTAACTCCAAGGACGAAGTGGTGAGTCAGCGAAGATTTCACTTACAGGATGCCGTGGCCGTGGGCGACATACTAAGCCTACAACGGGTCCAAAGTGGAAGGATCCATGTTTCGACGTGGAAACATTCAATGATTCAATAATGGACGAGGATATCGAGGTAGGTCCAGTGCAGATACCGTCAGTGCAACTATGCCGGTTAATAGAACGAGCTTGCGACGCGTCAATGCCACAACGTAAGCCGAACAGATTTGGTTCTCCATGCTATTGGTGGAATGAGGAGATACGAAGCCTCAGATTGAAATGTCTTAGATCGAGGCGCAAGGCACAGCGATCAAGAGGGAAAAGCTTCCACACCCAGAGGATTGAGGAATTCAGGGAACTTAGGAAGCAACTCAAAACCGCAATTAAGAAGAGCAAAGGAGAAAGCTTCAAGCGCCTTTGCGAGGAGGTAGATGCAAACCCTTGAGGTACAGCATATAAGGTGGTAATGAAGAAGCTTAAATGCCAAGCGGCTCCTCAGATAACATGCCAAACACTCCTACTGGGCATTGTATCGCACCTGTTTCCATAGCGGGAGAACAATTGGGTATACGTCGACAGCAGATTCACGGACTGCAATATTCCCCCTGTCACGGAGGAAGAGATTCTCAAGATAGGTAGGGAAATTGGGGATAACAGGGCACTTGGCCCGGACGGAGTTCCCAATAAAGCCATTAAAGCCGCAATTCATCGACGACCGTGCTTGTTCAAGAGAATTATGCAAAGTTGCTTAAGTGAGGGTATTTTCCCGGACCAATAGAAGAGGCAGAGACTAGTTTTGCTTCCAAAATGGTACAAACCAGCTGGCGAACCATCATCTTATCGCCCTATCTGCCTTCTTGATATGCTGGGCAAAGTACTGGAAAAGGTGATCTACAACAGACTCATAGACATCGTCGAGAGAGAGAATGGACTCTCCGAGACACAATTCGGATTCAGGAAATCACGCTCCACGGTTGACGCCATAAAAAGGGTAGTAGATACAGCTGCGGGCGCAATAGCAGGAGAAAAGAATACTGTGGTGTTGTCACGCTTGACATTAGAAACGCGTTTAACTCTGCCAGTTGGGATTTCATAATGGCAGCTCTAGAGAGACTGAACACACCGAAGTACCTAATTAGAATAGTGAATAGTTACTTTTCGAATAGGAAACTGATCTATGTAACGGACGATGAGCCACGGATGTATGATGTTAGTTCAGGTGTTCCACAGGGATCGGTTCTTGGTCCACTGCTATGGAATATCATGTATGACGGAGTCCTTAGAACACAACTACCGAGCTCGACAAGAATAATCGGGTTCGCAGATGACATAGTGATTGTCAGTGTAGCGAAACATATTGTGGAATTAGAATCGGCTATAAACGATGCAATTGTGAGGATCTAGAGATGGCTAGATTCAGCGAATCTCAACCTGGCAGAACAGAAGACTGAAACAGTACTAAGTACAAGTAGGAAGAAAGTGGAATTCATGAAGGTGAAGGTGGGAAACCAGGAGATATGTTCTAAACCGGCAATCAAATATCTTGGGGTCATGATAAATAACAGACTTAAATTCTGGCCTCATATTTAAAACGCGTGCGCGAAGGCCGCGATGATTCAAAGGAGTATTGCTAGAATACTACCTAATATTGGAGGACCAAGGGATCCAAGAAGAAGGCTTCTGGCTACGGTTACCAATTCCACATTGCTTTACGCAGCCCCTGATTGGGCACAGGCTCTGAAGATAAAGGAATATAGAAGAAAAATTTCCTCGGTTCATAGACTATGCGCGCTCAGGACAATAAGTGCCTTTAGGACGGTATCGGATGACGCGGCTTGTGTCATAGCGGCACTGATTCCAATAGACATACTGGCAGCGGAAATCCAGAGAATCTACAATAGGCGAACGACAGGCTAGGCAGTAGTAAATTTAGCTGCAGTTAAGAGAGAGGAAAGATCGTTTTCAATCATAGAATGGCAGAGAAGGTGGGATACATCGACTAAAGGACGATGGACATATAAACTCATCCCTAATATTGCGGTATGGATTCATAGAAAAGCTGGGGACGTAAACTTCTAATTGACACAGTACATGACAGACCATGGCGCTTTTAGGCAATATCTGCACAGGGTTGGCCATGAAAATTCCCAAACCTGCCCAGAATGCCCAGAAGAGGCGGGAAATGCGGAGCATGTCGTATTCCGATGCCCTAGATACATGGGGTGGACTTCGGGTATGACGAATCCATCGGAGTTTCTTCAGCATATGTGTCAGAACGTGGAAAACTGGGAGGTCTTTAGTGGAGTATGCTCCCGGATAATTAAGGACCTAAGAAGGCTGGAAAGGGCTAGACGGTCCGACGAGGAGGAGGCGTAAATGCCAACGGCCCCCGCGAAGTAATACCTAGCGGCAGTCCCGTGGGGATGTCCGTTGATGATCGAGGGGTTTTGGTTTAGTACGTAGGCGCTACGGCGAATCGTACATGCTTGCGGCACGGGCCACTAGTATCTATGAAGATTCCACACCACCGGCTCGAAAGCATAAAAAACATATATACATACATACATACATACATACATACATACATACATACATACATACAAACATACATACATACATACAAACATACATATATACAAACATACATACATACATCTATGCATACTTATGTTGTATGTGTAACATTTTTATCAGTCTACACACACCCCTATAAAGTTGTCCATTTTTTTTGTTTCAATGGAACAGAAAAATTTCATGATTTTATTCTTTAACACATTCTGTGATAAAAACTCGTTTGCATAAAAAGTATTTATTCACATAACACAGCTGTAAAAATGGTACTTTGTTAAGGCTTAGTTAGCCGACTGTTGATAGAATGTAACCGCACCGTTTACTTAACGTATGACTTTAGTGTAGTCATAGAAACTTTAAAAACGTGCCATATGATTATTACATAAACAACCAAATCAGGTGTTGTCAATACGGTGCTTTAGAATTTATGGAAACGTTTTACAGCGATTTTTTTAAAACAGCTTAAAACATATAAATGCGGCTTTTTAAAGTTTCTTCTAGTATTTTATATATAAAACGTATATTATATAAAGCCTTGCTTTAAATATTTTGCAAGACAAAGTATGAAAACTGATTGTATAAATTTTATTTTTATGGAAGTGTTGCGATTTGTTGTACGATTAATACCAGTTTTAAAATCAATTGTGACGTTTAAGTGGATGCGTATGCATGTAGTAATATTTTTGTGACACGCGTGGTCGTATTAAGACGAAAAAAAATTAAGCATAAGTTTACGGGATTAAAAAATCTTGCAAAGCTCAGTATAAAATGTAAAATGGTTGTGCTTTAAACCAAAAGAAATTGGGCAACTTTGTTTATCTACGTCATAATCAAAGAAGTTCTGTCATATAATAATTTTTCATGAGCGCTCGAGAAAAAAATAATGAGAGAATGTGCGTGATTAAAAAACGTTCTTCGTGATCATGCGTGATGAAAAGAGATTAAAAATTACTCCGTGTGTGAACGTTTATTATATTTTTTGTTTGAAATGTATATGAAGATCGTAAATATTACTTTTTTGGAATTATATTTATTATGCGTGTTTGCGATTTGTTGTAAAATATAAACCAGTTATATTTAAAACCAATTGTAACGTTTCTATAAGCCCGTGTTACAGCATTTTGATTTATGTAAATAAAAGAAAACTTATATGTATATATTTAATTTTGTATTGAAAATTGATTTAACAAGGTTTATTAACTAGATTTTATTTTTAAAATAAAATTGGATCGCTCTTCTTCTTTACAACTTAGGTATGGCTAAAAACTTTTTGTAGGCAAAAAATTGATTGACCGTTTTCATTATGAAATTTTAAAAAAACTTTCTACAGAATATTATGTACACACTTTATTTATATATGTATGTATATGTACATACATATGTTTATAATTCCAAATTTTTAGAAAATTTTTAATATTAATTTCTTATGTGTTTTTTTTTAAGTTAATTTAAGAATCAATATGTTGACATCACTCTTAATAAATGTCACGTAGAAACGTAATGATTTTCTATTTTTAACAGGTTCGGACGTTACAGCAACATCACATTACATTACTATAACTGCTTGAACTGTTTTACACATAACGAAAACGATATGCCGTTGCGTTCCGTTAAGGAAACATTACATTCCGGTCGGCTAATCCAGCCTTTACACTGAAATATAATTGGGGGTAAGATATGCTACACTCTTGCCAGTTATTTGTGCAACATGTTCAGAAAAGAACACGATAACTGTTTGCATTCTTGCATGTTTTTTTTAGAATAGAACATAAACCCGCTCGAATGATAGCATTATTGTAACATTTTTATCAGAAAGGAAAACACCATTAGAAACGTACACACTTATGTGTATCTATTTATGTATATCTATTTATTCAGTTTTTATTTTAGGTCAAATAAAGATACAAATTATGCTAAATCATCGTGATTTAGTTTGCAGTTCTGATATGTTTATGTGTTAGTAAATGATGTCATTTATATATAATATTTTTAATTTTTTTAACATTGTTGTATTGTACTATTGATACTATTTTTGTATATGTTTACAGTGTTGTATGTTTGTCGTTGGTAATTTCCATTTAAACATTTTGTATCACAATTCAAAATTATTTCATGTGTGCTTAAGAGTTCATAGAGGGATGAAAAATGAAAATTTTTGCAGAATCAAAATAATACATAAAGTAATTAATTTTGAAGTTTTTTTTTTTTTTTGCTTCCAAAATAATGTATATATTATACGTTTTTAACCTGAATGTTTTTTGTTGATTATTTTATCTATGCTATAATTTTTTTTACTAAAAAATTGTTTTTAAATATTTTTTGTAAGAAGTAAGATTTGATCAACTATCTTATTCCTGACTTTTATTTGCTTGATGTTTAATATCATTGACGTTTAACAGTGCAACGATACATACGATAAAACAAAAATTGTATTCACAAATAAATAATCTAAAACTGTAAATAGACGATAAAGTATACAATACGAGGTTGTGAATTTAACAAGTATTTATTCTTTGTTTTGTATTTGGTTTAGCAAAACAGTTGTAAACTTTCGATATAGACGATTGAGAACAGGAATGTATGTTTTAATGTATGTACATTTGAACGTAAAATTGTATAAGGCAATTTCTCATAATTTAAAAGTTATTATTTTTTCGTACTTTTAATGAGATTGTAAAAAAACTGTGTACATGAAATATTTTCTGAAAATTTGATATGCTATAAACATATTTTAATATTTAGTATATCATAGTCTAGAATACTAAACACGACTTTTTAGAATTATTGTCTGTTTTTTAAATAATATCTCATTTCTCGCAGAAATAGAAAAATACCAATTAAATAATACTTTAAATCGTACTAGAAGTTACAAAAGTAAAATATTAATTTGCAACAGTGTTGTTAACCGTACGGTAATTAAGAGTATCGAACGGTAGGTAGGTTATTTTTTATATTTGTACGGTTATTTTAAAAAGTTTTTATTTTAAAGTGTTAAGGTAGGATCACACGATTGCCGTAATGCACCAATTTCCAAAATTTTTTCTTATTCTTCTTCATGGGAAAAAACTTTTCATTTTGTAACAAGGGCAAAATTTTCTACCACTGTAAAATTTACAATTTTGATGGAAGTGCTAATATTTACGTAATAAGAAGGCGCTATGTAAAAATGCGGCATCTCAAAGTTTCAGCATCAACGAAAAATCGGAACTCCTTAGTTGAAGTCATTCAAAAAAAGTCGCGCACAAATGGGTTAGAGTTGTTAGTTGCCTGCTATATTGCAAAACATATTTTGTCCTTTAACTTGGCAGCGGATCTTTGTACCCTACTAAAGCGTGTGGCTATAAAAGACACAGAAGTTTAAAAGTTGTCATGTGGAAGATAAAAAGAAACAACAATTATAAAAAATGTAATTGGGAAAGAGCAAATGGAATGTATACTTAAGCGCTTACAAGAGAATGTGTTTGTGGTTCGAATTTTTGATAAAGCAGAATTAAAGCCATTAGATATATTTTCAGCTTTAACTGAAGTTAGGGATGCAACCGCTGAAAATCTTTTTAAAGTGTTTGAAAAACATTGGACAGACTTTAAAAAAATATGATTGGCTTTGCGGCAGACAGAGCTAATAACATGTCCGGAAATTTAAATTCTACCAAGGCTTTTCAGCCTGATATACATATATAGAATTACATGAATGATAGTCCAAAACGAACGTTTGAGTTAACAGCCTTTCCGGAGCTATGGAATATTGAACCTCAAAAGCTTATACAGTATTTTTCGGTTAATTGCACATCAAAATTTGTGCAACTTTTTGTTCAATTAACCGGGGAACCAATTAGCCGATACCCGCTTAATTGAACAATTCGTTTAATTACGAGAATCCCGTTTAATTGAACAGTTTGTTCAATTACAGGAATCACGCATAATTGGAACTACTAATGAATTAAAAGAAATCGCATATGTGCACTTTAAGTTTTTATACCCTTCACACAGTGAAAAATGGTACATATAGGTTTGTCATTCTGTGTGAAATTTCTACAATTTTCATTTCCGACCCCATAAAGTATATATTTTCTGAAAGCTTATGAATAGGGGAGTCGATTAAGCTCTGTCCGTCTGTCCGTGTCTATGTTGAAATCAACTTTTTGAAGCCCCCCAACATCGCTTGGACCCGGGTGAGGTATTAAAATATCAGAAATATTCGGGAGTAGATCGGTATTGAAAATCAGAAACATCGGTACATAAACAATTGAGATATGAGCAAAAACCCACGACCACCTCGATTTTTTTTTTCACAAAAACAACATTACAACAACAACATACATACATACAAACGTGTATACTGGTTAGAGAAAACGTGGCATCGAATCCCAGCTGAGCCAAAAAAATTTTTTTTTTTATTTTTTTTTAAATTTTTTTTTTTAATTTTTTTTTATTTTTTATTTAATATATTATTTATATTTTTATTATTTTTTTTTATTTTTTGTTTGTTTTATATTTATTACTAGCCAAACCCGGCGCGCGTTGCTACGCCCCTTAATGAATCGAAATGCATTCTAAATTTTAATTGAATATCAAGTGCAAAAACCTAAAAATTATAATTTTTTTTATGGGCGTGGCATTGCCCACTTTTCTGATCACGAAATTGTAAAGTCATAACAGCTCAATATGTGTGCAAAGTTTCAGAATAATCGGTCAAGTGCTAGTACCTCAAAATGATACCTTTTTTTTATAGGCGTGGCACTGCCCACTTTTCTAATCACAAAATTATTTAGTCATGACAGCTCAATATGTGTGCAAAGTTCCAGAAAAATCGGTCTGGTGCAAGTACCTCAAAATTGTACCCTTTTTTTATGGGTGTGGCCCCGCCCACTTTTTTAATCACAAAATTATAAAGTCACGACAGCTTAATATGTGTGCAAAGTTGCAGAAAAATCGGTCCAGTGCAAGTACCTCAAAATTAAAACTTTTTTAGGGGCGTGGCCCCGCCCACTTTTCTTATCACGAAATTATTTAGTCATGACAGCTCGATATGTGTGCAAAGTTTCAGAAAAATCGGTCAAGTGCCAGTAGCTAAAACTGATAAGTAATTTTTTATGGGCGTGGTCCCGCCCACTTTTTTTCATCCATAAACACTCCCCGGTATGTGTACAACAACTTACCAAAGTTTGAGCCCGATCGGTTTTACAGTTTCAGAGTCTATAGCTAACACACACACACACACACACACACACACAGAGTTTCACTTTTATATATATAGATATATATTTGAATTATTATACCCTTCACACAGTGAAAAAGGGTATATATAGGTTTGTCATTCCGTGTGAAATTTCTACAATTTTCATTTCCGACCCCATAAAGTACATATTTTCTGAAAGCTTATGAATAGGGAAGTCGATTAAGCCCTGTCAGTCTGTCCGTCTGACCGTCTGTCCGTGTGTATGTTGAAATCAACTTTTTGAAGCCCCCCGACATAGGTTGGACCCGGGTAAGGTATTAAAATATCAGAAATATTCGGGAGTAGATCGGTATTGAAAATCAGAAACATCGGTGCATAAACAACTGAGATATGAGCAAAAACCCACGACCACCTCGATTTTCTTTTCACAAAAACAACATTACAACAACAACATACATACATACAAACGTGTATACTGGTTAGGGAAAACGTGGCATCGAATCCCAGCTGAGCCAAAAAAAATTTTTTTTTAATTTTTTTAAAATTTTTTTTTTTAATTTTTTTTTTATTTTTTTTTTATTTTTTATTTAATATATTATATATATTTTTATTATTTTTTTTTTTTAATTTTTTTTTTTTTATGGTTTTTTGTTTTATATATATTATATATGTATATAATAATTTTTTTTTTAAATTTTTTTTTAAAATTTTTTTTTTAAAATTTTTTTTTTATTTTTTTTTTTTTTTTTTTTTTTTTTTTTAACATACATACGTGAATTTACTGTTATTGCATGACTACACGTTGTGAAGGGTATATAAGATTCGGCACGGCCGAATATAGCGCTTTTACTTGTTTTTTTTTAAATTTTTTTTAAATTTTTTTTTTTATTTTTTTTTAAATTTTTTTTAACATACATGCGTAAATTTAAAATTTTACAATGGGATGTTTTTATATATGTGTGTTTTTTATATGTATGTACATCTATCTATATATATAAAAGTGAAACTCTGTGTGTGTGTGTGTTAGCTATAGACTCTGAAACTGTAAAACCGATCGGGCTCAAACTTTGGTAAGTTGTTGTACACATACCAGGGAGTGTTTATGGGTGAAAAAAAGTGGGCGGGGCCACGCCCATAAAAAATTAGTTATCAGTTTTAGCTACTTGCACTTGACCGATTTTTCTGAAACTTTGCACACATATCGAGCTGTCATGAATAAATAATTTCGTGATAAGAAAAGTGGGTGGGGCCACGCCCCTAAAAAAGTTTTAATTTTGAGGTACTTGCACTAGAGCGATTTTTCTGAAACTTTGCACACATATTAAGCTGTCGTGACTTTATAATTTCGTGATTAAAAAAGTGGGCGGGGCCACGCCCATAAAAAATTAGTATTAGTTTTAGCTACTTGCACTGGACCGAATTTTCTGAAACTTTGCAAACATACTGAGCTATCATGACTTTACACTTTCGTCATTAGAAAAGTGGGCAGTGCCACGCCCATTAAAAACGGTATCATTTTGAGGTACTTGCACTGGACCGATTTTTCTGAAACTTTGCACACATATTGAGTTGTCATGACTATACAGTTTCGTATTTAGAAAAGTGGGCAGTGCCACGCCCATAAAAAAGGTTTTATTTTGAGTTACTTGCACTGGACCGATTTTTCTGACACTTTGCACACATATTGAGCTGTCATGACTATATAATTTCGTGATTAGAAAAGTGGGCAGGGCTTGGCCCATTAAAAAAGTTTTAATTTTAAGGTACTTTCACTGGACCGACTTTTCTGAAACTTTGCACACTTATTGAGCTGTCATGACTATACAGTTTCGTAATTAGAAAAGTGGGCAGTGCCACGCTCATAAAAAAAAATTATAATTTTTAAGTTTTTGCACTTGATATTCAATTAAAATTCAGAATGCATTTCGATTCATTAAGGGGCGTAGCAACGCGCGCCGGGATTGGCTAGAATTTCATATGGGATGAATGGTGATACAAACTACTGTTATTGCATGACTACACGTTGTGAAGGGTATATAAGATTCGGCACGGCCGAATATAGAGCTCTTACTTGTTCAAAATAATTTTTGTTTACCTTAAACGAAAAAAATTTACATATATGTATGTGTATACGCAGGTATTTATTATTGTAGGTATGTACTATTAAATGCACTATTTATGTGCACAATAGTTTTACAAAAAAAAAATTATAAACTAAAAACAATGCATGGTTTTTCCTTAGCAATAAACATATGTATGTTTTCAATTACATACCTATAAATAGTAGAGATGCCACCCAGTGTTTTTCACAAATGATGTCAAATATGTATGTGCAAAATTGGAGAGACATATGTAAATCTACATGTCTGTCAAAATTTTACTTTTACGCTGACTGCTTTGCAGCAGCAGAAATTTCTGCCAACGACTGATGTCACATGTTTTTACAGAAGAAAATAGAGGGCACTCTAATAAAAATTTTGTCGGATGTCTTAACACATGTGTTTTTACAGAAGTAATGTTTTAAAGGTAACACACGACATGTTTGTATTAGCAGTGGAGAATTTGACAAGTAGTAGAAAAAATTTCTTATTAATATACGACGAAATACAATGATACAGCTAATTTGTTGCACTGTAGTGCAACATTTTCTCTTATTTTGTTTAAAACAATATAAAAAGTAGAAAATCTATTTAAACAAAATGGTTTCAGTTTGTCCAAAGTTTTTATTAATGAAAATCTTGCATAAGCCAAAAAAATAAATCCTTCAATTATCAATTTCCCTTACTCGCATCCGACTGTATACGTGTAATGTTTGTAAGTATGATATTTGTGTACCGCTTAGCAGTTTAAAAAACCAACTCACAATTAAGAAGTATTGCTTTTATGAATGCAAGAAATACAAAAACAAAAACATACCTATTAAACATTGTTCTTCCGGCGCCTAACATTCTTAATAAAATTGTGTATGAATTCATGTCCCAAAAAATTAAAAAACAAGTTGCCACAAGTATTAACCTAAGATTCTTTACAAAAATTCTCATAATAAAATTTTAACAAATTTATTGATTTGTATTAGTTTAATTTTTATTTATTCATCGGACAGTAATTCAAAAAAGATATATAAATGAGTCTAAATAAAAACAAAATATATAAAAATAAATATTATATCATATGTAATTGTTCCGTGGTTTTGTTTTTTATTGTTACATCTTCAATTAAATTCTTATTAAGTTTTACTAAAAGTAAAAGTAATTCGTTTAGTTACTGATTAATCCTGTAAGCTGTGTTGTATTTTAATATTATGCTTGACCTCGTAATGGCGTTTTATATTTCCAGATATCCGTCCTTTAAGCATTTTTTTACAAATAATACATTTCGATGTATTATTTTCCTTATCAAATGCAACATATTTTTCTAGTTCAAATTCTCTTTTGTGACCCATTCTTTACTAAACTCATACAAACAATAAACTGAAGGAATTTTTCATGGCTGATATATTGTGAAGATACGATCAAACTATTTGTCAAGCCTCTCGTAGTATATGTAAAAATGTGTTTGTATGTATTATACCGTCGCATTGTTGTGTGTCTCTTTTTATATCAATCATTATCTGTGTAACACATACAATCATATTTTTTACAAAGCCTATCACAATGCTTTCTAAGTTGCTTGAAGCATTAAATAACAGCAGGCTGGCGACTTACATCTGTCCAAATTGAAATACATGCGATGTTTGACGCCATCATAGCTGCACGGCTACATTTGGCGGTCGCGCCTATATAATTTTGAATATACATGTTTTTATAACAAAAACTTTTAGGGATAAAAAAGAACGAAAATTGTATTATTTATAAAACTAATCTACGATTCAAGTAAAAATTCCACAAATATAATAGAAAAAATCAGATAAATCAGATTCATAGTTTTTTGTTTTATTATACCTAAGCCTTATTTGTATTTTTAGTTGATCACTTAATATTTCACATGCATAGATTCATACGTACATACATGCATATATTCATACGTACATACATGCATAAAATATATTAACTTAAAATTATAATTTTTGTAATATATTCTTTAATTCCTAAAATGGTAAAATTGTTCCCATTAACACAACAAAAATGATAAACTACAATGGCAACGCTGCTAACTTTTCTTCAAGGAAAATAAAAATTCTATTTGTGAATCGATTTTTTTTTTAATTTTTCGATTATGTTCTTTGAATGAATGATTCATGTAAGGAATTTTATATTTAAATTGTGATGAGAAATTTATTTTAAATTTTTTTAAAATATCATTTGTCTCGCAACTTTTATTTTTAAAATTCGGAAAACAAAACGAATAATTCGTCACAATGTGGAAAATTTAATTCATTCAAATTATTATCATTCATGATTAATATCTATTTATGCGATTGATTTGCGTACTATGATAAAAACATGTATATTCAAAATTATATAGGCGCCACCGCCAAATGTAGCCGTGCAGCTATGATGGCGTCAAACATCGTATGTAATTTGGACAGATTTAAGTCGCCAGCCTGCTGTTATTAAATGCTTCAAACAACTTAGAACGCATTGTGTTACACCGAAAATGATTGATATAACAAGTAAGAGCGCTATATTCGGCGGTGCCGAATCTTATATACTCTTCACAACGTGTAGTCACGCAATAACAGTAGTTTGTGTCACCATTCATCTCATATGAAACACGTACATACATATATAAAAACATCCCATTGTAAAATTATAAATTCACGTATGTATGTTAAAACAACAATAATAAAAAAAAAATTTAAAAAAAAAATTAAAAAAAAAAATTTAAAAAAAAAAATTATTATATATATAATATATATAAAACAAAAAAAAAATATAAAAAAAAAATTTAAAAAAAAATAATAATAAAAATATATATAATATATTAAATAAAAAATAAAAAACAAATAAAAAAAATTAAAAAAAAAAATTTAAAAAAAATTTTTTTTGGCTCAGCTGGGATTTGATGCCACGTTTTCTCTAACCAGTATACATGTTTGTATGTATGTATGTTGTTGTTGTAATGTTGTTTTTGTGAAAAAAAAATCGAGGTGGTCGTGGGTTTTTGCTCATATCTCAGTTGTTTATGTACCGATGTTTCTGATTTTCAATACCGATCTACTCCCGAATATTTCTGATATTTAAATACCTTACCCGGGTCCAACCTATGTCGGGGGGCTTCAAAAAGTTGATTTCAACATACACACGGACAGACTGACAGAGCTTAATCGACTTCCCTATTCATAAGCTTTCAGAAAATATATACTTTATGGGGTCGGAAATGAAAATTGTAGAAATTTCACACGGAATGACAAACCTATATATACCCTTCACACAGTGAAAAAGGGTATATATAGGTTTGTCATTCTGTGTGAAATTTCTACAATTTTCATTTCCGACCCCATAAGTATATATTTTCTGAAAGCTTATGAATAGGGGAGTCGATTAAGCTCTGTCCGTCTGTCCGTGTCTATGTTGAAATCAACTTTTTGAAGCCCCCCAACATCGCTTGGACCCGAGTGAGGTATTAAAATATCAGAAATATTCGGGAGTAGATCGGTATTGAAAATCAGGAACATCGGTACATAAACAACTGAGATATGAGCAAAAACCCACGACTACCTCGATTTTTTTTTCAGAAAAACAACATTACAACAACAACATACATACATACAAACGTGTATACTGGTTAGAGAAAACGTGGCATCGAATCCCAGCTGAGCCAATTTAATTTAATTTTTTTAAAATTTTTTTTTTAATTTTTTTTTTATTTATTTTTTATTATTTTTTTTTAATATATTATTTATATTTTTATTATTATTTTTTTAATTTTTTTTTTTAAATTTTTTTTTTATTTTTTGTTTGTTTTATATTTATTATATATATTTGAATTATTTTTGTTAAAATTTTTTTTTAATTTTTTTTTTTATTTTTTTTTTTTGTTTTTTAACATACATACGTGAATTTATAATTTTACAATGGGATGTTTTTATATATGTATGTTTTTATATGTAGGTACGTATTTCATATGGGATGAATGGTGATACAAACTACTGTTATTGCACGACTACACGTTGTGAAGGGTATATAAGATTCGGCACGGCCGAATATAGCGCTCTTACTTGTTCACTGTGTGAAGGGTATAAAAAGAGACACACAACAATGCGACGGTATAACATATACAAACACATTTTTACATATACTGCGAGAGGCTTGACAAATAGTTTGATCGTATCTTCACAATATATCAGCCATGAAAAATTCCTTCAGTTTATTGTTTGTATGAGTTTAGTAGAGAATGGGTCACAAAAGAGAATTTGAACTAGAAAAATATGTTGCATTTGATAAGGAAAATAATACATCGAAATGTATTATTTGTAAAAAAATGCTTAAAGGACGGATATCTGGAAATATAAAACGCCATTACGAGGTCAAGCATAATATTAAAATACAACACAGCTTACAGGATTAATCAGTAACTAAACGAATTACTTTTAGTAAAACTTAATAAGAATTTAATTGAATATGTAACAATAAAAAACAAAACCACGGAACAATTACATATGATATAATATTTATTTTTATATATTTTGTTTTTATATAGACTCATTTATATATCTTTTTTGAATTACTGTCCGATGAATAAATAAAAATTAAACTAATACAAATCAATAAATTTGTTAAAATTTTATTATGAGAATTTTTGTAAAGAATCTTAGGTTAATACTTGTGGCAACTTGTTATACCCTTCACACAGTGAAAAAGGGTATATATAGGTTTGTCATTCCGTGTGAAATTTCTACAATTTTCATTTCCGACCCCGTAAAGTATATATTTTCTGAAAGCTTATGAATAGGGAAGTCGATTAAGCTCTGTCAGTCTGTCCGTCTGTCCGTGTGTATGTTGAAATCAACTTTTTGAAGCCCCCCATCGCTTGGACCCGGGTGAGGTATTAAAATATCAGAAATATTCGGGAGTAGATCGCTATTTAAAATCAGAAACATCGGTACATAAACAACTGAGATATGAGCAAAAACCCACGACCACCTCGATTTTTTTTTCACAAAAACAACATTACAACAACATCATACATACATACAAACGTGTATACTGGTTAGAGAAAACGTGGCATCGAATCCCAGCTGAGCCAAAAAAAAATTTTTTTTATATTTTACAAATTTTTTTTTAAATTTTTTTTTTATTTTTTTTTTATTTTTTATTTAATATATTATTTATATTATTATTATTTTTTTTTATTTTTTTTTTGTTTTATATTAATTATATATATTTTAATTATTTTTAAAAAAATTTTTTTTTTAATTTTTTTTTTTATTTTTTTTTTAAATTTTTTTTTAAATTTTTTTTTATTGTTTTTTTTTTAACATACATACGTAAATTTATAATTTTACAATGGGATGTTTTTTAGATATGTATATTTTTTATATGTATGTACGTATTTCATATGAGATGAATGGTGATACAATCTACTGTTATTGCATGACTACACGTTGTGAAGGGTATATAAGATTCGGCACGGCCGAATATAGCGCTCTTACTTGTTTTTTAATTTTTTGGGACATGAATTCATACACAATTTTATTAAGAATGTTAGGCGCCGGAAGAACAATGTTTAATAGGTATGTTTTTGTATTTCTTGCATTCATAAAAGCAATACTTCTTAATTGTGAGTTGGTTTTTTAAACTGCTAAGCGGTACACAAACATCATACTTACAAACATTACACGTATACAGTCGGATGCGAGTAAGGGAAATTGATAATTGAAGGATTTATTTTTTTGGCTTATGCAAGATTTTCATTAATAAAAAACTTTGGACAAATTGAAACCATTTTGGTTAAATAGATTTTCTACTTTTTATATTGTTTTAAACAAAATAAGAGAAAATATTGCACTACAGTGCAACAAATTAGCTGTAGCATTGTATTTCGTCGTATATTAATAAGAAATTTTTTCTACTAAGCAGTGTTTGCTTTATTGAAGTTTGTAGCTTTAAAACATAAAAGATGTAAAACTGATTTTCCCTTAAGCGAACTCATTTCCTTTAAAATATAGTACAAATATTTAATTGTAGTTAAGTGATTTTTTCAATTTAACGGCGGCAGCTTAACCGAATCCGACTGTATTACATATTTTTCTATACATACATTTTTTTTATGTAGCGCCAAAAAAAATTCTTGTGTTGTATTCCTTGCAAGGGATGATTTTCACATATACCTTTTTATTGAAGTCGTTTGTTTTTTAGGTACCTATAGGCGCTATAGGCGCTTGACACATGCTTATATATAAAGTAGCTTTTATACCGAGTTTCAATTTAAGACAAACAAGGATTTTTACTTTACTGAGTAAAAAAAAAATTAGAAAAATAATGAATTTTCTGTTTACATTTTCAGGTATATATGTTTAAAGGTATATGTATTTTGCTAATACGCATATCCTTTTAAGACTTTACCTTTTTATATAAATGCCTAATTATTTTGTTAGACCTATAAAGTTTTTTTTCTTGCCCGCATCTTTAAATCAATTATAATTAAATATATGAGGATAAAAATATTATATATGTATGTATGGATATATAAAATATAATATTTATACACGATTCAGCTATTTATATATATATAAGCAAAATCCAATCTGTTAAGAAGGCATTGTGTATAATGGACAAATTCTATAAAACTTGTGGTAAGCAATTTGATGCCACCTAGTGATGGCTTCCTAATAAACACCAGAAAGCCAGTTGTTAGAACAATACGAGAGTAGACCTGGGGGTCATTGATAAGCTAGCTATCAGTCGGATATGGGGTGGTTCTTGTCCCTTTCGTCTTGCCAAAGTACATCCATTATTATAGTTTAAAGGCTCCCTGTTAAAAACAACTTCAATTACGTTAAAAAAGCCAGAAAACCCACAGCAACAAACAAGGCCCCAACTATGGTTTTATAAAAGTAATAGAAAACTAAAAGCTATTGACGTAACATAACCCTTTTCATCTCCAGCTGTTCGGAGACCTGTGCCTCATTACCCGCACCTACCTTTTTCCTAGTAGCACTTTATTATAAATCTAGGAAGCCTCATTTCGTTATCCTAACAATTTATCATACCATACAAGATAACTCTTTAATTTAGTTATTCATATTTCCAAATTTATTCATAACAATTCACGAAAATTGATAAACATTCTTGAGTATGTTAAAAAAATAATTTCACATTTTATACATTTATACCTAAACTATTAATATACTTTTGCAATTTAACGTTAATTAGGAACAAAATTTATATATTTATATATAAATAACAGGGATCACTATTATGTTAAGCAATTTAAAAAAAATATTTAAAAAAAATTTTTGATCTAATAATGTAAAATTTGCAACAATTCGCTATAAAAATACATATCCCTAAACTAAATCGTAATATTAGATGAAAAAAAAAATAAATTGCTAAACCATTTAATTATCCAGTACATGTGTGAACTAAGATTTTCAAGAATATTCTTACATGCAGAATAAGGGAAGAAAATGCAACATAAAGAAATAAATTTAGAAAAATATGGATAAACAAATAAAAATATGTTTTTTTTATGTTTATGACTACACTAAGAGTGACGTCATTATCTGATCGTGGCTTTTTCTTTCCTTTATTACTTCTGCAAGAAATTAAGTTAGGTATATGCAAATAGGTGCTTAGAAAAACAAAATTTTAATATTTATATATATACTTATATCACATAGGTTTTTGTTTTACACTCACCAACCATTTGATGAAGAACGATGAGGCATCAGCGAACTGCACTGGTTGCTATATATCCGATGATGCTAGAAGTGGTTATTATAATTTCTAATATTTATACATATTATTTTTGTAATGGTTGAAGTTGACTCATGATTGAAAAATTTAACAAATTAAGAAAATTATATTATACTAAATAAATTATTATTGAAGTTTTAACTGGTTTTCGCGGAGTATAAAAGATGTTGTTGTTGTTTATTTTACATTTAAAATCACACTACTTATTCATATACAAGAATGATAAAATAAAGATTACGCCATCACGCAGCCATAAAAAAACATTTCTGCGCATGTAGGAATTCTGACGTCACTCAAGCTGTGTTCTGATTGGCTAATAAAATTCAGCTTTATAACTAATAATGTTTGTGTAAAAACATGACAGTGGGACAAATTGTTATTTTTCTAACTAAATGTTTTGAAAGCAAATAAATTCTTTATATATATACATATATATTTTCATTATTTTTATTACAATATTTCACTATTATATTATGTGTATATAATTTATTTCATTTTGTTATTTTATCAAATGTTATTTTTCGCTTATAAGTATATCCAGCGATTTTTACATTTAGTTTCCTAATTCTAAAATACATTCGACACCTAAAAAAAAGTTTTTTTCACGTATTCACTGGCTTCAATTTCTTTGGCTTCCAACAAATACTTTTGTAAATATCCGCTTGAAAGTAATAATTTGTTACCATTTAACTTAAAAAATATGGTGTAAGTTTGGAAGTGATCTTCTTCAAGATCAGTTGGCCTTGGAGCATTTTCCGCGACCAATTTTTCTTCAAAACTATTTGGAATATCATTTTGCTTTTCAGTTTCACGTAGTCCTTCATATGTATACATTTGCAACTTCAGCTTCATTAGCAGTTTTCGTTTCACATTCAATAACACTAGTGTCTAAAGACAGAACTGTATGGGATTTTTAAAATTTTTGCACGCCCTTTGCTAAATTCTATTCACAATGCCTTAGTAATGTACTGCAAGCATTAATTTTGTTTTAACTTACCCATTTCAAATATCAAGTTTCTTTCAAAATCTTCTTGCTTGAAATGTAAAACACAAATTTTTTCTTTATCCACATTTACAGCCTTCACTCGTTTACAAAACATTACCCAAAACTTCCTTCGAGATTCATCTTTTAGAAAATTGTAAAATGATACAGCTTTTTGAAAATACAAACGTTTTATTAAAAATGCGCAATTTGTTAGGTTTTAGTATAATTTCTCACTTGTTTTTTTTGCTGTTACTTTGCTTAAATTTGCCCACTGCAGATTTCATATTTGCTCTCTTTCACTTTATTTTATTTTCTGTTTTGCAGCTTTTAAATAACCAAATTTTAACATTTTTAATATAATTTTAATCATTTTATTATTATTTATGTGTATTTATTATAAAATATGACACGAAATTCGTTGTTTATTAAACACCGATGTGATACTTTTTTTTAGAACTCTCTGAGTAAATTAATTACAGGGCTGCCAACTATCTCAAAATACATAAATTTTTTGTAAGAAATTATTAATTTTACATATGATACAGACTTGGTAACCTTTGCGAGGGGTTACTACGTCATCTAACGGTAAATCATGCGCAAGGCGTAATCTTTATTTAATCATTCTTGTTCATATATCTATATATATAAAAGTGAAACTCTGTGTGTGTGTGTGTGTGTTAGCTATAGACTCTGAAACTGTAAAACCGATCGGGCTCAAACTTTGGTAAGTTGTTGTACACATACCAGGGGGTGTTTATGGGTGGAAAAAAGTGGGCGGGGCCACGCCCATAAAAATTAGTTATCATTTTTAGCTACTTGCACTTGACCGATTTTTCTGAAACTTTGCACACATATCGAGCTGTCATGACTAAATAATTTCGTGATAAGAAAAGTGGGCGGGGCCACGCCCCTAAAAAAATTTTAATTTTTAGATACTTGCACTATACCGATTTTTATGAAACTTTGCACACATACTAAGCTGTCACAACGATATAGTTTCGTGATTAGAAAAGTGGGCAGGGCCACGCCCATAGAAAAAGGTTATAATTTTGAAGTACTTGCACCAGACCGATTTTTCTGAAACTTTGCACACATATCGAGCTGTCATGACTAAATAATTTCGTGATTAGAAAAGTGGGCAGTGCCACGCCCATAAAAAGGTTTCATTTTGAGGTACTTGCACTGGACCGATTATTCTGAAACTTTGCACACATATTGAGCTGTTATGACTTTACATTTTCGTGATTAGAAAAGTGGGCAGAGCCACGCCCATAAAAACAATTATAATTTTGAGGTACTTGCACTGGTCCCATTCTTCTGAAACTTTGCACACATATTGAGCTGTTACGACTTTACAATGTCGTGATTAGAAAAGTGGGCAATGCCACGCCCATAAAAAAATTATAATTTTTAGGTTTTTGCACTTGATATTCAATTAAAATTCAGAATGCATTTCGATTCATTAAGGGGCGTAGCAACGCGCGCCGGGTTTGGCTAGTACCTAATAAACACTACATACAATTTTAAATTAATTTTTTTTTCTCTTCTTCTTCTTTTTTTTTTCTTTTCTTTTAAATTTCGTTTTAAATATTATTATTTTTGCACTATATTTTAACATTACTATATTGTCTTGTTTGTT
Organism: Phyto melanocephala; assembly: GCA_941918925.1. Classification (NCBI taxonomy): domain Eukaryota; kingdom Metazoa; phylum Arthropoda; class Insecta; order Diptera; family Rhinophoridae; genus Phyto; species Phyto melanocephala. Next base: position 63,348,266 of record OW799236.1, on the reverse strand, counting down.
TTTTTTCACTACTGACTTAACTCATTCTTTTATTTGTATTTATTTTTCCTTTAAAACTATTATTTTTTTTCTTGGTTTAATATATATTTATTTCTTTTCCGTTACTAGCGTAATCTTTTCAAGTTGGTTTTTTTTCCCATCCTTTCTTTTACTTCTACTTTCTTAAATGTGCTTCTTCATGATATTGACGTGGTAGATATCTTTCGATAGGTTAAGAAGATGCAGATGACGGTTCAACATGTGTTGGGCAAGAATGTGAATTTGTTGTATTTATTTTGGAACTATTCCTGTTCACCAAAGATTTGCAGAAATGTACGCAATTATCAAAATTGTAACCCTATATATATTTTACCCAGGTTTTCATAATTTGGCAGATACGCTAAGAGTCACTATTTTATCCAAAGACTACTTTGCCTGCAATCCGCAATATTTGCTTAAAATACGAAGATTTTATTTTTGATAAAATTATAATATATGGTCCAAAAAGTAATATTTACCTTATCGTGCAGGTTAAGTACTTTGGAACTATGTGATATTTTCCTTTACAAAAGTTTATATGACGTAAGGTTAAGTTGAAGCACGTATTACCAAACCGAACTGATATAGCTTTAGTTAAATCTAATTATATTTTCCAAATAGTTATCCACATTTAAAAATTAAAAATAATATTTGTAGCTTACCGTATATTTAAGACCGCCTGATACTTTGTGTCAGTTTTAATTAATTGATATATAAGGATTTTCTATAAAAACTTAGAATCAATTTAAGTACTTCGAAACGTGTTTGCTTGTTGAAGACGATATCAAAAAAGGAAGAGGAAAGTATTTTTACTGACCAAGTAAAAAATGTGGTAAGAAATTTTAGCGCAATTATTGAATTGACTACTTGAATACGGTTACCTAAGTACATTTATAATCATGTATGTACATACTACGTCTACCCGTATAACTCAACACTGATAACAAAATATACATTTTAATATTTTAAATAAAAGCGAATACCTTTAAAGAACATAATAATAAAACAAAATGAATTTATCGATAATGATTTATCGAATATTATTGACAATCATTATTTTTAATGCAATTTAATCGCCGATGACAATTATGTCTCTTAGCTTGTGTTGTTTATTTTATTATGATTGCTACTGTACATTATCTAATGTAAGGATTTTTTTATATCACAAACAACAACAAATAAAAAGAGGAAATTTTTAAAACAAATTATTTGTTTTTGATTCATTTTGCTTAGAATGAAATATATTAAATTTGTGAGAGGAATGAAACACGACGAATTTTAAAAATAAAAATTGTATTGCAAACGAAATCAATAAAAAAAATATTTTTATATTATTTGCGAAAAGAATGAAAAAAAATAAAAATACTAAATAGAATTTGACTCACAACTTTTATCTTTTTTATTAAGAGCATAATCCAAAAAACAAGCGAAAAAATGAAATTGTATTCACAAACATAATTTTTTGCGTACTATGATTATCAGTTTGGAAGAAAGATGTCAAAAAATATTTAACAGCAGATAAAGATAAAATAATTGAAATTTTGAACGATGTGATTAAAACTAAACAGCCAAGAGATGATTACAGGGAGTTTCTTGAGCTAACACTAGTATTTCTTGGCGATACTCCACCTATTCGCAATGCAGCTTTTCGCGCTCCTGGGGCTGTCCACCACGCGAGATGGATGGCAAAAGCTATATACTGTTTAAAAATATTTTTATTTCGACGTAAGTTTGATTTGTCAGTAAAAGATAGGAAAGCTTTACGTAATATATGTATTTTTATTGTTTCAATATATGTTGAGATGTGGTTCTCTGCCTCTTCTGCTATTCAAGCACCATACAAAGATTTCCAGCTCTTGAAAATACTGGATTCTTTTATTTAAAAACCACTTATGGTACTTGAGTCCTAAATGTGTGGCTTTGGCATTTTTTGATAACAGTTTTTCTTTTAAATCAAAAAAAGAGATGGTGAAGGCATTGAGTCATCATGCTTTAGATGAAGGCCTAAAACGCGCTTCAATTCAAAATGTAAATGTTATGCAGGTTATTGAAGGCGGAATTAATCAGTTAATTTCTTCTGAGACAAACAATTTCTTTCTTCGCTTTCAAATCAATACAGTATTTTTTAAAAATGATCCAACTTCATGGCCTGCGGATAACAATTTTAAAACTGCTCTTCAAATTGTTAATGACATTAACGTGGTAAACGATACAGCTGAACGAGCGGTGAAATTGATGCAAGACTACAACCCAATGCTCACAAAAGACGAGGAACAAAAACAATATATATTGCAAGTAGTCCGTGTGGAGTCGTTTGCTTATTTTTACTCCCATCGGACGCGTCCCCAGGTGGCGGATAGGGGGGGTGGATGTGGTGTGGGGGGCCTGAGCGCTTCATAGAGTGGGAAAGACCTACCCATCTAAATGAGTAGAGATTTGTCGCATTATGTAGTGATCAGATCCCGTACACTACCTCTGACCCTAGGGGTTCCTAGAACTCCTCGCGGACCAAATAAAAATAAGATAGGGCGGTTCCCAAAATAAACCAAATATGGAAGAGAAAATTGAAGAAATAAAAGTTACGGTGCAGAGCCTAATAAACTCAGTACCGGCGGCTAATGGTGGTGAGCAAGCAGGCCCCGAGTCGTCGTCATCAAATGACTGTAAGGAAACAATTTCGGAGGTGGGCAACTTGGCTTCCGTTATTGATAAAGCATCAAGAAGAATAGAGAACGAGGGATCGGATCCAAGGGTGAGCTTTAAGCATCCCCAGCCACACAAGACAGGCGAGGATTCCGACACCTCTGACTCAAATATAGAAGATGCTGACACTACGGTGTTATGCACAAAGGATACCTCTGAGGTAGATAAAATGGTTGAGGAAGTAAGCGCAAGCATTGCCAAACTCACCACAGACAAAATAAGAACTCTCTCCGGAGCGCAGCAAAGGAAGACTGCCAAAAAGAAACAGAGAGTAAATAAGAAAGGTCAGCGGGATGTCCCTAAAGAGAAAGACTCATCTACACCCATTTCTACCGAAAAGGGTAAGAGGATTCGATCTCCGGAGGAACAGAACACCGTTGGCAATACTAAAAAGAAGAAAAATTACCAGCAGGGAAGTAAAACGGTTAGCATTTCCCAACTCCCGAAAGAAGACCCTCCGGCCAATCTGAAAGGAGAAGGTAATGAACCAATAGCTTCAACCTCAAAACAGGCGAAAGCGGTAGCTAAAAATATAGGTGATGGTGAAACAGCCGGAAAAAAAACCCCACCATCACGTAAAAGAAAGCCAGAAGAAAAATCGGCTAAGGAGCAACCCACGTATGCGAAAGTGGCCAGAAGGAAGATGACAGAGGAGCTATGCTATGCTGTTATCGACTCCAATAGCGCATCGGGCAAAATTCCAATGGCACATCAGAAGGAAGTAGAGAATGCCATAAATGAGAGGATTGTGCAGTATGTCCTGGAAGCAGATGATAATGCTCCACAGATCCATATAGATAGCTGTAGGTTCGCCAGGGAAGTACTGTTTCTGCAACTAGAATCAGACACCTGCGCACTTGTTATGAAAGACCTAGTGGGAGGCATACCAGCCCCATGGGAGGGTGGCAAACTTGCCATGGTGAAAAAAGCCGATATCCCATCCCTAACCAAGGTTTCATTTTTCGTTAAAGGTAGCAAACTTGATAGCAAGGCCATGCTTAGGATCATTGGCAAGCAAAATAGAGGTCTGGAAGTAGACAAATGGGAGGTTTTCCATCGTGAGGAAACTGACGATGGCACCCTGGTAGTTGCAGGGGTGAATAAACCCTCCATGTCTTACCTCGAGGAGCAAAAAGGGAAGGTGTACTTCGCGAGTACAACTATTTTCTTCAAAGTTGGTAAGACGCCCATTGGTTGGACACATAATCCAACGGAGAAGAAAGACCCTGACGAGGAAGCGAAGGAGGCTAAAGAGGATGAAGGCCACCCCGTGCCAATGAAGAGGGAGGAGTTGGAGATAACTCAATCCCAAGAAGAATCTCTTTTAGCCGAACAACAATGATACTGCTCTTGCAGATCAATCTCCATCGAAGCAGAACGGCTACACAAGCTTTGATGGAAAATATAACTAAAGGTAAGGTACACATAGTTCTCATTCAGGAACCCTGGACTGTTAAAGACAGAGTTACTGGATTGAATGAGTGTGATTACCAATTATTTTATGCTAAAACTGGGTCTCGACCCAGAACATGTATACTTTGTCATAAGGGATTAAATTTTCTTTTTTCCCCAGATTTATCTACAGCGGACGCCACTACCTTAATACATGGCTCACGCAATTTAATGCTGGCATCGGTGTACCAACCTTCTGATGCTCCGACACTACCACCAACGTCGGATTTAAGAAGTATGATAACATCGGCAAGGAGAACAGGTAGGAATATTTTAATAGGTTGTGATGCGAACTCGCATCACCTCTCTTGGAGCAGCACGAACTGTAACAGGAGAGGAGACGCCCTATGGAAATTCCTAAATGCTAATAACTTATTTACCCTTAACTCAGGTAATAAACCTACATTTATTAACAGAATTAGGGAAGAGGTAATTGATGTCACTATATGTTCAGAAAATTTAATTGATGAAATTTGCGATTGGCACGTATCTGATATGCACTCTTATTCGGACCATCGCTATATTTTTATGACATTAACTCATCCGCCACCGGAACCGGTGACTTTTAGGAATAAGGCCAGGACGGACTGGCCAAATTTTAGGTTAAGTCTTCAACATAATCTCGAAAATTATCCAGAACCGGATGAAAATCTGGACACGATAGATTCGATGGTGGGAAGACTGACTGCCGATTTTAGGGAAACTTTTGAGGAGCATTGTCCACTCCGACAAAGGCGAACCCCAAGGGAAAAGCCCTGGATGACAGGTGAACTGATTAATCTCAGGAAAGAAACCCGAAGGCTATTTAACAGAGCCTATCGAAAGAAACAATCAGTATACTGGGACGATTACAGTGAGAAGCTCAGAATATACAACAAAGCAATAAGAATCGCCAAACGCAGATCCTGGAGGCTTTTTTGCAATCAGGTGGACAGCGTGAATGACGCTTCTAGAATTAAGAAATTCCTATCGAAGACCCACACCCAACCGGAAACCCTCGTTGACTCGAACGGGAAAAGGTCGGAGACGATGGAGGAGACGCTAGGAATACTGATAGAGGCACACTTCCAAACGGAAATGGCGGATGACGGAGAAATTCCACACCCCCATGACGGTAGTGCCACGACGGACATAACTATAACCACAAAGATGGTAAGAGAGGCGGTAAATAGTTTCTTGCCATATAAGGCACCAGGGCCGGACGGTATTTTTCCGGCTCTCCTACAAAGAAGCATTGACCTAATCGACATAAGGCTGGCGAATATTTTTACTACTTGCCTGAAATATGCGTATACCCCTGTGGAATGGAGGGAGGCGAGAGTCGTTTTCATACCTAAACCAGGGAGGGAAAATTACGCAAATCCTAAAGCTTATAGACCCATAAGCTTAACATCATTCTTATTGAAAACCATGGAGCGTATCATCGATGGAATGGTCAGAAGACGATTACCAGGCGATTCAATGAGATTTGGACAACACGCCTATATCAAGGGCAGATCTACTGAGACTGCTCTTCAGGAGGTTGTTTATCATATAGAGAGATCCTTCGACCTGGGTGTGTATACCATGGGCGTATTCATAGACATAGAAGGAGCTTTCAATAACGTAATGACCTCGAGTCTTATCGGTTCCTTGGAAAACTTAGGGTTAAGCCATGTCTTAATTGCATGGATTAGCAATATGTTAAGGAACAGATGGATAAATTGTGAGGCAAATGGAGTAAGAAGAAGGGACAAAGTATGTCGAGGAACCCCGCAGGGAGGTATTTTATCTCCATTAATATGGGTAACTACCATACATAGTCTACTGAGGATTCTATCGAACGAGGGATTCAAGCCTATCTGTTACGCAGATGATGTTGCGATACTGATCAGGGGGACGAATCCAAATTCTTTATGTATGAGAGCAATGGAGGCTTTGAATATATCATATAACTGGGCGAAGGAGCGAGGGCTCAATGTCAACCCGGAAAAGACTGAAATCTGTTTGTTTACGAGAAAGAGGAAGATACCGGTGCATAGCTATCCCATCTTTCGGAATAAGACAATTAAGATTGATAAAAAGGTCAAATACCTAGGAATAGTACTTGATTGGAGACTATCCTGGAAGGACCACATTCAATGTAAAGTGGAGAGAGCTCAAAGAATATGGGCCCTCTGCAGAAGAGTGATTGGCTCAAAATGGGGCTTAAGCCCAAGCATGACACATTGGCTATATACGAGTGTACTGCGGCCTACAATTACGTATGCTTCGTTAGTATGGTGGACATCCTTAGAGAAGAAGGTGAATATAAAACCTCTTCAAAAGATTCAGAGACAGTGCTGCATTAGTATTTGCGGCGCCATGAGGACCACATCGACAATGGCCATTGAGAATATATTATCCATTTGGCCTATTGAGATACAGGTGAAATATGAAGCGGCCTTAGCTGCCACAAGATTAATGGCAATAGATGAGTGGCTTATAAGAGAACATAAGACCAGATACCAAAGAATAACGGATATCTTACCGATAGGAAATATTACAGAATTAACATGTGATAAAATCCCGATGAGATATGAGAATATTAACTGCATCACCATTATACCGGAAGAGGGAGAATGGGATGAGATAATCAGGATGGGAAACACCCACGGAATCGATCTTTATACAGACGGTTCAAAGATTGGTGACCAAACTGGAATGGGCTTATACGACATAAGTCGAAATAGAGGCAAATACTTCCGTCTACCAGATCACAACACTATTTTTCAGGCTGAGATCATGGCGATTACGGAAGGAATTAAATGGATAAAGGAAACGAATAGCGAAACTCCGATTCGTATCTTTACGGATAGCCAATCAGTGATTAAGACATTGAGAAAGGAGAAAGTTGAATCCCGGAACGTTTTGCAATGCAAGAGTGAGATAAACTCATATGCAAATTGTGAACATCTGGAGATAATATGGATACCAAGCCATCACGGGCTGATCGGAAACGAGAAAGCCGACAAATTATCCAAAATGGGAGCTCTTTTGAGTACTATAACTTTGGAGAACGCAAAACCCCTTAAACGATTTAAAGATGAACTTAAACGTTGGGCAATGGAAGAACATGTCAGAAAATGGCAAAGCACTGATGTCGGTAAGGTGACAAGAACACTCTGGGGTGACCCAAATCTTGGGAAGTCAAAGGAGATTTTGAGACTAAGTAGACCTACACTTAGGAAATTAACCGGTGTAATTACAGGTCATACGGAGTTGAGAACTCATTTAGCACGCATGGAATTATCTGAGGAGACGACATGTAGAGCTTGTGAGGAAGAGGATGAGACCCTGGTACACTACCTCTGTCATTGTCCTGCGTTTGGGCATATTAGGCGCGAAAATTTTACAGTAGATAATATGCCGAACTTGGAATACCTGGGGAACTCGAACTGGAGATCCATAAGGCGTTACATTGAGGGGACTGGTTTCTTGGACTAGTCCGTTATTTATGGGAAATTATGTTTATGGTTTTTTGTTTGGGAATTCCGTTTTCCACATGGAGCGCACAACATGCCAACTGGGCATAGGTGTATACCTGTCATGGGTTTGGGCTTTTATACCCCTCCTTTTCAACCTAACCTAACCTAACCTATTGCAAGTAGTCAAAAACTATCAAAAACAATTTTCTATGAGCACGAAGGAGATTTTATCACAAAACTTTTTATAATTACACCATTTAATAAAACAAATAATCACCAGACAAAGAATGCTAAGATATGTGAAAATTTCGCTGTTATTTTTTAGTTTGGTTTTTTTTCGGATTAAATATTAATGTTAAAGAAAAGTAATATAGAGGAATATCGTTCATAAGATATAGCCCTAGAACATTTGTGAATAAGGTTTTTCTCTAAAATAAATATTACTGAAGTTATGAACAATTAAAGCTAAGCACAGTGAGAAAAATAGCATTATTAGAAAACTTTGTGGGCTCAAGGCACGCCCAATAATTATGCGAACGATCTAAAATTTTTTATATATATTTTTTTTCTAATTTGGAATCAATCTAAGGGGTTTGCCAAGTGAAAATACGAAAAAAAAATTGTCCATATAACTTGCGGTCACACTAATGGTGATACAAACTACTGTTATTGCATGACTACACGTTGTGAAGGGTATATAAGATTCGGCACGGCCGAATGTAGCACTGTTACTTGTTGAACATCACAAAGTTCAAATATATTTGTTGCTGTTCTATGCATTATGCTTTCTAATTTCACTTCTACCGAAATTTCCGTTGTTAATATAGCTGGTACTAATGTTTGCTTTTCGGTTCGCAACGCATACAAAGATGGAAAACAATTTGGATGTAATTCATTAATTGTTTGCCGCAAAACACTGTATTTTCAAATTTCACTAAAACATTTATTAACCTCATTTAGCACAGAAATGGATTTCAGAAATTTTTTCAGTGTGCCCTAAAAAACTAGAGCTAAACTTTAAAAGCCTTCGGTGATTTTGGTCTATTAATGGTATACATTAATTTTTTTACCCATTAAAAATATTAAATCGTATTGAACAATAATATTAAACACTACTCGTATTAAATGCCTAATATTTGAATAAAAATCATGAATTTAGGAATTTAAAAGGCATTTACTAAAAAGAAAACAGAAAAAATATTTCTGTAAATATTTATTTGAGATACATAGTGCGTTGTTTGCACTGAAGCTTGCATATTTTGAACATTTTATAGTTTATGTTGCAAGGAGTTTGTAATAAAGAAAAATACTTAAAGGTCACTTTATTTCTCAAGTTAGTTAAAGTTACCTTTAAATTTATAGACTAGTTTTAGTAATGGGCTTGAGGATGTGTATGAGAATTTTAAATTTATAAAGTTTACAATTAATATGACTAATTAAAATAGTTCTATTAGTTTTATAACTTTTAGGAATTTTTTTTTAATATTATTTTCGTTCGTTTACTCAAAAATTGTAAAAAAATTTTAAAAGTTTTATATTAAATGAGAACAGAAATTGAGAAAGTGAAGTGGCAACTCTTTCACTAAATATTTTAAAGTTTATGCTTGATATTTTTAAGCTTGTAAAGTTTATTGTGAAAAACATATGAATTCAAGTGTTAACAAATAAATAAAAGTAGCAAAACCAATTGTGTTGTCTTAAATTTTTGTATAAATTAATTTAGTAGAATTAAATAATTAAACAAAAAAAACTTTATTAAGTAAAAATATAATCATATTTCTTTTTTTGAATTTAGTAGCTTTTAAATATACGGATTTGTGAGAATCTAAAAGCTGTATTTCTATTATTATTTTTTTTTATTATTTATTTATTTACATTTTGTTAGGTATTCAGACCGATTGATATGATTAATATGATTATATGACAAAACCCTTCACCATCATGTACAACATGCATGTGTGGATATTGTAAAACTCGTAACCACATTTATATAATGTATGGTATTAAAGAATTTAAAAAGAATTTCAATCAATGTTTTCTAAATTAAAATTATTAGCATTATTTTCTACTAAAATTCAGTTAAAACTTTTCTTATATCTAAAATTACTTAATCTGACTATCGCTCTTGCTAAAAATGGACGAATTGTCAACACATTTGTAACGATACTTGGACATCTATACTGACCACAACCATAAATCGATGATATCACACCACAAAATTGCCCATATATAATAGCAGGACCTCCCCCATCGCCATAACAGAAATCTCTACGATATGGTTTGTAAATGCAAAACATTTTTGATGACGTGCTTATCTTATATCGTTCCTCATTACATTCACTGTCGCCGCACAGTGAAGAACTACTTACTGATCACAATTCAAAAACTTTTTCCTTAATTGCATAAATATTATAGTTTGTGGAGTTGCCAAAGTCGACAATTTTTTAGAAAGCAAAAAATAAAAAAAATAAATGCACTTTAGAATTAAAGTGTCAGAAACATTGCCGTTTGATTACTACTTTTTTGGTATTTTTTTAAAGTTTTTTTTGTTTTTTATTAAAACAAGTAGTAAAATGTTTAGCAGATTCCCTTCTTTTTCGGCAGTAGCCGCTTTTTAGACACCCTATATCTAGGCCATTTTTACAAATAAAATAGAGCATATCTAAAAATGGTCAAAAATGGTCTCGCCCATATTTTCGGAGCATATTTGCTACATAATACTTTAAATAATTTCACTAAATTTGGCTGCCGCAAGTTGCCGCTGTAGGTGAAATAAGAAGAAAAATGTTACAACCTCATAGCGAAAACGAGAAAAAATGTTTTCTCATTTTTTAAGTATGTAACAAAGATGTGTGCAAAAAAAAAGAAATAAAAAAGGGTTTCCAATTTTTTTTTCACTGCAGCAATTTTAGTGTAAAATAAAGTTACTTGTTGTCGCTAAATAATAAACAATATATTGCACTGCCAATCAGGTAGACATAACTATTGCAATTTTTTTATTTATTTAAATTTAAAAACACCTGTTATAAAAGTAGGCAGGTAGTTTTAAAACTTTTTTATACTGAATAAAATATAAACTGCAGGTACATATTCCAGTTAATTTTTTTTTTGCTCAAATTTGGTATTTGAAATCCTTTTTTTAATATTTGGGTATAAATTAAACCGCAATTGTATAATGCAGTCAGTTAAGTTTTTAAAACTAGTGATCAGCAACAGAACTTATACAGTTTTATTTTTTAGTGCCATAACGTCATTTACCAATAATTCAGATAATGATCATTTACTCAGATGATGGAAATGCATTTCAATTGGCTATTGTGGAAAAACTACACGATTTATCAGGATACCACGAAATGGATGTTCATAGCAAAATGTACTTCGTTTTCCTTTTATTCCTGAATACAAAAAATTACATCTGCCAAAAAAGAAGCAGTGTCACCTAATGTTAAAGGTTATTAAAGTGTAGGTAGAGGTAAAACTGCAAGACTTAATGGATCATACAGCCAAACGCTTTATTCAAAGTTTGCCTGAAGAGGAAGCAGTATCACTTTCAGATACGCTTAAATATAGGCAATATCGACAAATGACACAACTATTAGAGATTCAAATATGTTTATGGCTTCTATAGTTCTTTTACGACGGAGAAGTGAAATCGCTGAGCATTGGAAAAATCGTCGCCCATCATCAGTCCTTTTTGCCGTCCGAGTTTTTTCAATATGCAAAGGGGTGTTCAGAAATAATCAAATCTACAGTGAGCGATATGAAAAAGCAAATTTCGGAACTAAAGCCTTCTGTTATAGAAATAAAGAATAGAAAAAAGTGATTCGATTGATTATGAATTTTTTCTTACAATGATTGATGGCAAAGTCTTAAATGTAATAACAGATACCTCGTTAACTTTAAAGTGTGTAATTTGCAAAAAGTCACAGAAAGACTTTGAACATTTTCATGACTCAAGTAATAAGCAATATTTTGAATATGGAATTTCTCCATTACATGCCAGAATTAGGTGCATGGAGTTTATTGTAAAACTAGCGTATACAATTTCGCGTGAAGGTGAATGTTTTGATATGCAACACAAAAAGAAGAACTCGAAAAAAATTATACAAAATGAATTTCTTAAGAACCTTGGGCTAGAAGTAGACTGCCCAAAGCAGGGGTATGGAAATACTAGCGATGGTAATATGTCAAGAGCATTTTTTGAAAATGATGAGATAACAGCCCGAATTACTGGGGCCGACAATAATATTATAAAAAGGTTGGCAGTTATTCTAATTATAAACTCTAGAGAAATGGTAAATGGCCCAAAGTTTGATGATTATGCATCAAAAACTGCCTCATTTTTAGCTCAAATGTACCCTGAGAAGAAACTAATTCCTACGGTTCATAAGATTTTGGCTCATGGTAAAAGTTTAATTGAATATCAATGCTTACCGATTGGAAGGTTGTAAGAAGAAGCCCAGGAATGCAAAAACAAAGACTACAAAAAACAAGTAACAGTGCTATATTCGGCCGTGCCGAATCTCATATACCCTTCACAACGTGTAGTCATGCAATAACAATTGTTTGTATCACCATTCATCCCATATAAAATACGTGCATACGTACACGTTAGAATAAATGTGGCATCGAATCCCAGCTGAGCCAAAAAAATTTAATTTTATTTTATTTAATATATTATTTATATTTTATTATTTTTTTTTATATTTTTTTTTAATTTTTTAAAAAAATTTTTTTAGAAAAATTTTTAAAAAATTTTTTTAAATTTTTTTTTAAATTTTTTCTTTTTTAGTTTTTTTTTTCTTATTTTTAATATTTTTTTTTTGTAATTTTTTTTGTTTGGTATGTTTTCACAAGTATTTATGTATGTATGTTGTTGTTGTAATTGTGAAAAAAACGAGGTGGTCGTGGTTTTTTGCTCATATCTCAGAAAGTTATGGGGCGATTGTGCTGAATTTCAATAGCGATTCATTCCTGGATATTTCCAAGAGATTGATACCATATACAGATCTGAGGAACATGTAGTTGCTTCTAAAAGTTGATTTCAACCAACACACGGACAGACGGGCAGACGGACAGACGGTCAGGGCTTAATCGACTCCTCTATTCATAAGCTTTCAGAAAATATATACTTTATGGGGTCGGAAATGAAAATTGTAGAAATTACAAACGGAATGACAAAGCTATATATACCCTTGTGCACCACAGGTGAAGGGTATAAATATAGATACACGAATACTTGCCAAATTTAACGGATTAGACAGAATGCGAACCTTTTCAATATGTTGGCAGCCTCTTCAGACCCACTCATTTCATCACGAAGACATGTAAGATCTCGAAAGGATTTGGAAGAACATAATTATATCTCCGATATGTTAAGTCTATTAGATAACGCTCCCAATGTTATTGACTATATCAAAGAGAACTAACTAATAAAAACCAAAAAAATAAATAAAATATATACTAAATAACATTATATCTATATTTGGCATAAATATATTAATATTAAAAATATTTTAAAAATGTGTTTCTGTAATAGAAAGAAACAAATTTAATACTGGTTTAACATGTTATATTAGAGTGTTTTTTTCTAAACTTTCGGATTTGAATAATATGTATTGCAAAGCGCACCAGGTTAAACTTGTAACTGAAAAAAAATTTACTTAGATTTAAATATTAAAAGTATATAAAAATGTCTATTTGTGATACAAATGAAAAACTTATATTTAAAAAAACATGTCAATATTTAACTGGAAAAATTTTTCTATTTTGACCGCAATTTTTGGAGCGCCCTGTATCTCCAGCAATATCTTGTAAACAATATTTTGAAGCCTAAGGTGTCCTCTATCAATATCTTTTTAAATCTTTAAACTATCTTAATTATTTCAAAAGTTATGATTTTTGCAACGAAAAAAGTCAAAAGGCGGCACTGTGCGCCGTTGCCACCGAAAGCGGAGAATCATAATCCTTTTCTTTATTTAAGCCCCAGCCGTAAATCTTTACATCGGCATTCGAATCCCATTTTCTAATACACAAACGAGTTGGTTTTATACCTGGACCAACAACCTCTGATTTTAGTTTTAACACAGCTAATTCCTTTTTTTTAATAAATGTATCCTTTAGGGTATACGACTTTTAAAATCGTAGTGTTTACACCCTCATCATAGCGGTGAGTAACTCCAGCTGCTACAATTATTCTTTTTACTGGCTTGTACATAACACAATGGGCTGCTGTAACAACATACAATGATGATATTAAAGTGCCGGCACAGAATACGTTGCCATTATACCGCAGTTGCACTAAGTATGGTACCTCGGTAATGTTAGTGGCTGTGCCGTGTACAATGCGTGACTGGATTTGAAAAATTACAAAAGAAACTTTTAAAAGAACTAAACTGCAAATTATTATCAGTTTAAACATGTTAGTTGACTCTACGTGAGAAACTATTGCGTTACTGCAAATAGTTTGCAATTTTTTTAATAAATTGTTAATTAATTTTTAATAGAAACAAAAAAAAAAAACATTTGCTAAAATACTTGCTTATTTATTTATATACTAGCTAAGACCGGCGCGCGTTGCTACGCCCCTTAATAAATAAAAATGTATTCTGAATTTTAATTGAATATATTAAAAATAATATTTTATTGATTTTTATTGTAATGCAAGTGGGTTTACAATAGTTTTGGTTTTTCCATTTGGTGTAAAATGAAGAAATTTTTTGGTGCTCCCACTCTAGAGCATGTGACATTAAAAGTATGGATTTTCCAAAATCTGGAAGCTGTAATCACTTGAAGTTGAAAGACAAATCGGTGGGAACCACTGGAATGCGTGGAAATAGCTGAAATAATATCTTATTTTTAATGGGGGTGGCACTGCCCACTTTTCTAAATATGAAATCATATAGTCATGACAGCCATAAATGTGTGCAAAGTATCAGAAAAAAGTGCAAGAAACTAAAAATTAGAATTTTTTTTGTGAGCGTGGCACTGCCCACTTTTCTAACCACGAAATTGTATAGTCATGACAGCTCAATATGTGTGCAAAATTTCAATAAAATCGGTGAAGTTCAAGTAGCTGAATGTTATAACTTTTTTATGGGCACAGCATTTCCCACTTTTTAACACCCACAAACACTTCCTGGAATGTGTACAACAACTTGCCAAAGTTTGAGTCCGATCAACTTTACGGTTTTGGAGTTTATAGCTAACACACACACACAGACAGAGTTTCACTTTTATATATAGATAATACATTTTTATAGCTGATGTTTTATTTTTTTGCTTTTGTTAAGATGTGTTTTAAAATTTGTCTTAAAGGAATATAAAGTGTAATTGTTTAGTTTAGCATTAAAATACATACATACAAACATACATACTTACATACATACGAATAAAATCTTTCCCCACAATTTTTGACAACCAATGCGTCCGGTCTCATTGGTTTCCGTCTTCTATGCGCTTTCGGTTGTACCTTCCTCCATTCCGATCCCTTATCCGTCACTGAGAGTTCCTCATTATCGGCACGAGGCTTAGTTTCCTCAGTATCGGCACGAGGCTCAGTTCCCTCAGTATCTGCACGAGGCCTAGTTCCCAGAATCTATACCCCACTATTAATGACCCGCTCATTCATAGTGGACTTTTTCCTCTTCTGCCTGTTCCCCTTTGAACTCTGTGTAATCGGTCCCCTTTTAGACGATGGGGTTGGAAGAAGTGTCAACCGAGGTTGCTCTGTCTGGGTTTCCTTATCAAACATCTGAGCCTTTGGTACACTATCTTCCGTACCAATCACTTCACACGTAGCCTGCATGTACAATGCCTGGATTTCCCGTCTGATTGTCTGAATATCCTTATGGATATTGCTTCTTGCCTTTATGAACTGCGGAAGCTTTTCTATCCTATCACCAAGTTTTCTCATCACTTGGGCTTTACAACTCTGAGTCACTTCCGTAAGTGGTGTGCTCTTATCAGCATCTGAAGTAAAAAGTTTCCATGGTGGTGATCTTATCATCACCCTCACTTTTACCTCATCCACACTTCCTGTTACTCTTTCCATCTTCATTATTATTCTTAATCATTGCTATTTGTCCAAACTCAAAGCCGCTATCTCCAACCGATGTACAGTCGCGTTTACAACCCCATGGTTATCTATGCAAGCAGGGAGGCCATGTTAGGGTTGACATGAGATTCTTATGAAACCCCAAGCCAGAGCCAGGTTCGCGTTAGTCGGGAGTTATCATCCGAGCCTGTACCACCAACTTAATGGCGACGTTCTTCGAGCGCACTTTGAAACTGCCAAGTTTTAATAGGAGGAGGCGGTTTTAGCATTAGCCTAGAAGCCGTTTCTGAGCAATGTCACCTCCGCATACTAAGGTTCTAGAATACTACAGACCGTCGGCCCAGGGTTCAACATATCCATACCATGTTCCAGAAATGCCATAATTAAGATCGTCCGGGACTTGATCTTAATGCCTTTCGGCGGGTTACATACATAGCGGACCCACTCGTGTAAGCATACAGGTCCCATAAGCGCGAAACAAAAAATTTCACAAGCCTCTGTGCTTTTAACCGGGGAATCCACGAAAGCATCACACCTCCATCTGCACCTCTTTCATGGGCATCCCCGGTGGATACCTAGCCAAATGGCCGCATCCAATCGCCATCGAGCTCTTGTGTTAATTCACAGTATGCTCTCAGAATCTGCCGCTCTTGGCCGGGGACTGCTTATTCTTCAAAGCTGACCCGTAGGTCGTTCAGTTATCCGCCACCTACTGACCGCAATAGTAGGAATAAGAAAAAACGTCCATCTTCCCTTCTTTGACAAGGACCCTTGCCGCTGACACTCAGCAATCGTTTCAAAATCTGAGAAGCCTCTGATCTGAATATCAATTGGCATCATTCCCGCAATCACCAATCCTGCATCATCTGAAACAGTCCGGAAAGCACAAATAACTCGCAAAGCAGCCAGTCTATATACTGGGCTTATAAATCCCCTGTAAGGCTTCAACCCAAGAGCCCGATACCAGATAGGTGATGCATACGTAATCACACTCTTAACTACTCCAATCAGTAGTTTTCGACGTAAGTATTTTGGGCCTCTCGTATTTGGCATTATACGAGACAGAGCAGTATATGTTCTCGAAGACTTCCCAGCAACATATAGCTGATGGTCCTTAAAAGAAAATCGACAATCTATCATAACTCTAAGATATTTAAGCGAAAGTTTCGTCTCAATACAACACGATCCCACATTTACTTTCACAGACTCCATTGGATATCAAAATCGCCTCAGTCTTTTGGTCAGCGAGCCCCAAATTAACAGATTTTAACCAGGAGCGCACAATTTCTATGCTCGTAATCTCCACTAACTCCCTAGCGACACATATCAGGGCTATGTCATCGGCAAAGCCGACAATCTTAGCCCCATCGGAAAGAGACACACGTAGTATGCCATCATACATCACATTCCAAATAGGGTTGGGCAAAATATATCGATATATCAAAATATCGATACTTAGTTTAAAAAATTTCGATATTAATCGCCGATATTTTAAATACCTCAATATCGATACATCGATATTTATTCACTAATATCGGAGCCGATATTTTTAAAAATTTTCCAAAAGAAGGTACAGCAGCAAAGGCTTCTTCAGTATCATCCGAAAGAGTTGCTTCAGTTGTTATTTTATCAGTACCAGATAATAGAAGCAGATTGACAGGAGAGCATATAAGACAAATAGTGCTTCTGATGTCCCTATCTGATGATTACTGGTTCGAGTAAACATATATACATACATGTAAATATTTTAAATTGAGGTTGTTGTTTCTCATGTGATAACATTTTATTTTTTTCAGAACTCGTTTTATAGATTTGATGTAAACAATACCTCAATTGTTAACTTTAAACTTAAGATTTTCTGTTTAAGTTTTGGTCTATTTTGTGTTTTTTTGTTTGATCTAGACATATAATTGATCTCATTCTTAATCGTAAATATTTTTTCAGAATTTATTTTATAGGTATGGTGTAAACAATACATCAATTGTTGACTTTAAAACTTAAGATTGTCTAATGAATTTTTGGTTTATTTTTTGCTTTTATGTTTGATCTAGTCATATAACTGATCTTATCCTTAATGGTAATTTTTTTTCCAATTTTCGTTTTCATAAGCTCACGCATAAGAGCAAGCATTTATACTATTAATATATATTAAAATATCTAGTTTATTTATTATAAAAATTGGAATAAAAAGTTACTACGAAGCCTAATATACATCTATTTTTGTTTGTATGTACATAAGTGGGTGTATTTAATTTTCAAATGTAAATCATTTCAACAATAACTAGGTAAATATGTTTCAGTCGATATATCTAAATATCGATATTTTAAATTAATAAATATCGATGGTAAAATAAAATATCGATATAATAAATATCGATAGATTTTTCCAATTTGCCCATCCCTAATTCCAAAACAACGGTCCGAGAACCGAACCCTGTCGAACCCCACCTGTAATATTATGCTGTCGCATGCCCTTGTCGGTTTCGTGCAGCAGTATTCTGTTACGGAAGTAATCCTTCACTATAGCCAACAAGTACTCAGGAATGGCTAAACGCGTGAGAGAATGCACTATAACCTCTCAATTCGCCGAGTTAAATGCATTCCTAACGTCGAGCGTTACCACTACGCAATACTCCTTTGTGCTATTCCTCCATCGTTTGCCCTCAATCGCCGCAGTGGCCGTATGAACCACTACGTTCAAAGCATCCACAGTCGATCTCTCCTTTCTAAAACCGAATTGATTATCAGATAGACCTCCTACACACTCAACATATTCCTCTAGTCTTCTACATACTATGCTTTCCAACAGTTTCCCAAACGTATCAATCATACAGAGTGGCCGGTAGGAGGAGGGATCCTCCTGAGGTTTTCCCTGTTTCAATAACAAAACAAGATTTTGCCTTTTCCACATACTCGGAAATATACTATGGCGTAAACACGAATTGATCCAATGGATAACCTGATTAGGGCAATACTTGAAAGTCCCCCTTACTACCGCATTCGGTATGCCATTCAGGCCAGGAGTTTTCCCGTCCCTAAATTTGCCCATGGCAGCTTCAACCTCAACTGTCGTGAAAAGCGGAAAGTCAAATACCATATGAACAGTATCAGTCTGCCAAGATGTCACACCTTGGTAAGGAAATAAGTGATCCACTATGCGCCTAAGTACTTCAGCATCCTTAGGTGGTAAATTTAGAAAATTTTTTAAAAAAAATTTTTAATTTTTTAAAAAAAAATTTTTAATTTTTTAAAAAAAAATTTTTTAATTTTTTTTTTTAATTTCTTTTATTGTTTTTTTTTTTATTATATTTTTTTTATTTTTTTTTTTTTGTTTTTTTTTTTTTTTTTAAACACATACGTAAACTCAATTTATAATTTTGCAATGGGATGTTTTTATATGCATATGTAAGTTTTTTATTTCATATGAGATTAATGGTGTCAATTGTTATTGCATGACTACACGTTGTGAAGGGTATATAAGATTCGGCACGGCCGAATATATCACCGTTACTTGTTTTTTTTTTTTTAATTTACACTAGAAAGTTAATTCTTAAGATAAGTGCTTAGTTACAATTTTTTGTGAATGGTCATGGCCATACGTTAATGTTAGTTGTATATATAACGGGAAATAAAACAATGAAATAAGTCCCCAAAAATATGAAATACGTCTCAAAAAATGTTTTTGTTGCTTTCCATATATTTTTTTTTGGGACTTATTTTATTTTATTTTTGTGGGACTTATTTCGTGGGGAATTATTTCATGCCGCCATAATTTAAATGTTTTCATATTAAAAAGGTATTATGTATTTTTTTTCGTATTTTTAATAATATGGTTAAAAAAACTATCTACATGAAATATTTTGTGAAAATTTTAAAAGTGGTAAATATATTTTAGATGTCTGTGTGCTAGATAATATCTCATCAAATAAAAAATTTCTTACCAATGACACGGAATGAAACAGAAATTGTACTAACGAAAATAAAATATTAATTTTATTTAATATGAATACAATACACCTCAGAAAGAAGTCAAGCCTAAAAGAGTCCTGTAATACTGCATGCAGTTCTTCAACTCATAATGACTTTAACTTAATAAACAGCACACACACCAAATGAAGAAAGTAAGGGAAAAGGGAAAAAGATCATTCAATAGGCTAATCAGTTTCTTTAGTTAATTTTTTTAAACTATCTAGTTAATATTGCATTTTTCACGAGACACAATATAATTTAATAGAGGTTCATGAAAAAAAAATAAGTAAATTTTCTTTTTTCTGCCATACCGAATCTGAAAATACCCTTCACCGTCATGTCTCTAAATTATGGCTCCACGAAAAGCCCTCCAATGAAATAACGACCAGGAAACAACAATGAAATAAACCCCAAAAAATAGGAAATAACACTCAAAAACAGTAAATGAAATAACATCGAAAAATAAATGAAATAAACCCCAAAGCGAAAACGAAACAACACCCATTATTTGGGAGTTATTTCATATTAAATAACTCCCAATGAAGAAAATGAAATAACGCCCAATGAAATAAGCCCCATCAGCAACAAAAATGAAATTATGCCCGAAATTCATAAAAGAGTCATTTTCACTAAGGATTTTATGAAGTCAATATGGACCAACAGCAAAATTATTGAAATGAATCGTGTGGAGGCCCGCAGGCGTCTTCTTCAAAAAAAGGATATATGCAACTTTGAAAGTGTGCCAGCATTCATAATCAATTTTTTTTTGGTGAAGGAACATACAAAGCTCGTTTAATAGGGACCACTTTTGGTTTTGTAAATGGACTAAGTCCAGTGCAGTTATTTTCCCTTATACGATGAAAGCAATTTCAGATCTGCCACCAACGAGCTATCCTAAAACTTTCGAATGGCTCGAAAATCCAACTCATGGGAGACGTTATTATAGTTACAATATTGTAAAGAAGGCAGTAATTTTCTGTAATGGAGATGTGAGGAAGTATGGACAAAGAATTGTTTAATACTTCCAATATATTAATTTTTTAAACCCAACTACCAAAAAATTATTTTCATGTACATAAATAATAAATAAAGTAATATATTAAGTAAGTGTTCAGACCTTCACAATGAATTTCTTTCATATGTGCTTAAGTACGTTTGTATAAATGTACAAACATACTTACGTACATATGCCTGCACGAAATTAATTGAACAACCTTAAATTGCTGATTTCATGTAATTTTGTTATTTTTACTTTTTTGCTGGATTTATGCATTTTCCCTTAATTTTAATTCAACAGTTAATTCAAATTATTAGAAAAGAAAAACCTTGAACGTCTGATTAAGTTTCAAGTTTTGCTATAGTTTTTTTTGTTTACTTTAAATTCTTTTACTTTAAAAATTTAATAACAACCTTGAACTACTTTTTAAGTTTATTTGCATTGCATTTGTCTGAGGGTGTCAGGTTTCCTGGAATTTCTAACACGCGTGGGAAAATGCATAAGCCCAAAGCAGAATTATATTATTAATAAATACATTAAAAATAAGTTATTGATATTTAGCAATAAAATAGAATTTAAGTACATTAAGAATAACTTATTGCAATTTGGCAATAAAATAGTATTTAAGGTTATGGTTTAATTAAAATAAACTGAGAAATAATTATTCAAGCAAACTAAGCAGTTGTTTTATTATATTCTCCAATCCTCCACAATAACCAAGTTTCAGTGCTTGTGTTATACATCAAAAAAAAATAACCAAGTTTAAGTGCTTGTGTTATACCTATACACACATTAAAAATAACCAAGTTTAAGTGCTTGTGTTATACGCCTAATTGTCCCGGTGATTCCGCCCGGACAAAGCAACATCCAATTCTACGAGATAACCAAGTTCAAGTGCTTGTGTTATACCATAATTGTCCCGGTGTTTCCGCCCGGACAAAGCAACACCGACCAGCAAATCAGCTGAGTCAAAACAGTAAGGAATGGTAAAAAAACAAAATCGTTGCTCATGAATTCAAGGTGGAGAAAATATACGTTGTATGTATAAATGCTGCCAGTTGGTTATATTTTGTTATTATGGACCTCCTCACTGCTTAGCAGAAGTGGAACCAACAACCGATTACTTTTGATTTAGGAAAAACAATCATTATTGCCGTCCGTAGCCTAATTTCGTAGTCTGTCACGAAGGTCGCACCATCCAAAATAAACAGAGACAGCAATGAATGGTTCGAAAAATTAATTAATAACTTACAATTGCCTAAAAATGATGAATATGCAAAAACAGAATTACTTAATATATGTATATAGAAAAAAGAAATATCAGAATGTTTATCATTTGGAAGACGAAAAATTAAGCGTCAACAAACTTTATGCCAAAGCATTGCAACTAATGACAACACATCTGTACAAATAGAAAAAATTACAGATTACCCCACGCACATACAAACATTATTATTGCCCAAGTTCAGAAGATGCTGGATAATGACAAGAATAAGATTGGATTTAAGCGATTATGACTTTACAATTGTATACAAGAAAGGAAATATGAACACAAACGCTGATGCACTCTCCAGAATAGAAATAGACACTGAAACACTAAAACAAATGATACCATTAGAAAACGATGAACATCAAAGAAAAATTTTAATAACAACAAGGGCAATGAGTAATAAAATTAATGAAAGAAATAAAGGAATAAATAGTAAGGCAACTGAAAATGATAATAATGCGCAAGATAAAGAGGAAGTAGAATATATTAATAATAAATTTGAAACACGTGTAAGAGGAAAAGATTGCAATTCTCAGAAGTCTGATCAACTTCAAATATGGGAATGCACCTCCATTAATGGTATAGGGGATATAAGGAAACTACAGTTTAATGAGGAAGATGAAAATATTTACATATATAGAAAATAATATTGTGCACATTGGACGGGATGATAATTCATCGAAACCAGATTCGATTATAAAGAAGTCTCGTACCAATGACGAAAATATGAAAATAAATAAAAATAATATGCATGCAAGATTCAGCGATAACTCAGCGAAACTAGATTCGATTCTGAGGAAACTGATATCTAAAATGAAGATAGAGAATATAAGAGAATTAGCGCTATCGAGTAATGATAACATATTTAAATGGTATACAAAAGATGAATTTAAGAAAATATATGGAAGAATAAAAATAAATAATCAAAGTCCTCAACTAAAAATATTAATATATAACGCCCCTATAAGAATTACAGACGATATACTTAAATACAAATTGATAGATGAATTCCACAATACCACACAAGCTGGCCACTTGGGTATTAGAAAAACGGTAATAAAATTAAAACAAAGATTTATTTGGAAGAACATGAACAAAATGGTTAAGCTATTTGTGCAATATTGTGACGAGTGTAACAAGAACAAGCAGACGAAACAGGTTAAAGAACCACTTACATTAGCAGACACCCCAAACAATAGTTTTGAGGTAATCTCAATTGACACGGTAGGACCTCTTAGAATTTCAAACAAATACCGATACATCTTAACGATGCAATGTGAACTGACTAAATTTGTTGTGGCACATCCTATGCCAACAAAAGATGCACATACAACGGCAAAAACACTTGTAGAACAGTTTATACTGAAATACGGACAGTTCAAGGTACTAAAGTCAGATAGAGGAACAGAGTTCACAAACGAACTAATGCGAAACATATGTTCCCTACTACAAATAAGACAGACATTTTCGACACCCTACCACCACGAAACAGTAGGTTCAGTGGAAAGAAACCATAGAGTTCTTAACGAGTTTCTGTTAACAACAGCAAGTGATTACGAATGGGATAAGTGGATTCCATACTTCACATTTGCCTACAACACGGCACCCCACATAGACACTGGCTACATGCCATTTGAATTCATATAAGGAATTCATATAGCTTACCATCAGATTTTGTTCAAGAATACAAGACGGAAAATATAAATTTAGACGATTATGCTAAAGAATTAAAAAATAGATTACAATACTCGATAAATCGAGCAAGGGAATTACTAAACAAGACGAAAGAAAATAGAACAATGAATGAAAATTACACTAATAAGTTAGATGCAAAAGAAGGAGATTTAGTTTTAGTAAAAGTAGAAAACAGGAAGAAACACCAAAGTCCTTATAAAGGTCCATATAGAATAGTTAGGAGAAATGGTGTAAATACCACCATAGAATATAAGGGAATGGAAAAAGTGTTCCACAATAATAACTTAAAACCTTGTAAATCGATAACACATCAACATTGTAATTAATTTAAGTTTATAAAAATATATTTAATGTATTATAAAAAAAAATATATATACACATATAAGACATAAAATAAAATATAAAACATAAAATAGCATTGTAAGATAATAAAAAAAAAATTTTTTTACAAAACAATAATAACTTAGAACCGCATAAATTTATAAGATACAAAAAACAAAAATTGTAAATAATTTAAGATTGTATAAAAATCCCAAAAAATAATTTTTCTAAAACATAATAAAAATCATTTTTGTAATTTTTCTCTTAAGGGTGAGGGTGTAGTGTATCTTATAAGTGTACACTGCTCACCTAAAACAATGTAAGAAACAATAACTACCATCGTGAATTTAGTAGCGTACTAAATTCTCAAATATCATGTATGCCGACGCTTATGACTAAAACTACATATGTGATACAATTGTGTCAAATGTAATTTGACATCTTTTGCAAACACCGCACTTATAATTGTATACAAATATGTAGGTCACGATGATATGTGTAGAATAAAGAATGAAAAGTAAATATCAAATAGATGATAAGAATTATATTGAGTGACTTAGAAATCACTCAATACTAGACTGTAAGTACAATTCTCAATGTTAGTATATAAGAACCAAAAATTTAAATAAAAAGAATGATTATGCTTTATACATTAAATTGGTGAAAGTCTTTTTATTGTTTAAAACATAAAACCTTTACAATATAACACCCAAAAAGTAAATTTCAACATACACACGGGCAGATGGAGTTGATTTAAGCATACACACGGACATATTCTTTTTGGATTTGGAAATAAATATTGTAGGAATTTTACACGGAATGGCAAATTTACACTCACTCTGAAGGGTATAAAAAATTCTGTGCGAGGTAAACTTTCGAGCATTTCAACATATAACACATTTCGTTGATATACGGATCTGAGTAATTTTCGGTGAAACATATTTTTTCGCTCAGTAAGGATACCTGAAAAATTGTTTTGCGCTACGTCATTGCGCTTTTACACAATCGCTTTTTGTTCGGTGTCCGAAAGCCATACTCTTGAAATACAAGTTATAACTCTCTTCTTATTTCACCGAGTTTGCTCATTTTTTAACAAATATACACACTGGAAACATTCTGTCTAAATTTAATTTTACTAGCTTTTTATGTTTGAGCTGTAAGTGCTTTCAACAGACGGACATAGCTCGATTGTCTTAAAATGAAACCAGGTCTCAGAAAATACATATTTTATGGGATCTTAAATTAATATTTCGATATGTCACAAACGGAATTTCAAAATAAATGAACCTTCACACCACGTTTTTGGTTTTAATTTCTCGACTGCATTATATTAGAAAATTAGCAAAGTCAAGAGAATTCACATTGTCTTATTTTTGTTCCTATTAAAGTTTAGACATTTTTCCTCAATTAAAATAAAATTCAAAAAATTTTTCAATCGAAATTTTCTTTATTTGTTAACATGCAAACGCAAGTTTTAATTAAAAATTTCCATATTTACCACTTAATTTTTTTACGGCTTTATATATGAATCGACGCACCCGCAATATGTTTGTATAAATACTCGGATTATTATAGCGACCACAGCCAACACTCGAGGACACCACACCACAAAATTGTCCATTTATAATAGCGGGACCTCCACCATCACGTAAACAGACATCATTACCACCCGGTTGGTAGGCACAAAACATATTTTTGGGTAATTGCAACTTATACCGATCCATACATTCAGAATAGTTCAACGTTTTCACTATTACAGTTCTAACTCGATTGGGAAAATAAATTATACTGTCAGATGTTAAACCCCAGCCGTATACCTGTACATCGTCATCGAGCTTCCAAGCTTTAGTACATAAACCAATTGGTCGTATTCCTGGACCACCAATTGGATACTTTAACTTCAATACCGCCACATCCTTATAATTGTTAATATATTTGTATCCTGGTGGAAATATGTATTTGTAAACCGTAGATCTTACGCCCCTATCATTAAGATATGTAGCTCCAGCTACTACGGTTATATATTGTGCTTTTCGGAGTATAACGCAATGGGCTGCCGTAATAACATAAAAATTTGATATTAAGACGCCTCCACAGAAAAGTCCATCTTTGTCCAGTAATTGCACTAAATAAGGTGACAGGCTTATGTCAGAAGTTGAACCGCCCATAATGCGTGACTGTATTTGTGGCAATACAAAAGACATTTTTAGAAAAATCAATTCGCAGATTACTAATATTTTTAAAATCATTTCAAGTTTAGGCATTTGTTTTACAATTTGTAGAGGCGTTTTTAACAACTTTTACTTTTTACTTGCCAATAGATACTGCTGCGATTACCGCAATATATATAAAAGGTTTCAATTTATTGCTCATAGATGTTTTAAATGAATTTCTAAAAAAAAATCAAACCACATGTTTAAATACTTGTTTATTAGTCTTGTCTATTGATAGTTTCACTATATAAATTCGTTGAAGTTAAGAAAACATTATTAAAATTGTAGAAGTTCTTAATAATATATTTCAAGGTTTGTTCGAAATTTTTAGGACTTATTTTAAAGTCCAGTACAATCGCTCTATATATTTCTAAAATATGAGCAAATAAACATGACCCTTCACTGAGAGTGTAGGGGTATAAATAGGTTTTCCGCTTCGTGTGAAATGTCTACAATATTAATTTGCGACCCCATAAAGTATATATTTCCTAGTTCTTATGAATAGATTAGATATTCGTCTCTGCGTCTGTATGTTGAAATCTTGATGCTCCCCGAAATCGCCTAGACCTCTGTGTGGTACAAGCGCGTATCCAGGGGGATGGATATTAAAAATAGCTAAAATATAAAACTAATTATTTACTTATTTGATAAATAAACGTTTCAACATTTGTTTTTGTTTTAATACAAAATTTTAATTCATAATGAAATTAGTGCCTCCTGTATGCAAACGATTAGGTTAGGTAAAATAGCAGGGGCACTAAAAGCCCAAACCCACGACACTTATGCACGTATGCCCAATTGGCATGATGTGCGCTCCATATGATTAGAATAGTTAGAATAGAAAATAAAGAGAAGCAGTCCAGTCGAAAGTTTCTGGAAGAAATCGAACCCGCGACCCCCAAACCAGCAGACCAGCACTCTACTAACTAGTCCACCGGGGGACCAATGCAAACGATTAAATAAATGAAATTTGCATTATGTTGAGGAGCTAGTTAAATATAGTATTTACCAAAGGGTGTATTCTGCTAAAGAATGACACAAGCTTAAGTGTCACAATGTTATTATAAACTAAATACATACATATACATATGAGTTTATCAACTTAAAAATGTGTAGAATTGATTATTTTGTTCGAATATAAACAGCTGTTCTAATTCTTCACCTGTTGCAAAACTACCAAGTGAAAGTCGCGATAAGAAAAACTCCGTATTAACCACATTTTTAAATAAAATATATTATTAGTTATTTAATATAAAAACTTTAAACACAATGGTCAGTACTGAAATATTGAATTTATATGAATTTATTAATTAAAAGTGAAAATTTATCAAAAGCTAGAAGAAGATTCTGACAGTATTTTTCGAATATAAAGTTCGTTCGAGAACTCACTAATTTGTACGAATTTGTACAAATTTTTACTGCATTTTACAAAATTGCGTTCGTTTACACAAATTTGTGGTAAATGAGAGCGAAAAGTGACAGTACTTGACTGAGTATTTGCAAGTTTGTACTACAGAAATTTCTTGCAGTAAGATTTAGCAAAACCAAAAAACATATGATTCAAAACGTAAACAAAGTAAGCAAACAAAAAGTATACAATTTGTGAAAAAAATATTAAAAAAAAAGAAAACCTAAACAAAAGTGCAAAATATTATTAAATTTAAACTGTTTGTGAAATAAAGTTAGTTAACAATGTCTACAGATGAAAGAATGGAACTGCCTGAATCTGGCGCAGGTATACATACTTAAATACATATTTGCACATATATATGTACATAGTTCCCATTATACAACACAATATTTATTTGCCATCAGCTGTTGCTTCAATCTTACGAATTTTTACAAATGTCTGTTCGAGTACTTTTTTGGACAAATTCTCTTTTTGAGAGTAAAATTTTCAATTAACTAAATAATTACTCATTTACTACAAAGTGCAGTAAATCCAGCAGTTTTGCTTAATAAATTTGCTGCAACAGGAAACCACAATATAAGTGTTTTTGTTAAGTATACTTTATGCCAGAAATTTTTTTATTTTTTTTTGTTGTTGTTTATTAAATATCTATTTTGGTTGAACTATTAAAAATGTTTGTTTTACTTATACTTCTAAAAAAAGCTTAAACTGGATCCGCGCCTGGTGTGGTATCAGGAGATTTATAAGTTTTGAAAATCACCATCATCGTCTCACAAAACTCTGAGACATGAGCATGACTGCCTTCTTCTTTCAAAAATCGTTATATAGTAGGTAGGTGTTAATCTGAAAATATCATCTTCGTTTTCTAGTATTGTTATAACATTGAACTAGAGCTATACTTGGACAATTTCAGCATCATACATGTGATTCTGTGTATGATTCTATGGCTTTAAAATTTTTTTTTAATATTAGATTATGTAAGAATTGGGTGTTATAGAAATCGTGTCAAAACGTGGTAATAGACTCAGCTCAGATATTTATATAAAACATAATATACAAACATTGATTCACATGTCAATTTAAAACTTTTAAATAAATACAAAATACACAATATTAGGCGAATCAAGGAAACTCTTCTAAAGAATTTTACTAAGATAATAGAACATACAGTTTTACTTTCATTTAAATTCTTCATCTTAATTATTATATAAAATTTGTGCAAAGAAGGAGGGCGTTTGAGTGGGTGTGTCATATTATGCTTTTGACTTTGAAACTAGATTAGTCAAAAAACCACACTAATAAAATTCCGGCTTTCCGGAGTTTTCATGAGCTTTTTAATTCGAATTGGTAATGTCAGAAGAGATAGAAGAGCCTTAAAAAATAATTGTCATAGTAATTTCTGATAATGCAAACTTGGATATTGAAATATAGAGAGTCTTTATTGACATCGACTTAGTAGAAAGCTTTATTTGTCGTACATCATATTCTGTTGCTTTTATGAGCAAAAAATTTTATGAAATAAGTGGGCGTGCCACCTTCATTTCCTAATGTTTTAATTCAATTGGATTTTAAATTTTTTTAAGAATTTACTGTATTTTATTGGTCAAGCCCTTTCATTTGTTACCAGTATTGAGGGGGTTCTAGAAGTTACATTTAAATATATCAGATTTTACTCATATATAAATATATTGTCCGCCATTTTTTAGTGGTTTTAGTGCTTTCACATGATGCTAATATTGACTCTCTAGGTTGTCTAGAAGCTGAAAAAATTGCTTTTCGTTTGTAAATTTTTGGAATATATTTAAAAAAAAATTTTTTGCCTATAACCTTAGCGATTAGAGCCCGCTTTATCCAAAATTATTCACGAATATATCTAAAAATACCCTCGTGAAGGGGTAGTCATCTTGTCGCGATGCGAGGGCTTAAGTGTAAATTACACTAACTAAGAACTACCCTCACCCTGCCTACCAGCGTCTGTTTCTCCAAGTTGGGGCGGCTGACAGGCTACTTCTCAACCCCCTCTTCACACAGGATGTTGAGAATTGCGTCCGCTTTATTAAATCGTCGGTCCGCAACCATAAATCCACCAGCGTCTGTCCTCAGAGTGAGCGGCTGTTGGTCTGCGTCTGTCTCCAGTGGGGTGGCAGTTATAGTAACCCTGGCAGTAGGCATAAAATGCAAAAAAAACAACTCGTCCGTAATGTCGAAAAAGGAATCATGCCCTGCGTATCCGGTAAAGGGCTTAATAATCTCCGGAGACCCAACTACTGCAGTGTCGGTATCAGGCTGCAGTAAGTTGTTGGCTACTGAAACCTCGACAAGTGGAGTGGAAGCGCCAGGCTCTACTAGTCGGCTAGCTACTAGTGCGCTAAAAACATGCCAATAGGCGATCGAAACCCGAGCTTGGTACAGCGCGGTTCTTCGAAACCAGGTACCTCTAAGGCTTCTAAGGTCTGGATGGGACTAGCTCCTGTCAAAACACCAGCTTCAGGTGCCGGTGAGGTGGCTAAGACTCAGTCTGCCACTAAACCTGGCTCCCTTGTGCCAAACATTGTGCAGAAGGTTCATGCGAAGAAAGATTCGACGATCCCTGTAGCACCACCTTCGACCTCCACGGCTCCCAAAATAGATTCCCCAAGGCACAGAAAACAATCCAAAAGGGCCTTTACTACTAAGCGTTCCGCTTATAAAATAATAAGTCGGTTTGGTGAAAAACCTACTGACGAGCTCATGGAGCAAGAGAAAAACTCTCTTCGATGGGCGAAAACCCTCATTGAGGGGTTAAAACGTGATCCTTCTAATGCAGGTGTAGGCAGACCTAAACGGACGGCATCCTCTGCAGCCCCTAAACGGCAACGGTCTGAGGAGAACATTCTTCCTTGAACAAAACGTTCCAAACACATGCCTCCACAGCCAC
The DNA here is from genome assembly GCA_941918925.1 of Phyto melanocephala. NCBI lineage: Eukaryota > Metazoa > Arthropoda > Insecta > Diptera > Rhinophoridae > Phyto > Phyto melanocephala. Next base: position 63,317,798 of record OW799236.1, on the reverse strand, counting down.
AACAACAAGATCCTACAAGGAGGTGGCAAAGGACCACCTTATTTGGGCGATCATTGACCGCAACTTCAGCACCATTGCCTCTAGCAACTGGAAATTGGTTGTCATGGCTCTCAATGGGGTGTTCTTGAAAGTTGTTCGGGACAACCCGGGACCACCACCCCAGTGCGAAGATGCTGGCTGGTACCAAGGCCACATTAAACTGATAGCCTGTACAGACGAGCGTTCAGCGCAGCTGTACAAAGCCGCTATAGAGTCCCTCGGGGAAGTATGGTCTGGAGCGAAGCTCGATTCAATACTTCTTGAAGATGTTCCACAAAGGCCGAGATCTATTGCCAAGATTCCCGCAATACCATCTGACCCAAAAGGAGATTCTGGAGATAATGCAGGTCAGTAATCCTCAGCTACCCACAAAGGACTGGAAAATAGCCAAGGTTACTGAAGCTGTAAAAGGCTCCAGGAAGGCCACTGTTATTATAAACAGTGACTCCCTGTCTCCACTTTGGAAGACTCAGGGAAAGATATACTATGGTTTTGGTACTATCTTTCTCCGGGTCTATAAGGATGAGGACAAGGAGAAGCCTCAAGCTCCGGAGAGTAAGGACTCTTCTAGGGATTCCTCCATGAGCTGTGACGATGAATCTGCTCTTTCATCGGACATTGATGACACCCAATCGATCTCAGGACTAATGGGGGAATTCTTTGGTAATATGGATGTGGCAGAAGATGAAGACACCCTACTAGAATCTGACAACGGTTCAGAGGATGCCGATGTCACAGTCGTCCACAGCGACCAGCTACATTGAAGGTTACTCAGATTAACCTTCACCACTCAAAAGCGGCGTCAGCTGCCCTACTTCTCCGACTGTCTTCAGGCACGGAGGATCTTATATGTGTCAAAGAACCATTGTTGTACAAAGACAGGGTTTGCGTGCTAAACAGGGATGGCTACTACATTCTGTATGCAGCCGGACCAGGTAAGACCAGATCTTGCACTATGGCCAAAAACAATATTAAAGCTTTTGTTCTATCCGACTTCAGATTTAAGGACACCTGTACCATAGCCATCGAGAACAAGAGGCGAATAGTTTTGCTAATGAGCTTAACTCCATCATTAGGAAGGCGATGTCTTACGCGAACGAAAGAAAGCCAATGCAAGGTAATGCAATGGTTAAGGCAGCCGATAACTCCTGTAGGAGAACTACTAGGAAAGGTAAGGCCAAACCCACTTGGTGGAATGCTGAAATTGCGGAAAAGCACAAAGAATGCAGCAAACTATTCAATGAGGCTAAAAGAAAAGGATATTGAGCCACATATAAATCAGAAGAGCCAAGAGGCAATCCTGGAGAAAATTCTGCAGTGAGGTGGAAAATTCTTCGGAGACAACTCGGCTACTAAAGATTTTATCATCGAATCCAACAATACCATCATACATACAGAGGGCGGATGGTTCTTGGACCACCAGTAGCAAGGAAACGCTGGAGGTTCTCATGGATACACATTTCCCAGGCTGTCTAGGGCAGGACTCTCCTCCTGCTGTTGACCATACGGATGCATGCGACATATCGAATCTACCGATCACTGAGCATCGCATAAGATGGGCAGTTGGTAGTTTCCATCCCTTCAAGTCTCCAGGTCCTAATGGCATAATTCCAGCGAATCTACAGGAGAACATCGATATTTTAATGCCATGGCTTCTGGTGATATTCAAGGTATGCTTGCATTTATCCCATGTCCCATCGAGGTGGACATCCTATAGGATTATTTTCATACCCAAGGGAAGTAAGGCCTCGCATACAAGGGCCGGAGACTTTAGGCCAATAAGTCTCTCTCCCTTCCTGCTTAAGACTCTGGAGAGGATTATTGATGTTTATATCAGATCGTCTCTAGGACCAGATGCTCTATCGGGGGCACAGCATGCCTATACGAAGGGCAAATCTACGGAAACGGCGCTACACGCGCTGGTTGGCCATATTGAAAAATCTCTGCCCTACAGGGACTACACCTTGGTCGCCTTCCTTGATATTGAGGGCGCCTTCAACAATGTCAAACCGGATTCGGTTTTGAACGCCTTGAGACAATTGGACATAGATCCTGCGGTCACCGGTTTTGTAGGAAAACTACTGAAACATAGGCGCATAGAGTCAACTTTGGGCGCCTCTAGCATCTCCAAGGTGGCTGTAAATGGCACACCGCAAGATGGCGTGCTTTCGCCACTACTATGGAACATCAACATTAATATCCTGCTTAAGGCCATGTAGAATACATCCTGCATGACTGTTGCTTATGCGAATGATGTGGCTGTGGCAGCTACGAGCAAAGATCCTGGACTGCTTTCGCAGCTCTTGGAATCTGCGCTGCCGTTAATACTTAGATGGTGCCAGGGATGTGGGGAAGTCAATCCTGCCAAGAAGGAACTGGTACTATTCACAATGAGATACAAAATACCGACCTTTGCCCCGCCTAGGATAGATGGAGTGGCACTAGCGCTATCCGATAATGCCAAATATTTGGGTCTCGTATTGGATAGCAAACTAAACTGGAACCTGAACACAGAGTCTAGGACTACTAAGGCGGCAACTGTATTATACTACTGCAATAGGGCAATTGGCCTTAATTGGGGTATTAACCTCAGGAATTTATACTGGCTACACAATTCTGTCGTCAGACCAATTTTTTATTACGGAGCGACAGTCTGGTGGGTGGCGCTGGAGAAGAGTATTAACCAAGACAGATTCAAACGTATTATGAGTGCTACATTCGGCGGCGCCGGATCTGATAATACCTTTCACCATTATGTACATACATTCGTATAATCTCACATCGTAGCTTAACCTAGACTTTATATTATATGCCATTTTTTCTTACTATTTCCGACGTCATCCTTGGTTTATTTTTTTTACGTAGTTAACTGTATTCTACTAATCAAGCCCTTTTATTTGATACCGATTTTGTTCCGCCATTTTGTTTTAGACGCCATCTTGGATTTACAATTTTTTAATAATTAACTGTATTTTACTGGTAAAGCCCTTTCATTTGATACCAATATTGAGGGGGTTCTAGATGTAACATTTTAAAATACCAGATTTGATACATATTTTAATTGATTTTCCGCCATTTTGTAGTGGCAGCCAACATAAATTAACATTTTTTATGTTGCTTATATTGCGCTAGTCAAGGTCTTTCAGATGATACCAATATTAACTATCTTGGTTGTCTAGAAGCTGAAAAATTTGATTTTCGTTTGTAAATTTTTGGAATATATATTTAAAAAAAATTTTTTTTTTCTATTACTTTACCGATTAGAGCCCGCTGTATCCAAAATTGTTGACAAATATCTCTAGAGGCATATTATATCTGCAAATATTATCAAAGGTACCTATAAATTATTCTATGGCTGAAAAATTTTAATTTTGGTGGTAAAAATATAGAAAAAAACAAAGGCAGTCTTGTTTATTTGCCCATGTCTCAGAAATTTATGGGGCGATTGTGCTGAATTTCAATAGCGATTCATTCCCGGATATTTCCAAAAGATTGACACTATACACAGATCTGAGGAACTTATGGTTGCTTCTAAAAGTTGATTTCAACCAACACACGGACAGATGGTCAGAGCTTAATCGACTCCTCTATTCATAAGCTTTCAGAAAATATATACTTTATAGGGTCGGAAATGAAAATTGTAGAAATTACAAACGGAATGTGCACCACAGGTAAAGGGTATAACTAGGGCTCAAAAAAATACTATAGAAAAATATTGTACAAAAATAAATATTTCGATGTGTTACGAATAAAATAAAACCATACAATTTTTCTTGATTTAGAAAAAGCTTAAAATCGCAAAATAAACTAAAAACCGACATTGCGAAAATAGGCAAAAAAAGCTCCAACATATGTACCACATTTTAGTTGCTTTTGTATAATGGAAATTCGAATCTCTCCAAAATCATTCTTGTAGAACAAAAAAAGTTATCAAAATATCCATTTTATTTTATGACGATCTAGCTATGTCCGTCCGTCTGTTGAAAACACGATAGAGGTCGCACCGAAAAAGCTAGGGAACTCAAATTTTGCCACAATATTTCTTATAGACAAGGCTTGTTTGGTATTGAAAATTTCTTAAATTTATGAGTTAGGAAAAGATTTAAAGATCAAAATTCAAGCAAATTTATACTGCACAGTGTATTTTTCGCTATATTCAAAATTTAAAACGTAATAAAACTGACAAAATTAGATGTATGATTCTAAATTTTGCAAACATTGCTTTTTGGTAAAAGGCTTTGCACTAAAGGAAAATAAATGAGACACGCCCACTTTTACGCCCACCTTCCATATAACGTTTTATCTCAAATTCATATTACTTCTTTATATATGAAGATTTTGGAAGAACAAAGGACTATATTGAAATATCTTTTCTGTATTTATTAGAAGAAACTACTTCGACACGCCTACTGTAACGCCCACTTTTCACATAACCTACTGTTAATGAAATTAAAAAACTTATAAAACCGACAAAATTAGATATTTGATGATGAAATTTCGTAAATACAGCTTTCTACTCAATGAGATTGTTATGCCAGAAAATGAAGGTGGCACGCCCACTTTTATGCCCACCTCCCATATAACGCTTTCTCTGAAATTCAATTTCTCTATTGACAAAGTTTTTGGAAGAATAAAGGACTATATTGAAATATCTAACTAGTATTTATTAGCAAACGACCATATTTCAAGTAGTCTACAGTCAGTCGTGTGTTACCTTTAGAACATTACTTCTGTAAAAAACATGTGTTGAGACATCTGACTAAATTTCAATTAGAGCGCGCTCCATTTTCTTCTGTCAAAACATGTGACATCAGCCGTTGACAAAAATCTCTGCTGCTGCAAAGCAGTCAGCGACGGTTGCCTGTAAAAGTACAATTTTGACAAACATGTAGATTTACATATGTCTCACAAATTTTAAAGTCAGATGTAAAAAAAATGCCGTGTATTATAGACTTTAACAAACTTGAACTCAAACAATATACATATTTATAAATCTGTGTTTGAATAAATTAATTATATTTATTTATAAAATCATAATCACCCACAGCGCTAACAATACTTTAACTTATCTTTAGATAAAAGGGTAAAAATTCTTTTGTTAAAAAGTTTTTAATTAAAAGGTACAATTTCATCAAGTCACTATTTTAACTTTTTTAAAGACACAAGATTAAAAACTTTTGCATTTCTGTGTATAAAACACTTATCAGTTGAAGAATGACGCAAACAGATGTATGTACAAAAGCTAAACTAAATTCTATTAAAATTTTTTAATTTTTGTAGAAAAAAATTTTTTTCGTTGTCATGGCAACAACGAGAGTATTTCGCTATTTTAAATTAGCAAAGCAAAACCCGGTGGTATCTGTATGTGAACATACGAAGCCACCTTGCTAAACTTCTTAATAGCAGGTCTGCTTGTATGTATGTAACAACTACAAATTTTTTATGAACTCGATCAGATTTCATAAAAACAGTATAATAGTTAAAGTATGGGCCTGATCGTAATTGCATCACTGCACTGCATATTATGCGCATTACATTCAAAACAGCAAACAATGACAACACTGCAATTGTCAACTGTTCAAAAATGCAACACTCTTGCAAAAAAAAATGTTAAAAAAAAATTTTTAAAAAATTATAAAAATATAGGTTAGGTTAGGTTAAAAATATAAATATTATATTAAATAAAATAAATTTTTTTTGGCTCAGCTTGGATTCGATGCCATGTTTACTCTAACCAGTATATTTGTATGTTGTTGTTGTAATTGTGAATTGTGGTAATTGTGGTTTTTATGGTAATTATGGGGTTGTAAATAAAAATTGTAGAAATTACACCACAGGTGAAAGGTATAAAAAGAAGCATAAGCAGCATATGATTTGCAGTGGCAGTGCAAAGTAATCATATTGTGCAGCGCAGTGATGTATTTACGAACAGGCCCTATTTAAGTATCCGATTTCGTATTTTTACTAGAAAATGTATCGAAAGTTTAAAATAAGTGGTTGAAAAGAATTCGTTACTAAGTATATGAGCAAATTCGAAAACTTTTTTCAGATTTGTTGGAAAGAATTCTGATATTTCAATGGGATAATTATTAATGTATGTCACAGCCTAAACTAGAATTTATTTTTAAGTTCCGTTGTAGTAAGCCTTAGCAAATCACCATAAATAATATAATGCTCCCTTAATGCTTCCAAATTGTGGATATTTATTTTAAAATTTAGTGCTCTATTTGACTAACTAATTAAGAATTTCGAGAATTTAACGATGGACAAAATCGTGCTATTGAACAAGTTATTAAAAAAAAATTCACACCTCATGTTCACTTAATGATTTTAAGACAATTGAACAAAGAAATTTTTGTACCAAAAAATAAACTTTGCTTAAGTAAGTCGAAGTGTTGACAATGATTCTGATATGCGAATACTCCACTGTTGTCAACAACTTGGTCATTGTCCGTTATAATACATTTACACCTAACCGAAATCTAGTAGATTTGATTTAAAACCTATATTAAAATCTAAACCGTTTATACCACTGTTTTTTAACATTTTGCAAGATTTGGTTTTCAAAACAATATACTTATCTACAAGGTGGTCTGAGAGGCTCTCTATGCTCTACTTCTCCAACATTCAAACTCCATATAAAAAAAATTTAAACAATAAAGTACTTGTGCAATTGCAACCACCTTATATATTATGGTTGAATTTTTCTGTGTGCAGCGTAGTATATTTTATTACAATTAATTACAAGCCACAGTTGCATCACGAAGTAGTACTAGATTTTAAGTAGATTTTGCCAAAATCTAGTGGCGAAGTAGATTTCGTTTTGTATGGTAAATCTGGTAGATTTCGCTCAAAATCCCTTAAGTACTAGATTTTGTGTAGGTGTAAATGTAGTATTAACCATATTTTACGCAGAGGTCTTGGTTTAAAAAGCTTTTAAAATGTAGCTATATTTAATAATTCAAGTATTTTGACCGCGGGTTGCTTCATACATTTGTCGATTGGTCTAATTAACAACGATTAATAACTGGAGCTGTATTACAACGACAAACTCTTTTGCATGAAAAATGCCTTCTCTTTTACTATTGGTTTAGAATTGGATGATGTAATTTTACTGCAAATATCAATTATTGTTCACAAATTTGATAATTGTTGAGTCGTTTAAAGTTAGTGAATCGCAGTACAATTTTTTGTTCTATTTTGTCATTAACATTGATTAGGCTCAAAGGACGGCATGTAAATAAACAAAAAAAATAATAAGAATTTACATTCAAAATCACTGCTTGTTGACCTTTATAGATCGGTGAAAGTACTGCCCATTATTTCATTAAAAATGAGACAAGGAGTGGTAAAAAGTCATGATAATTAATTTCAAAGAATTTACTTCCTATTGGTTGAAATGGTATAGTTTATGATAAGAAACAGCAACTTTAAACTATTACCGAAATATGTCATTGAATTTTTAAATAGTGGTTGAAAATTGGTTCGTTCGTTTACTTAAAGTTTTTACTATTCTGTACTGGCCTTTACCAGATTGTTTATGTTTTGTATGGAAATTTGTGTAAACGAACGCAATCCAGTAAAGTTCAGTAAACAAAATAGCCAATATTTTTTAGTAAACGAACGAATATATTCTCGAAAATAAATTCAATGTAATCTCATATACATACGTATGTATAACTTAACGATGTGTTCTTTAAAAAATCACCTTCTATACTAAACAGTCGAGAATATATGAAATTCCACATTGAGAGCAGAGTGAAAAAAACTCAAAAATATGGGCCCTTTACACGAGCGTACTTTGACCCGTCATTACATATTCCTCGATAGTGTGGCGGCCACCCTTCGAGAAGAAGGTGAATATAATATCTCTGAAAAAAAATCAAAGACATTACTGCATTTGTATATGCGGTGCCATGAAAACCACATCGCAATGGCTGTTGAGAATTTACTATCAATTCTGCCAATAGTTACACAGGTGAAATATTAAGGCCTTGGCTGCTACTATAAGATCAGATACCAGAGAATAACAAATATCTTACCAATAGGAAATATCACAGAAGTAACATGCGATAAAATCCCACTACATATGAAAGCATTAACTGCATTACTATAATACCAGAATGGCTAGAGTAACTAGGGTAAGAATTACCTAAGGCATCGATCTTTATACGGACAGGTCAAAGATTGGTGACCGAACAGGAATAGGTTTATATGACATGAACCGAAACAGAGGTAAATAATTTCGTCTAGCTAAGTGATATCGAGGCTCCAATTCGTATCTTTACACTAATGAACGAAAAGGTTGAATTGCGAAACGTCCCGCAAAGCAAAGCGAAATATGTAAGCTCGAGATATTATGAATACTATGCTATAAAGGCTTAATCGGAACGGAAAAGGCCGAAAAATTAGTCAAAATGAAAACATTTTTCAGTGCTGTAACGATTCAAATATGAACTTAAAATTTGGATGATGGAGGAACATGTCAGAAAATGGCAAAACACTGAGGTTGGGAATGTAACGAACTTTCTACGGAGTAATCCAAATCTTGAGAAATCGAAAGAGACTCTGAAACTGAATAGACCAACACATAGGAGACTAACTAGTGTAATAACAGGTCACGCGGAGTTCAGAACTTATGAGGGGAAGAAAACGAGGCCTTGGAACACTACCTTTGTTATTGTCCTTCGTTTATGCGTATAAGAGTCGTATAAGATTTTAACGTGGATATTTTTCCGAGGAATACCTTAGGGACTCGAACTGGAGATCCATAGGGAATTATATCGAGGGGACTTGGTTCTTTAACTAGTCGTTTTTTATGGAGAAAATAGGATTATTATTTTTATTAGCGAAACTTCGTTTCTACATTGAGCGCACAACATGCAAGTTGGGCATACGTGTGTACCTGTCATGAATTTAGTCTTTTTAGTGCCCCTCTTTTTCAACCTAACCTAACATAAGGCGAACATAGCAGTAGATTTTATTTGTTCTAATTTATATTTGAAAATAAAAATTTGTACAAGTGTTAACATGTGACAAGTAAATTTTTATTTGTTATTTGCTCCCCAGTATCTGTTCTGTACTAACTGTATATTTTTAAACTATATTTAAATTTTTATTCATGCTCGAGCTAATTTTTTATTTTTTTCAATTTGTCAAATATTTCTATAAAAAAATGACAAATATAATATTTGCAGAGCGTGTATATTGTTTATTCTACTTTAAAAACCTTGAAATGAAATACTGTTTGTTAGTTAGTTCTTAACATAGAAACACATTATCAGCTTTTTTCTCAACTTTATTGTTTGCAAAAAAATTTTTTTTTAGTTCTTATGGAAAAAATTGAAAAGACTAATAGAAGAATTTAAAAATAAAAAATAAACTGCTACGTCGTTAGCGAAATTCAGTTTTAAAGTTCTTTCTTTTATATTTAAAATAATTTTGCGTCAAATATATAAAAACAAAGAAGAAAACTGTTAAAACCTTCTAGCGTAATCATTTGCCTTTATTTGAAAACATAATTTACTGATTTAAGCAAGAAATTTCTGAATCCCCTATGTCATCTTTAATCTGAATATGTTCCTTCAAAATTTAAGGAGCATAAAAACTGAACAATTTACCTTTATTCTTTATCGTTTCCAGATTCACCGTGGTCTAATTGGTTTATGTGAAGTTTGCACAAAATCCGTTCAGCGATTTACGGTAAAAAAGGGTAAAAACGCTAACTCATTACCTCCGGGCTTAATAAAGATATTATAAAAATTCAAAAAAGACCAAAAAACAAAAAAATAAAAATAATTTTGGTACTTTTTTTTTTTTTTTTTGATTTTCAGTTATCTATAAAAAGGATGAGTGGATGAAAAATATTAAAACGGCATTTTTCTTCCCCTAAAATAGTCATAAATGTAATTTCGAATTTTTTTTGTTGTTTAATTTGGTGTTTTTGAGAGGAAAAGGGTTAAAAACAGATAAAATCGGTAATTCTGTATCTTCGGACCTAATGCATGTACCCTAAACATTTAAAGGATTCTAGAAGGATCCATTTTAGCACCGAAGAACGTTCATATCAATGCCATTAATTTCAAGCGAAACTGCCAGGTGTAGTCACGACATATAAATCAATTGACAGTGGTGCTATGAATCAAGATGAGGCAATGAATTATCCAATTAAATTTTTAAATTTATTGAAACCACCTGGTAAGCCACCGCATTGCTTGAATCTGAAAGCTGGTTATTTTATTATTTTATTGCAAAATATTAGCTACGATCTTAACTGGTAAAGCAAAAGGAGAAGTTTGTTTGATACCACGTATCCCTATGATTCCAACTGATATGCCATTTAAGTTCAAACGATTACAATATCCTGTGCGTTTATCATTTGTGATGCCCATCAATAAGGCCCAAGGCCAAACACTTCACGTTTGTGGTGTGAATTTGGAGGAATAAATTTTTCACATGGCCAACTTTTTGTTGCCTGTTCCAGAGTCGGAACCCCCAGCCGTTTGTTTATTCATGCCCACAATGGAAAAATAAAAAATATAGTTTATCAAAATGTCTTAGATTAAGTTTGCAAGTAGCTAGCAATTAATAAAATATTATTCTTTGAATAAATGAATTTGATGTTCTAATTAAATATTTTTATTATTTCACTTGATACGTTGCGAAGCACGTACCGGGCGGCTAGTATATATAAGTATATTTATAAAAAGAATCACAAAACATATCATTGACATTGACTAGAAGGATATATATGTAGCAAATTTCGTCATCATACCTCTAAATTTTTTGGTTTTATGAGCTTTTAAATTTCATTAACAGTAGATAACATGAAAAACAGGCGTTATAGTAGGCGTGTCGAAGTTATTTCTGCTAATGAAAACAACTTAGATATTTTAATATAGTCCTTTATTCTTCCAAAATCTTTATTCATAGAGAAATTATATTAATTTGAGATAAAGCGTTATATGGTACATAGCTTGGGAATAATGATTAGAAATCCTAATGATTAGCAATTGGATTAGAAATTTTTTTTGTGCTGAAAAATTGATTAATTATGATTAGTTAGCCATTTTAGACGATTACTAATTGATTAGATTAGAAATAATCAAAAATCTAATCACAATTAGTGACGATTAGCATTTCTAATCAAATCTAATCAAAACTAATCCAAACAAGTAAGAGCACTATATTCGGCTGTGCCGAATCTTTTATACCCACCACCAATTTTGTGTACATTTAAAGCACAATATTTATTATTTTGTTAATCGCTATAGAATAATCTGTTTATAATAAAATATGTATCGCTTTCTTTGTAGAGGGTGGTTAAATTTTAAGGGCCCATGTTTAAGGTGAACCACATCTAAACTTAACTTTTAAACTTCAACTTTTTTCTTGTATTTCATTTGACATTTCTCAATCTCAGACTAACTCAATTTGAACCGTGGAAAGATACGCAATCGAGCAACGCTTTTAAATATTAAAGATTTTTATAATAATGGGCGTTCAAATCAAAATGCATTTTGTGCACTTCGTGATTCTTTTGGTCAACATAATCGTTCGAATTCGTCCACAATCGTGAAAATTGTAAAAAATATTTAAATGTCTGCAAAGCAGGTCTGTATGAAATGTGAAAACATCTGTGAATGCCATCTTAGTTCGTTGAATGGGAAACATTGCTGTTTTTCACGATAACGTGGCAAAAGCAACCTCGACTCATAATCAAGCCCAACAATCGAGCATCAACAGTGTCATTGAAAATTTGGACTATCGGATCGTGGTGTGCCGCCTAGGTTGGGGGGCCATTTGGCCGATATTTTGTTTCATACATAATTGAAGCATACAAATATTATCATTATAAAAATAAATGATAATAATTTCATAATAATTTTATTCAAAATCAACATAGTCCCTTAAAATTAAACCACCCATTATAACTTCGGTATGCTAGTAAAATGTTTTCGTAAATTTAGTCTTTCAATGAAAGTGGCCGTTAAAATACGCGTGTCAATAAAGTTTCTGGTAATAAACATAACTTAGATATTTCAATATAGTCCTTTAGTATTCCAAAATCTTTATTCATAGAGAATTTACATGAATTTAAGAGAAAGAAAGTGAATTTAAGGTTAAATTTTAAGGGCCACAGGGTGATTTAAAATATACATTCTCTGCATTTTTTTAAAACGGGAAATTTATGTAAGATTTTGATTTTTAAACTTCTATAACATTTTGCTTTTAAAAGATTTTCAAACGAAATAAGTTTTGTATAATTTTAAAATTTGTTAGCCATTAGTACATGAAAATAAATTGTTTATAATGTTGAGATAATTTTTTTTTTACTTAGGTCAAAATTTTCCTAAATTCCCATTTTTAATAGAGCATAACTTCAGGAGAACATAAGCATAAGTTGTTCGCATGCCATCTAGTAGTTGCTAGTAGAGTCATCTATCTTATCATCTTTATCTTATATTTAGCTACAGTACAATAAATGGCACAGTGTAAGATGAATAAATGCTAATATATATGACTAATATATTTAAGGAAAAAAGTGTGCGTGACACATCTATTTTCCGTTATAACGAAGACTTTGACCAAAAAGCCATGTTTGCAAAATTTCAGAATCGTACATATAGTTTTGTCAGTTTTATTACGTTTTAAATTTGAAATATACACTGTGCGGTATACATTTTCGTACATTTTTATCTATAACTCTTTTCCTAATTCATAGATTTAAGCGATTTTCAGGGAAAAATATTCTTTTGACTCGATAAATATATATTCGAAGTTTCATGACTACGTTTATGCGTCTGGACACAATTCAAAAGTGAAAGTGGGCGTTATAGTAGGCGTGTCAAAGTTGTTTTTGCTAATGAGTACAACTTAGGCGTTTCAATATAGTCCTTTATTATTCCAAAATCTTTATTAATAGAGAAATTATATGAATTTTAGGTAAAACGTTATATGGGAGGTGGGCGTGGCACCTTAATTTTTTGGCACAGTAATGACATTGCCTAGGGGGATAGACGTAGCAAAATTTATCATCATACCTCTCATTTTGGCAGTTTTATGAGCTTTTAAATTTCATTAACGGTAGATAACGTGAAAAGTGGGCGTTATAGTAGGCGTGTCAAAGTTATTTTTGCGAATGAGTACAACTGAGGTGTTTCAATATAGGCCTTTATTATTCCAAAATCTTTATTAATAGAGAAATGATATGAATTTTAGTTAAAACGTTATATGGGAGGTGGGCGTAAAAGTGGGCGTGGCACATTGATTTGCCGTTACAAGAAAGCGTGTCACCAAAAAGCAAAATGTGCAAAATTTCAGAGTCGTACATCCAATTTTGTTGCTTTTATGACGTTTTTGTTTTTAAATATACCGAAAAATACACTGTGCGGTATAAATTTTCGTACATTTTGATCGATAACTCCTCTTCTAATGCATAGATTTAGACAATTTTCGAAGGAAAATATTGTCTTTACCCAGGAAATATATATTCGAAGTTTCATGAGTCTACGTGAAGGCGTTTGGACACAATTCCATTTTATTCGATGTTCGAAGGACACGGTTTTTTCGACCTACTCTTGCTTTTCGAGCTATAACTCTCTTCCTAATATTCCGATTTATCCCATTTTCAATACCAAACAACCTTGTCTATAAGAAAGATTCTGGCAAAATTTGAGCCCCCTAGCTTTTTCGGTGCGACCTCTATCGTGCTTTCAACAGACGGACAGACGGACGGACATAGCTAGATCGTCATAAAATCAAACCACGATTTAGAATATATATACTTTATGGGGTCTAAAATGGATATTTCGATGTGTTACAAACGGAATGACAAAATGAATATACCCCCACCATTTTTTTGGTGGCGGGTATAAAAATAATTGATTAGATTTCTTGATTATTTTTGATTAGATTTGATTATATCAACTATTTTTAACTATTTTTGTGAAAAGAAAATATTTATTTATCATATTTGTTGCTATATTTACATAATGTAACAGTTTTTGAATATTGCATAAAATTGCATACCATGCACCCTGTTTTTAAACTAAACACTTGACACAGCTGGTTCACTTTTTTGTTGTGTTATTATTAATGTTAATATTCAACGTGTTTTGTGATTGTAATTTTTGTTTTATTCAAATTGAAGTGTTCAAAATTATTGGTAAGTAAAAATGCACGGATTTTTTTCTTTTATTTATTTTTTTTTCGACGTCGTGAAATTTTAAACAAAATGCAAACTTTATATGTAAAACAAAAATTTCCAATTTATTTTCGATATTGTAGTTGTTGTAATGGATCCAATTGTTTACGAAGACCAAGACTTCTCCGCAGACGATGATGTATGTGATCCAAATTATGTACCGACGAAGGTGATCCGGAACATAGTTTTGGAGAGCGAGCCGGCAGTGAGTGCTAAAAGAATGCGCAGCACCGGAAGTTCGCCCTAATTAATTTTCAACCCTGAATTTTATGTGGCAATGGTTATGTATGTAAGTTTTGCCCATTATCTTCCATTAGGTTTGCTGTATATGGTGATGTTTACTTCACAAAACTAGTTGATATAATCAAAAATAATCAAGAAATCTAATCAATTATTTTTCGGATTAGTTTTGATTAGATTTGATTAGAAATGCTAATCGTCACTAATTGTGATTAGATTTTTGATTATTTCTAATCTAATCAATTAGTTATTTGAAATTTATATCAAAATTCAATTCTAATGATGAGATTATTTTATTTCTCTAATCGTAATGATTTCTAATTCTAATCGAAATTCCCTAGCTATGATATGGTAGGTGGGCGTGTCACATTTATTTTACAATAAAAAAAACCCTTTAACCAAAAACCGATGTCTGCAAAATTTCAGAATCGTACATCTAATTTTGTCAGTTTAATTAGGTTTTAAATTTAAAATATTCACTGTTTGATTTAAAGAATTTTAAAGGAAAAATATTTTTTTTTTCTCAGGAAATATATATTTGAAGTTTCATGACTCTACGTTAATGTGTTTGGACACAATTCCATTTTATTCTCTGTTGGAAGGTCACGTTTTTTACCTACTCTTGCATTACGAGCTATAACTCTATTCCTAATATTCCGATTTAGCTCATTTTCATAAAAATTGAATTAAAAATATAACAAACATTAAATTGTGTTTCTTTTTCAGAGACCAATAAAGTGTTAATAAAAATAAATAAAAGAGATCATGTAAATAAATTATTGAATAAAAGAATCGCAGGTACATCCAGGGACACATGCACATTGGTTTAATTCAAAGCAAACAGTAGTGTCTTGTTTTGAGTCTAGACCTACTTTATTTCAAATCATTTCCCGTGATAGCTAAATCAGATTCTGATTATGTTGCCTGCATTGTTGTGAGTAAAAACTAATTCTTTTTTTGAATGACGTACATAAATATGACTTAAAGCTGGAGGTGTAGTAATTTTGTTTATACTGAATACTTTACATTTTTGCTAATGTGGCGGTAAGATATTTTCAAAGAAAAAGTTGCATATAAATACATGGACAAGTGGTGAATATTACCCCAGAATGTAGATTTCTCCCTTCACGTTCTTGGTAAAACAGCCAAAATAGAAATAAATATCAGTTTTTATGATTTTAGAAGTAACTAAAAAATGATAACGCTAGGGTTAAAGAGAAAATAATTAGAAAAGAAAAAAAATGAAAAGGTAGAATTTACCACTAAATCCACAGTTAAAGATTAACCCTGGATTTTCCATATAAAGAACTTGTTTTACCATACAAAATAACTTTTTTAAACCCACCTTAAAACCTTTTTTGTTTCGTTTTAACTAAATTTTATGAAATATAACCTTGTTTTCGGTCTACTAAATTCTACTATCTATCTATCATTTACAGAAAATAAAATATTACAAGTACTGCAAAAAATGCACTCATTTCTACCAAAAAAAAAAATTTTATTTCAAAAAAACTTTAAGTTAAAACCTGATTTAACTAAACTTAAAGTCTGAGCGCAAAATTAGCGGTCAGTTGTTTTAAGATTAAAACCCGGTTTTTGCGTTAATAATGCCATATTTGCTTGGTTTTAAACTCCCTTTACTTGGTTTTACAAATTTCTGAAATAAGATGGATTCCGATTTTTTTTTAATGGCATAACAACGTGCTTAATGGCTAATTATTTTATTTTTTACAAACACACAACACATTTAAAAGTTTTTTTCTGATAATTTTTCACTTTACTATTTATTTATTTATTTAAGTCTATGGATTCTAGATCCTTACAGACTAAAAAGCAGTACATACGAAATGTTTAATATTAGTTATTTAAAAACAAAATAATTTTACATTTTACAATATTAACATTTAAAGAAAAAAATCAATATGTTGATAAAGTTTATTGAACTCGGTACAAATACTCAAAAACGGATCGAAGTTGGCATAATTCGTTCTGAAAACTTTGACTGATAGCGGACAAAAACGACGTGTAGAACGACATGGTACATTAAAAAAGATATTCGCTAATAGGAAATCAGAGCATATACATCCTTTAATTAAATTTAGAACAAACGTAACGTTTAACATTTTTCTACGACTTTTTAAAGTTGGCAGCTTCACTAGTGCAAGTCTACTAGTATAAGGCGGCAGGCTTAACGAATTCCACTGTAAGCCACGAAGACAAAATAGCAGGAACTGTTTTTGCACAGATTCAATGCTATTAATATAAACATTGTAAGTTGGATCCCAAATTATTGAACCATACTCAAGAATAGGCCTGACAAGAGAAATATACAATTGTATTGTTACATATGGATCTGTAAACTCTTTCGCCCAACGTTTTATGAATCCAAGGACAGCACGTGCTTTATTAACAGTTAAAGAAATATGCTGAATAAAATTTAGTTTAGCATCTAATAGGATTCCAAGATCGGAGACGGATTCCAGTCTTTTTAACGTAAAACCATTTAAAACATACGGAAACAACGGCTATTGGTTTAGAGATAATGTTTTTAAAACGAACATTTTGTTTTCTATTTGTCAAATACGAATAAATCCACTTAAGGGAGTTCTGTGTAAATCCCATTACATCAAGTTTTTTTATTAGAAGTTTATGATTAACTTTATCAAAGGCTTTGCTGAAGTCGGTGTAAATAACATCAGTTTGCTTTCGTTCAATAAAACCACGATTTACAAGCGTAGTAAACTGCAACAGATTTGTAACAGTCGAACAACCCTTACGAAAACCATGTTGTAACGGAGACAATATAGATGTTACATGATGGCAAAGATGGTCAGTTATAATTTTCTCAAAAAGTTTAGGTATTGTACTAAGGTTAGCAATACCTCTATAATTAGCGATGTTATTTCTGCAGCCAGACTTGAATAATGGTATTATAAAAGAGTCCTTCCACATAGTAGGAAAATAACCGGATTTTATCGACATATTGAAAAGTATTGTAAGAGGAGAAACGAAAGCCTCAGCACATTTAATAAGAAGGCTACTAGGAATTCCATCAGGGCCATATTTATAGGAAAATTTTAGATTTTTTAAACTGCTGAAAACCGTTGATTCATCAAGAAATGGAATTGATATAGCTGGATTTGATAATTCCATTAGTGGATAAGATTTTAAATCGTCGAATTTAGCGTCAGAATAAGTGGTAGAAAAAAAGTCAGCAAACAGATTACTTATTATTAAGTCATCATCGGATTCAGAATCAAGGTACTTCATAACAGTTGGAAATGCAACTGTCCTCCTTTTGTAATTAACAAACTTGTAGAAGCTCTTTAGATCAGTTTTAAAATTTTGGCGCATTTTATTTAAATAGCTCAAGTAGCAAAACTGATTCATTGAATTATATTGTGCACGAACCACTGAATATTTGGCATAATCGATAGAAGATCCAGACTTTTTGTATATTTTATAAAGCTTGTTCTTTTTATTTTTAACGGTAGAGAGATACTTAGAGTTCCACGGTGATCCAGATTGTTTTAAAACAAACGTTTTCGGAGTAGTTTGATTTATATATAAATAGATTTTATCATAAAACTTTTTAATTACGTTGTCGATATCGATACTATTATTTAAAAAATTAGTATAATAAAGAAAATTTGGCCAGTCTGTGTTGTTTAAAAGTTCAATAAACATTTGGTAGTTAGTTTTTTTAAAGCAAAGACTTTTTTCATTCAAATTAACAGATTTTAACGTAGAAGAGCTTGATAAAACAGAAGTTTGGATTTCAATCGTGGGATGGTAACAATCCTCCGGCTGAGAAATTGGATCCGAACGATTAATAGTTATATCAGTACAATCGTTTACAAAAATTAGATCTAATAGTTTAAAATTAACGTTGAACTAGAAGTAGAATAATTACTTGTGTACAATCTATGTTGACTAAAAGTGAGTGCAGATAACACTTTTAGTCTTCGTACCTCTTTGTTTATTTTGGTACTCGCTATGATCTAATTTCAAAATGATATTTGTCTGAATTTTTAATAAAAAAATTTTAAGACCTTTATTGACTTGAATGGTAAAAAAAAGTTTAGAAAGTTCAGTACCTAACCCGATGTTATACCCTTCACCTGTGGTGCTCATTTTACCCTTCACTTGAGGTGCACAAAGGTATATATAGCTTTGTCATTCCGCTTGTAATTTCTATAATTTTCATTTCTGAAAGCTTATGAACAGAGGAGTCGATTAAGCTTTTTCATTTGATACCAATATTGAGGGTGTTCAAGAAGTTACATTTTAAAATACCAAATTTGACCCATACATAAATTTATTATCCGCCATTTTGAAGTGGCGGCCAACATAAGCTTTAATTTTTTTATAATTCTTATATTGCGCTAGTCAAGTCCTTTCAGATGATACCAATATAGACTCTCGCGGTTGTCTAGAAGCTGAAAAAATTGATTTTCGTTTGTAAATTTTTGGAATATATATTTTTAAAAAAATTTTTGCCTATAACTTTTCCGATTGGGGCCCGCTTTATTTATTTATTTCTAGAGGCATATTATATCTATAAATTATTCTATGGCTGAAAAATATTAATTTTGGTTTTAAAAATATAGGAAAAAAACAAAGGCAGTCGTGTTTATTTGCTCATATCTCAGAGAGTTATGGGTCGATTGTGCTGAATTTCAAAAGCGATTCATTCCCGGATATTTCTTAAAGATTGATACCATACACAGATCTGAGAAACATAGGGTTGCTTCTAAAAGTTTATTTCAACCAACACACGGACAGACGGTCAGGGCTTAATCGACTCCTCTATTCATAAGCTTTCAGAAAATATATACTTTATGGGGTCGGAAATGAAAATTGTAGAAATTACAAACGCTAAATTAAAAGCTATATTACCCTTGTGCACCACAGGTGAAGGGTATAAAAAACGCATAACATGAAATAGAGGTTAAGCTACGATGTAGGATTATACGTATGTACAGGATGGTAAAGGATATTATCAGATACGACACGGCCGAATACAGCAGTCTTACATGTTTTATATAAAACGGTTTTGTAGCTCCCCTGAAAAATATGAGTTTAAGACATACGTGGTTGCCCATGAAAAGCACAGAAATACATATACCCTTATTTACATAAAAACAAAATGTTTTAAAACGTAACAAACTGTTTTCCCTTTTTACCTTCTTCTAGTTTTATTAAATTAAATGTATAGCTTTCTGTCTGGGGAAACAAAAATTTAAAATGTTAGCGAAATTCGGCCAGTGATTAGTAATTAAAATTATTTTCTGTTTTTGCAAAACTTTTTTAGTCCCTTTAAAGTATAAAAAAATTTTATCTAAACAAGCATAGAGTATTTTTATTTTTTGTTGCAAATAAACATTTAAAGATACATACAGGCAAATCCCGGTATAACGAAGCTCGTTTTAACGAAAATCCGGATTACCGAATTTTATAATTTTTAATATTGATTTATAGCGAACATTAAGACATTATGTTAAAAATTAAGACGTTGGAGTACTTTTTTGTTTGACAACTTGTTTTAAGCTATGCGTATTAGAGTGAATTAGAAAGAAAAAGTAAGATGATTTTAAAAAGGATATACGGCTTTATGAAATTTCAGTGAAATATGATACTCAAAAATCATCAATATATTCATTCAAGTAAATGTAAGCAAAAATTATTCTTTTTAATCCCCGATAATAGTCCTAGTCATCCTCCTGAGAAACAATTAGTAAAAACTACAAGATATTTATGACTCCATGCGAAGTTTTTTATATCGTATTGTTACGTTTATACCTTTTATTAACGTTGGCTTATTTCCTTTAAATAACCATTGATTTTTTTCGTATTGCAAATAAAAACAGTTGAAATTAGTTTTGAAATTAAGAGCAATTTATTTATTTAAGCACACTCAGATATTGCTTTTATGTCGCTTTATTTATTTCACTTATGGTTATACACTTTTATTATCAAACTCACTTTGATACGCACTTACAAGCTCTACTGCAATACTTTTCATGTTAGCTGTGTTGTTCTGTAACATTCGACAAAGTTCTCGTATGTACGCACTAGTTCATTCTGTAAATTACTCGAAAGCCGTTACATTTAAATTAAGACATAATGTTAAGTAATATGCAGGAATAATAAAAGTGCCTTAGAGTATGTTTCACATAATAAATCACATCGGCTGCATATACCTAAACATCATGTTCGAACAACCAGCGAACCAAACGAAATGGTGAATGTACATAAACTAATTCAAACAAAACTACTGTAAATATAACTTAAATAAAATTATAATGTAAATTAAGCTATTTAAAATAAATCGGTAACAGTATTATATAACATAACTGTTACTGTTTTTTATATTTTTTTAAGGTTTTTATATTATTGAAAAATTAAAAATATTTAATATTTGTTCATACATATACATATGTATTGACTGAATAATTTTTTGTTAATTTAATAAGAAAAAAAGTTAAATCGAATTCATCGATATCGATATAACGAATGGACCTGACATGGACCATACCTTCGATATATGTACTAGGATTTGCCTGTATTTTGAAAAATAATAATGACTGCAAACAAAAGTGAAATTGTTAGAAATTATGTTTTACTATCGTTAAATTTATAAAAATAAGTCTGCACATATTAGAACAAATATTCCGAAAACATAAACTAAAACAAATTGAAAATAGTTTTGAATATGTTATTTCTTTTATAAAATTTGTATATGTACAAATTACCCTGAAGAAGCTACCCATTGTTTGGTAGCGAAATATTGGTTACTAAAAAATAATTTTTTATAAAAAAACAAAAAAAAACATTTTTAATACCACATTCAGAATAAAGATATATTTTCTGAAAGTTTGTGAATAGAGGAGTCGATTAAGCCCTGACCGTCTAACCCTCTGTCCGTGTGTTGGTTGAAATCAACTTTTAGAAGCAACCATATGTACCTCAGATCTGTGTATGGTATCAATCTTTTGGAAATATCCGGGAATGAATCGCTATTGAAATTCAGCACAATCGCCCCATAACTTTCTGAGATATGAGCAAAAGAACACGACTGCCTCTGTTTTTTTCCATATTTTTGCCAATTAAAAATTTGCAGCCATAGAATAATTTATAGGTACCTTTGCTACTTTTTGTAGATATAATATGCCTCTCGGGATATTCGTGACAAATTCTGGATAAATCGAGCCCTAATCGGTAAAGTTATAGGCAAAAAAAAATTTTTTTAAATATATATTCCAAAAATTTACAAACGAAAATCAATTTTTTCAGCTTCTAGACAACCGAGAGAGTCAATATTGGTATCATCTAGAAGAACTTGACTAACGCAATATAAGCACTATAAAAAATTTACATTCATGTTGGCCGCCACTACAAAATGCCGGACAATAAATTTATATATGGGTCAAATCTGGTATTTTAAAATGTAACTTCTCAAACACCCTCAATATTGGTATAAAATGAAAGGGCTTGACCAGTAGAATACAGTAAATTGTTAAAAAATGTAAAATTCAAGATGGAATCTAAAACAAAATGGCGGATCAAATTTTTTTTACCCCATTAATGTGGGTATCAGATGAAAGGGCTTGAATATTAGAATACAGATAACTACATAAAAATTCAAAATCAAGGATGGTGTCGGAAATAATGCGGAGAAATGGCGTATAACATGAAATATAGGTTAACCTACGATATGGGATTATACCTATGTACATGATGGTGAAGGGTATTATCAGATTCGGCACGGCCGAATATAGCACTTTTACTTGTTTTAAATTGTCGTAGTGCTGCATGTGGTAAGACTTCTATATTACACGAAAAGTATTTTAGTCCAATAATGCAAATGGCTGAAGCGGACACATTTATGCTTTATGATGACGTCACAGCCGCATTTCGTGTACTACAGGAGTAAGCGTATTTTTAACAATAAAAAGTCACATGCAAAATTTACCTTAAAGTACCAAAAGAACCTCATAAGATGTTAATTTACAATAATTGGAATATTAAAACTAATCTTCAACGGAATACAATTTTGTAGGGTCGCTTTTTAGATTAAGCTAGAAAATTATATATTTGCAAATATCCATATTTAAAATATTGCAAAATGCCATTGTGTTAATTTTTTTTTTTTTTGCAACCTAAAAAGTATTTATTGCTTAAGTCATAAAGATTAAATTAAGAAATTTTGTACCATTCCGTTATTATAAAAATCACAAAAGGAAAGGCATATGTATTTCCAAAGAACCCACGATTCCTATGACTGTATTGCATAAATAAAAAACAAATATAAGTTATATTTCTTAAAAAAATTTAATGACAATATTTGTTACTAAAAAACTGTACTTATATGTGATTAGATTCATTTAATTTGTTTACGACTCTACTTATGAATAGATTCGTTTCCAGCACATTTGTATAAATACTCGGATTGTTATAGCGACCATAGGCAATACCATGCGACATTATGCCACAATATTGTCCATTATAGCAGGACCTCCTTTATCACCCTAACAGGCATCCTTGCCACCCGGTATAAAAGCACAGAAGGATTTTTTTATCAAGTGGACATGAAATTTCCTACATAGAGTTTTTTTTGCTTTTACTGTAATTTTTTTCACTATACTATATGCAATAAATATTATTTTTCAATAGCAATAAAACATATGTTTAAGTTCTATTATTTTTTTCTGTTAGTTCTGGGTTTTCAACAGATTTTGGAAGCTTCACCAATATTTCTGGTATCTAAACACATCAAAATTTTTTCATTTTCCCCATAATATATACTCGATTGATTCGCAAAGTGTCCTTATTGTCGTATTGTCATATAATTAGAATAAGTCAAATTAATTAAAATTTGAGTTAGGGAAGTTTTAAACAAACGTTTTAGCACGTATTGTTAAATTTATATAGTGTACCCAGGGGGTTAGTAAAAAATATTTATGACCAAATTTAGCATCCAGCTTTAAAAGATTTTAAATTTTTCGTTAAATATTATAATAATAAGAAAAAACCTTCTTCTCTAAAATTTGTATTTTGGCGCTTAATATGAAAACTATTTTTTCCTTATGACTTTATATATTAATTTACTGTAAATAATTTTTTTGGCTCATGTTCATTTATTCTATTATTTAATTTCCTAGAACATTTGCTAAATTAAATTAAATTGTAATCATTTAAGAATCTTGATTGAGAATTATGATGAAGATAGAATTTAATTATAGTCAACAAAATAATTAATAAAACTAGAACTTAAAACGACAAAAAATTAAGACCAATTTGCCACAATATCAAACTCACAGAATTGGACGTGCATCATTGTCGAGGTGTTTTTACAGAGATGATTTGTTAAAATTTGCGCACATTTGGTCTATTGCGCTGACCCAAAATGCATTTCGATTTTAACGCCCATTTTCATAAAAGACTTCAACAATCTTAAAGCGTTGCACAATTGTATACCTCTCCATAGTTGTATTTAATATGAAAACAAGATTTGAAGTCTTATATTACAGCACAGAAATTAGAAATGACATTATTACAAATAGCAAATAAAATTAATAAGAATAAAAAGAATAGCTAAGAGTAACAAATTTTGAAAAATTATAAATAAGTTATTCAAAAAAGTTAAAAATGAAAAAAATTATTTTTGTATATAACTGAAAAGATAATTAGCTGTTTTAAAATTAACTTCATTGCTAAGTGCTTGTGCGCTATAAGGTAAAGTGTTCCAAAGACGGTAGCATAAATAAATAATGGCCATTCAGATTTCAGAGTGCATAATAGAAGGTAAGTTGTAAGTAATCTGCATCTGTTCGATCTTGAAAAAATAAGCCCTTTATAAAGATGATCAGCCTGTCGTGTATATATAATTTTGTGTATCATTATAAAAACTTTTGTTTTTAATAGATTTTTAAAATTAATTCCATACAATTGTTGTGAAAACCAGGATACACTATTACGGCCTCTTAAGCCGAATAAATACCGTGCGATGTTGTTATATAGTTCTTTCAGTTTTAAGTTGCTTATAAAGTAAAGTTGGTATAAGATACGATTTGGCAAGAAACATTCTTATTTAAATAGGTGTACAGTGTTGTGATTTTCAAAGAGTTCGTAGTATTGAATAAGTGCGACCGCAAGCATATAAAATATGACCCTTCCAATTTAGATTACTGTTAAAGATTATACCAAGATTTTTAGTTGAACTGACAATATTAATTGGCTGATTATTGAGAAGAATTTGAGGTAAAGTTCAAATTGTTGTTGATCTTCGCTTACCCTACGTTGCCACAGGCAAGTATTTACTTGCAAGTATTGTATACGTATTACTAACGAAAATCAGGAGAAATGCCAAAAAAAACACAACAATTTTTTGAGTGGCTACACAGCACAGTGCAAGTTCATTTTTAAAATGTCGTCAACAAATAAACTTCAAACAAATTTAAAACAAATGGCGCTGCTTCAATTGGTAATTAAGTGTTGTCAATAGCCACTACTGGACGTTACCTTTAGACATATAACTTTTTAATATAATTTTTTTTATTAAAAATTGATATTTATATTAAAACTTACATTTTAAATAAATATTTATATTTTTTCTTAATATTCTTCATATAAATATATACATATTTATTAAAAAAACTAGCTGAATTATTTACCACAACTGTATGATATATTAGTGAGTTAACAAAACACTCAGTATTAGACAACACTGTTTTGCGGCTTGTCACTTTACTTGCCGTAACTGTAAAAATTTTACTTGCTTAAAAATTTCTTCGCAAGCTGAGTCGCAGGTTGCCAAAGTGTAGTTGTGTTAATAAAAAAGTGTTAGTGTATTGGTTTTTTTTTCACTTGCACTTGCATGTGGCAACGGTAGGTTAATGACAATACATTTTGACTTATGTGGATTTATGCTTAAGCCATTTGCGGAAGCCCAAAGATATAGGGCCTGTTCGTAAACGCATCACTGCGCTGCATAATATGATTACTTTGCGCTGCCACTGCAAATCATATGTTGCTGATGCTTGTTTTTGCTTATTTTATTGCTGCATTTACGAACGAGCGAACACTGCGGAAAAATGGAAAAAATTATTATAAATTTAATTTGTGAATTTGATAATACAATATCTGACATATATTTCACATTCGAGGCTAAAAATGTTTAAAAAGTAAAATAATCAAAAATAAATCATAAAAAACCACATTCTTTATATTCACACATCTATTGCATCATCCATTTTTGTGATTAGTTTTTTGTATTTATTTGCGCATAATAGACTTTAATGTTGCATTTACGAACAGATGACAGCTGCAGTGTTGCCAACGTTTGCATTTACGAACATTGTGTGCATAATATGCACAGCTGTGATGCATTTACGAACAGGCCCATATTCTATGAACGTCTTCATTACGTTTTAATGTACACTCATTCACTGATTCTTGTTTACAATTTATATACTTAGATCTGCACATCATCTGCATACATTCTTGTTTTACAAAACTTAAGTTGTGCAGGAAGATCATTCGCATATAGTGAAAAGAGAAGTGGTCCGATAATTGACTCTTGACCTCTACTTACGGCAAGGCATCTAAAAATTATAGTTGATGAATACACATACTGACTTCGATGTTTAAGATACGACAATAACAGACGTGTGGAAGTGGGCGAAAAATTAAAGAAATAACGTAGCTTGAATCCAAGTACAGCGTAATCAATAGTATCGATGGTGTAGAAGTACTAAAAACGTAACATTTTTTTGATCGATTTCTCTTCCTTTATCCTTAGTAACATCAATAAGTGCAGTTATGCAGCTATAGTTGGATCTAAAAGCAGATTGTTGGTCAGTAATAAGATTGCAGTAATTCAAAAACGTAGACATTTGATTGTGTAGAAATTTTTCAAAAGCTTTTGATAGAAATGGAAGAATTGCTATAGATCTGTAATCAGAATTTGCTTTGGGAATCGGTATTATTTTGACTATTTTCCACTTAAACGAAGTAGTAATAATCTTGTTGAATTATTATTGGTAGTAGTCCAGGTAAAATAATTCTTAGAAATTTTGAGTTTAATTCATCAGATCTAATAGCATTTGATTAAATTGATAAGCAACTTTTTTAAATTGCATCTACTGTGCGATTTATGGACTTTCCTACACCAAGTTCACGAATGTATTGCCATTTTTCCTTAGATCCTATAGCATTTGTAAATTTAGATGAGAAATAAGCAGTTTTTGCATCTATTTCACATTTGTTTATTGCATTACGAGCATAACGATATTCGTTATGCAGTTGATTGGTCTTAAAACGTTTCCAACGGGAATAAGCAATATCTCTTTAAATCATAGACTGTTTTATTATATTTGAGAACCAAAGTCTAACTTTTTTCCAGGAAATTTTCTTTTTAATGGCACAGTTTGTTTAAATAAGCCATTAACTCTTTCCTTCAAAAAAAGATAATTCATGGTCTATGGATTCCATCAAATATATATTTGACCAATCAATTTTATGAAATTCCTGCATCAACAAGTTAAAATCGATGTTCTTAAAGTCCTGATAAATTATTGCTTTCTCAGATATTTGAGTTTTAAAATCACACGTCAGGAAGACAAGGTAGTGCTTAGAAAAACAAGGTGCACGTAACTGATCACATAAAAGAACTTTTAAAGGATTTACAACAAGAATGGCGTCTAGTAAAGTACTACTTGTTTTTGTAAAGTGTGTAGGTATCGTGCTATTTGTTGGAGTTAATCCAAATGACCTCATATGGTCGCTTAGATGGATTTCAAATAAGATATTAGATTTAAAGTCACCAAGAATAGCATTTGTCGACAGTCAGGCGGCACTCTTGTCAATCTGGTCATACATTACTACGTCTAAATTAGTTGGCCAATGTAGAAGGTTTGTCAAGGCTTGGTCAGCGGGCTGACGTTACTCTAGTTTGGATTCCTGCGCATAAGGGCCCCTATGGTAACGAGCGTGCTGATGAGCTAGCCAGGGGAGGATCTGCTTTGGATATCTCTAATGAAATTGCAGTTGCAATCCCGTTGGGCACTATTAAAAGCAGAATCTCCAGACACTTTCTCCGGAAGGCTGATAACAGGTGGCGTGGGCTGAGCACGTGTAAGGTGGCACGGCTTACGTGGCCCTCTTTTGATGCACGACGTACATTGCAACTTACCAGTCGATGTCGGAGGGGCATATCGAGGTTGCTGGCGGTATTGACGGGTCACTGGATGTTAGGCAAACATGCAAGTCGGCTCGGACTCCCATCGAACGACCATTGTCGCAGTTGTCTGGATAGAGAGAAGAAGGAATCGGTTTTCCACTTTCTCTGCGAATGTCCTGCACTGGCGGCTAAGAGACACAGATTTCTGGGCGTACATATACTAGATGGCCTCTCTGCGATATCTGAAGTTGGACTGAATTATCTACTGAGATACCTCAGGGCCACGGGGTGGATCTAGTACCCTTACTCTTGGATTTTATTCTGAGATACATTGGAAGCTGACGAGTGATGTGGTTCTATCAAAACGGAGTCATACGACTCTACTTGACTGTTGGCGTGCAGCGAACTACCACGATAACTAACCAAACCAACCAAGAATAGCGACATCTTCATACAACATAGAGAAATTATGTAAAATATCCTATATACCGTTTATAGGTATGCCATTATTTGGTCTGTAAACTGAAAAAAGAAGCATTTTTTGCACTTCAACAAAGATATGTTCGATATTATCATTAGTATTAGTAATTCGTAGTGTATTATACTTGATTCCGTTTTTAACATTTATGGCAACACCGCCACCATGACTAATTCTATCCGATCTTAAAAAGGAGTAACCATTTTGGTTAGGTAAGGTTAGGTTGACAAGGAGGGGTATAAAAGCCCAAACCCATGACAGGTATGCACTTATGCCCAGTTGGCATGTTGTGCGCTCCATATGGAAAACGGAATTCCCAAACAAAAACCATAAACATAATTTCCCATAAATAACGGACTAGTCCAAGAACCCAGTCCCCTCAATGTAACGGCTTATGGATCTCCAGTTCGAGTTCCTCAGGTATTCCAAGTTCGGCATAGTATCCACTGTAAAATTCTGGCGTCTAATATGCCCAAACGCATTACAATGGCAGAGGTAGTGTACCGGAGTCTCATCCTCTTCCTCGCAAGCTCTACATGTTGTCTCCTCAGATAATCTTATGCGAGCTAGATGAGTTCTCAACTCCGTATGATCTGTAATTACACCGGTTAATTTCCCAAGTGTAGGTCTACTTAGTCTCAGAATCTCCTTTGATTTCCCAAGATTTGGGTCACCCCAGAGTGTTCTTGTCACCTTACCGACATCAGTGCTTTGCCATTTTCTGACATGTTCCTCCATTGCCCAACGTTTAAGTTCATCCTTAAATCGTTTAAGGGGTTTGGCGTTCTCCAAAGTTATAGTACTCAGAAGAGCTCCCATTTTGGATAATTTGTCGGCTTTCTCGTTTCCGATCAGCCCGTGATGGCTTGGTATCCATATTATCTCCAGATGTTCACAATTTGCATATGAGTTTATCTCACTCTTGCATTGCAAAATGTTCCGGGATTCAACTTTCTCCTTTCTCAATGTCTTAATCACTGATTGGCTATCCGTAAAGATACGAATCGGAGTTTCGCTATTCGTTTCCTTTATCCATTTAATTCCTTCCGTAATCGCCATTATCTCAGCCTGAAAAAAAGTGTTGTGATCTGGTAGACGGAAGTATTTGCTTCTATTTCGGCTTATGTCGTATAAGCCCATTCCAGTTTGGTCACCAATCTTTGAACCGTCTGTGTAAAGATCGATTCCGTGGGTGTTTCCCATCCTGATTATCTCATCCCATTCTCCCTCTTCTGGTATAATGGTGATACAGTTAATATTCTCATATCTCATCGGGATTTTATCACCTGTTAATTCCGTAATATTTTCCATCGGTAAGATATCTGTTATTCTTTGGTATCTGGTCTTATGTTCTCTTATAAGCCACTCATCTATTGCCATTAATCTTGTGGCAGCTAAGGCCGCTTCATATTTTACCTGTATCTCAATAGGCCAAATGGATAATATATTCTCAATGGCCATTGTCGATGTGGTCCTCATAGCGCCGCAAATACTAATGCAGCACTGTCTCTGAATCTTTTCTCTAAGGATGTCCACCACACTAACGAAGCGTACGTAATTGTAGGCCGCAGTAAACTCGTATATAGCCAATGTGTCATCCTTGGGCTTAAGCCCCATTTTGAGCCTATCACTCTTCTGCAGGAGGCCCATATTCTTTGAGCTTTTTCCACCTTACATTCAATGTGGTCCTTCCAGGATAGTCTCCAATCAAGTACTATTCCTAGGTATTTGACCTTCTTATCAATCTTAATTGTCTTATTCCGAAAGATTGAATAGCTATGCACCGGTATCTTCCTCTTTCTCGTAAACAAACAGATTTTAGTCTTTTCCGGGTTGACATTGAGCCCTCACTCCTTCGCCCAGTTTTAAGATATATTCAAAGCCTCCATTGCTCTCATACATAAAGAATTTGGATTCGTCCACGTGATTAGTATCGCAACATCATCTGCGTAACAGATGGGCTTGAATCCCTCATTCGATAGAATCCTCAGTAGACTATGTATGGTAGTTACCCATAATTATGGAGATAAAATGCCTCCCTACGGGGTTCCTCGACATACTTTGTCCCTTCTTCTTACTTCATTTGCCTCACAATTTATCCATCTGTTCCTTAACATATTGCTAATCCATGCAATTAAGACATGGCTTACCCTAAGTTTTCCAAGGAATCGATAAGACTCGAGGTCATTACGTTATTGAAAGCTCCTTTTATGTCTATGAATACGCCCATGGTATACACACCCAGGTCGAAGGATCTTTCTATATGATAAACAACTTCCTGAAGAGCAGTCTCAGTAGATCTGCCCTTGATATAGGCGTGTTGTCCAAATTTCATTGAATCGCCTGGTAATCGTCTTCTGACTATTCCATCGACGATACGCTCCATGGTTTTCAATAAGAATGATGTTAAGCTTATGGGTCTATAAGCTTTAGGATTTGCGTAATTTTCCTTCCCTGGTTTAGGTATGAAAACGACTCTCGCCTCCCTCCATTCCATAGGGGTATACGCATATTTCAGGCAAGTAGTAAAAATGTTCGCCAGCCTTATATCGATTAGGTCAATGCTTCTTTATAGGAGAGCCGGAAAAATACCGTCCCGCCCTGGTGCCTTATATGGCAAGAAACTATTTACCGCCTCTCTGGCCATCTTTGCGGTTATAATTATGTCCGTCGTGGCACTACCGTCATGGGGGTGTGGAATTTCTCCGTCATCCGCCATTTCCGTTTGGAAGTGTGCCTTTATCAGTATTCCTAGCGTCTCCTCCATCGTCTCCGACCTTTTCGCGTTCGAGTCAACGAGGGTTTCCGGTTGGGTGTGGGTTTTCGATAGGAATTTCTTAATTCTAGAAACGTCATTCACGCTGTCCACCTGATTGCAAAAAAGCCTCCAGGATCTGCGTTTGGCGATTCTTATTGCTTTGTTGTATATTCTGAGCTTCTCACTGTAATCGTCCCAGTATACTGATTATTTCTTTCGATAGGCTCTGATAAATACCCTTCGGGTTTCTCTCCTGAGATTAATCAGTTCACCTGTCACCCAGGGCTTTTCCTTTGGGGTTCGCCTTTGTCGGAGTGGACAATGCTCCTCAAAAGTTTTCTTAAAATCGGCAGTCAGTCTTCCCACCATCGAATCTATCGTGTCCAGATTTTCATCCGGTTCTGGAAAATTTTCGAGTTTATGTTGAAGACTTAATCTAAAAGTTGGCCAGTCCGTTCTGGCATTATTCCTAAAAGTCACCGGTTGCGGTGGTGGATGAGTTAAGGTCATAAAAATATAGCGATGGTCCGAATAAGAGTGCATATCAGATACGTGCCAATCGCAAATTTCATCAATTAAATTTTCTGAACATATAGTCACATCAATTACCTCTTCCCTAATTCTGTTAATAAATGTAGGTTTATTACCTACATTTATTATTGGAAATTCCCATAGTGCGTCTCCTCTCTTGTTACAGTTCGTGCTGCCCCAAGAGAGGTGATGCTAGTTCGCATCACAACCTATTAAAATATTCCTACCTGTTGTCCTTGCCGATGTTATTATACTTCGTAAATCCGACGTTGGTGTTAGTGTCGGAGCATCAGAAGGTTGGTACACCGATGCCAGCATTAAATTGCGTGAGCCATGTATTAAGGTAGTGGCGTCCGCTGTAGATAAATCTGGGGAAAAAAGAAATTTAATCCCTTATGACAAAGTATACATGTTCTGGGTCGAGACCCAGTTTAAGCATAAAATAATTGGTAATCACACTCATTCAATCCAGTGACTCTGTCTTTAACAGTCCAGAGTTCCTGAATGAGAACTATGTGTACCTTTAGTTATATTTTCCATCAAAGCTTGTGTAGCCGTTCTGCTCCGATGGAGATTGATCTGCAAGAGCAGTATCATTGTTGTTCGGCTAAAAGAGATTCTTCTTGGGATTGAGTTATCTCCAAACTCCTCCCTCTTTATTGGCACGGGGTGGCCTTCATCTTCTTTAGCCTCCTTTGCTTCGTCGTCGGGATCTTTTTTCTCCGTTGGATTATGTTTCCAACCAATGGGCGGCTTACCAACTTTGAAGAAAATAGTTGTACTCGCGAAGTACACCTTCCCTTTTTGCTCCTCGAGGTAAGACATGGAGGGTATATCCACCCCTGCAACTACCAGGATGCCATCGTCAGTTTCCTCACGATGGAAAACCTCCCATTTGTCTACTTCCAGACCTCTATTTTGCTTGCCAATGATTTTAAGCATGGCTTTGCTATCAAGTTTGCTGCCCCAACCTTTAACGAAAAATTAAACTTTGACTAGGGATGGGATATCGGTCTTTTTCACCATGGCAAGTTTGCCACCCTCCCATGGGGCTGGTATGTCTCCCACTAGGTCTTTCATAACATGTGCGCAGGTATCTGATTCTAGTTGTAGAAACAGTACTTCTCTGCACAATCCTCTCATTTATGGCATTCTCTACTTCTTTCTGATGTGCCATTGGAATTTTGCCCGATGCGCTATGCGTCGATAACAGCATAGCATAGCTCCTCTGTCATCTTCCTTCTGGCCACTTTCGCATACGTGGGTTGCTCCTTAGCCGATTTTTCTTCCGGCTTTCTTTTGCGTGATGGTGGGGTTTTTTTCCGGCTGTTCCATCAGCACCTGTATTTTTAGCTACCGCTTTCGCCTGTTTAGAGGTTGAAGCTATTGGTTCATTTCTTTCTCCTTTCAGATTGGCCGGAGGGTCTTCTTTCGGGAGTTGGGAAATGTTAACCGTTTTACTTCCCTGCTGGTAACTTTTTTTCTTTTTAGTATTGCCAACGGTGTTCTGTTCCTCTGGAGATCGAACCCTCTTACCCTTTTCGGTAGAAATGGGTGTAGATGAGTCTTTCTCTTTAGGGACATCCCGCTGACCTATCTTATTTACTCTCTGTTTCTTTTTGGCAGTCTTCCTTTGCTGCGCTCCGGAGAGAGTTCTTATTTATCTGTGGTGAGTTTGGCAATTCTTGCACTTACTTCCTCAACCATTTTATCTACCTCTGAGGTATCCTTTGTGCATAACACCGTAGTGTCAATATCTTCTATATTTGAGTCAGAGGTATCGGAATCCTCGCCTGTCTTGTGTGGCTGGGGATGCTTAAAGCTCACCCTTGGATCCGATCCCTCGTTCTCTATTCTTCTTGATTCTTTATCAATAACGGAAGCCAAGTTGCCCACCTCCGAAATTGTTTCCTTACAGTCATTTGATGACGACGACTCGGGGCCTGCTTGCTCACCACCATTAGCCGCCGGTACTGAGTTTATTAGGCTCTGCACCGTAACTTTTATTTCTTCAATTTCTTGGTTCATATTTGGTTTATTTTGGGAACCGCTCTATCTTATTTTTATTTGGTCCGCGAGGAGTTCTAGGAACCCCTAGGGTCAGAAGTAGTGTACGGGATCTGATCACTACATAATGCGAGAAATCTCTACTCATTTAAATGGGTAGGTCTTTCCCACTCTATAAAGTGCTCAGGCCCCCCACACTACATCCGCCCCCCCCCTAGCCACCACCTGGGGACGCGTCGGATGGGAGTAAAAATAAGCAAACGACTCCACATGGAGTAACCATTTAAAGAAACATATAAGTCATTGAAATCGTATTAATCCAGGTTTCTGAAACACATATTATGTTTATGTTCGAGTTTTCAAAAATTAATCTAAATTCATCAATTTTTTTCCAAGATGTTGAGCATTTAAACGTCAAATATTCAGGGCATTCTTTTGTTTGCATAGTATTTTCAACATACATATTTGGAGTACCGTCTTCAGAACTATTTCTTATGTTATTCACATTTAATAAAAAGTGAAAGAACGTAAAGCGCACAAAAAAATAGAAAAGATAGACAAGTTATTAGTATTAACATTTTTGGTCTTGGATGGAATTCGTTTTTACTACCTTCATACGAAAGCAGACTCTGTCTTATAAAATTACCAACTTTAAAAAGTCGTCGTTCAATGCTGAGTTTTTCTTTTGTGCTGGGCCTAATTCAAGGCAATATCGACTCTGGATTCCTGCTAAGTAAAATATCTTTTAATGTTCCAACCAGACCAACTCGAAATTTCCGTTTTATTAACTTAAAATACTATAGATCCAACTATGCTAATAATGATCCTCTTCGTCGTATATGTGGAAACTTTAATAACTATTATCACCTTATTGGCCTTAATGAAAGTAAAGAAATTGTTAAAAGAAATATCATTTTATATTTAAATCGTTGAATTTTATAGATTATTATTTTATATATATTAATTTTGTTTTGTTATTTTACATACTTTAGTCTGTAAGGATTTATAATCTATAGACAATAGATTAAATAAATAAATAAATAAATAAATAAAAATATAAGAAAAAATTTATTAAACTGATAGTAGTATATAAAATTACGCTCACAGTGTTTAATATGAAAAAAAAACATTATTAAAAACATTGTAATACAAAAGTTGTTTATATGAACAAGGACAATGTATATAAGCTATCCAAGCTGTAAGATATTGTCTAATAATTTGAGACGTAAGAACCGGTTTCTCGAATAATTATTGATAGATGAGCACATTTAACGGAGTGTGCTTTTTATGTCAAAATCTGAAAAATTTTTAAATTTCTACATAATCAAAGCCATTCAGTTTGAGTCTCTTTTTTTTATCAATATTTTCGAAATTGATATTTTTTAATAAATACTTATGTAACGGAGTGTGCTTTTTATTTTCGAAATTGACATTTTTAATAAATACTTATGTATGAACAAATGTATATCGAAATAAATAAATATGTCGATATTGTTAAAATGTAGCAATGAACTTTTTGATTTGTACATATGTATATAAAAACGCGGATATTATCATAATTATTATGGAGATAGTTATGATTTTTTATTGGATTGTAAAGAAGACATGTTCTGATTAATAATGGAAACAAATTTCCGTCAAATATCCACCACGGCTCTGGTGAAAGGACATAAAATCTTTCAGGCAAAACAAACAAAAAATTTAATTATTCGTAAAATTTTAAATAAGTCCATTAAGATTTGTTTGCTTCTTAATTTTAAAGAAAATACTGTTCTCGAAGTACCGATTAAGTGTAATTACTCATTATTCAGTACCACAATTATATGATAGCACACGCACAAAGCTTCTCATTAAGCGGACACTTAGTCCTCGTTCATAGTATGGACCATTTGTTGAAAAACAATAAAGAACTGCATGAACATACATAAATCATTGTAACCTTTTTCATTCTTCTTTTAATAACACGTCGACTTATAAAGGGTCCGCCATCTAACGTTTTTTTCAACTAGTGCTTATTTCGTAAATGGTAACACTTGCTCATGTCTGATTTGACAGATAATTAGTTTTATCCTTCCGCTGAACGAATATGGTTGTGTATACGCTTGAACAACGCTGGGAAATATTGCGACATTACTTTGGCTGATTTTGCCAAAAAAAATCATATTTTTAGATGAAGCTCAGTTTGATCTTGGCGGGTATGTAAACAAGCAAAATTGTCGCATTTGGGGCACAGAAAAACCGCACGCATACTTTGAAAAGCCGATACACCCAAAACGAGTCACTGTTTGGTGCGGATTTTGGTCCAGAGGCATAATTAGGCAATTTTTCTTCGAAAATGAGCAAGGAGTGGTCGTAGTCAATGGCGATCGCTATCGGGCCATGTTGAACGAATTTTTGTTCACAAAAATTGAAGAGGAGGATATTGGCAATATTTGGTTTCAACAGGATGGCGCTACGTGCCACACAGCCGAAGCTACACTTTTTTAAAGCATTTTCAAAAAAAAATAGTTATTTGGCGGACCCTTTACATCAGCTTATTGTTAAATAGCTAAAGCAGAAACTGGGGCAGTTTTGGGTCAAGCGCATAACCATTCCAACTTTAGCCATTGGAAATGTAAAAATATCTCCAAATATACCTTTAACCCCATGTACTTAAGTATGAATTTATAAACGTATTGAACAAATGAGAAGCATTTCAATTTATCTTGCTTAAATTAAATTTATGAATATTATTTCAAACTAATTAAGTTAAAAATTTACCTTTAGATCTGTTTAATTTCTGGCGATTGCTATAAAATGACGCATCTTTAATATATTAGAATAGAGACTCGGATATTTATAAAGACAACACCCCACGCTACAATGTCACAAAATTGACCATTTATAATTGCTAGACCTCATCCAACACCTCTACAGTCATCTTTTCAGCCTGGTTTATAGGCACAGAACATTTTTTTTTTGTAAAACGTAAGTGGTACGGCTGCGAACATATAGAATTGGTCACCGTTCTCAATGTCATCCATATGTATATCGCAACATCGACTTCCATATTCCAGGCTTTAGTACAAAAACCATTGGTTGTACATTTAGATCACCAACTGCAACATTTAACTACAATACCACCATATCTTTGCTGTTACTGAAACAAATATAAACTTTGTGAAGTATGAATTTGTAAACCCTAGATCTTACACCCTCCTCATAACGATAAGTAGCCCCAGCTGTTAGGGTAATAATTCGCTTTTCTGTGCACAACACAATGAACTGTTATTTCAACATGAAATTTTGACATTAAAGTCCCTCCTCTAACATACAAAGCAGCTGCACAAAATGTGGTGCCTGTGTAGTATTAGTGGGCTCGCAATCCATAATTTGTGACTGGTTTGGGGCTGTATAAAAGAAATTTTTACAAAAACAACTATTGCAAATTATTAACACTTTAGAAACTGTCGTAGAAGTACAATTGTTGGGGAAGTGTGAAAGTTGTTCATAACCTTATTTGTTTTCAGATACTATTGTTATTATTGCTGTTTTATTTGAGATGTTTGACGATTAATAAAAAAAACATCTGTTTAAAGATATGCTTATAAGTTTTGTACAAAATACTTTTGTATTTAGAGCCACGTTATCGATTCAATTTATCGCTATCCATTTGTTTGTCAAAAACACGTTCACTTCTAAAAAAAACAAAAAAAAATTATTTAGACTTACCCGAAACCTTTTAAACCCTTCACCATTGGTTATATCTCGTTTGTAATTTCTACAATATTAATTTCCGACCCCGACAATGAATCGCTATTAAAACCCAGCAAAATCTCCCAGTAAATTTCTGAGATATTAGTAAATAAACACGACTTCCTTTGTGTTTTCTCATATTTTTACCATAAAAATAAAAAATTTTCAGTTCTACGATTATTTATAGATACGTTTGCTATTATCTGTAGATATGCCTCTACGGCAAATCGGTCAACTTATTTATTTAATTTATATACATATATTAAAAGCACAAAAGTACAAATCTATTTATGCTTTCTGAAAAATTTACGAAAATCTTTTCTGGATAACAGAGAAGAGCAATATCGATCTCCAAATGCTTTGACGAGTTTACTATAAAAAAAAATTCAAATCCATGTATGCACTTCAAACCCCTAAATATTGATATCAAACGAAAGGACTGCAGAATGCAGTAAACTATGCAAAAAATTAAAATTCAAGATGACATAGTAATATCGGCTATGCCCCCTTCAAACCCCTCAATATTGGTATCTAATATTGGCCATGACTAGTAGTGAAAAACACTGTATAAAAATTCAAAATCGAAAATGGAGGCAGTAATGATAAAGAAAAATGACATATAACATTAAATACAAAATCTAATCATTAAGGCCATTTTCATACTCGGCTCGACCGTATATACCATTTTTACTTGTTGATAATGATACATAATAATATAATTATTTTGTATTATTTGCAAATGGCACTATTTGCAAACACCTGTACAAGTGTTTATTTCCAAAACTTTAAACTTATGAAATCGACTGTTTTGTTAATATGAGATGCATTTTTAATACCCTTTGCACTTACACGTTTTAATTCAATACATCCTGTTACTACTTTCCTAATCGTTAAATTGACAACTTTTAACACGCAATCAAGGCATAGATATTTATTAATCAGGCAAACGCAGTTTGGCGAACAATTTTTTGATTCTTTTTATACATATAATTGAAGTTTGTCATTCAATCTAAATGAGAGAAAGATTGTTTATTATCTATGGACATTGACAGCTGAAGAAAGTGAATTAAACAAGTAGTTAGCTGACAAAATTATCTGATTTTTATTTAATTTTAAGAAGGATGATGTGCTATTAATAATGAAAAACAATATCACATAATGATTGCCACAACTAAGAATGCAGGACGGACCGTATTTTTAAATGAACTTTACCATCATTAATTCGCACATTTTCTGCTATATTCAGATATTGTTTTATTAGTTTGTTTAAAATTAGTTTCAATATCTGGATCTACAAAAAAAAACCTTAAAAATTTAAGTCATTCTTTTTAGTACTTTTAAACAAAAGAATTGTTTACATTGGCACACATACATTTGCATATATGTATAAACATATTAAACAAATGTCTAGATGGATCGTTTGCTTTTCTTTAGAAAAAACATTATTAGCACTTGCCTATAAATTGCAACAAATTGTAGTTAACGCAACAGTATCTGATAACAAGTAAAATTGTGAGAAGTCTTCGCAACTTTCCCTAACAGCTTTAAATTCAAAATGATTAAGTCAAGAAAGATATTTATTGTCTAGTTATTTGTAATTTACTTCTTCTAAAAGTTCGTTTTTCATTTTCTCAACCTCAGTTAATCAGCGTAAGTGGCACATCCACTAACATTACTGGGGCGTCATATTTAGTGCAACTACTAGATAAAAAAGGCCCTTTCTGTGCTGGAACTTTAATATCACCATTTTACGTTATTACAGCAGGCTATTGTGTTTTGCACAAGGACGTTAAAGAAATAACATTAGAAGCTAGAAGTACTCATCCCTATGAGGAAAGTATAAAATCTACGATTAGCAAAATGAAGTTTCCCACAGGATAATTATATTTCAATACAAGCTTGGATATGGCTGTATTAAAGTTAAAATCTCCAGTTGGTAACCCAGGTGTAAGACCTATTAAATTTTGTACTAAAAGCTGGGAATCAGATGCTGATGTTCAGGTATACGGATGGGGGCTAAATTATGCC
Organism: Phyto melanocephala; assembly: GCA_941918925.1. Taxonomy (NCBI): domain Eukaryota; kingdom Metazoa; phylum Arthropoda; class Insecta; order Diptera; family Rhinophoridae; genus Phyto; species Phyto melanocephala. The sequence goes on along the minus strand of OW799236.1, from coordinate 63,278,593 downwards.
ACTCAGTCACCAGCGGCAACAGTTAAAGCGATTAACTACAAAGAATGTTCAAGGAAGTATCAGTTACGCTTAATGAATAAAAATTTTTGTACCTACCAACCAAAACACAGAGATGCCTGTTGGGGTGACAGAGGTGGTGCTGCTTTTATCAATGGACAATTTTGTGGGGTAGTTTCATCGGTTGTTTCCTGTGGTCGTTATAATTTTCCAACTGTCTATACTAGTGTTCTGCATATGCGTTCATTTATAAAAAGAACCTTAAAGAGATTGAGGGCTACAAGGAATTAATGACATTTAAACCGAATTTGCATACTAGAGCAAAATAACTTAAATAAATTCAATTAAAGATATATGACAAACTGTTTTTAAATTTTCCAATGTATCCATAAACACATTCGTACATATGTATTTAAGTTGGATATAAAAATTAAAATTATCTCCTTCTTTTGAGTAAGACTCATTTCTGAGGTCGTTCGTTTTATTTTATAGTACAAAATCTATAGCATGAAATTCTTCTTCTACATTAAAAGGAAATTCATTCATTTAGGTAATGAAACGGCTTCATTAAAAATTCTTCATCATATTAATGATATATTTCGTCAATATGATGAAACAGTTGATTTGTGGAATGAAACCAGATATTTAATTTTTTTCTTTCTTTTGTGCGATCTAAGTTCAATGAAATCGGCTAGTGCTCTGTACTGATTATTTATTGCTTTAATATTTGTTTGTTTGTGTGGAAACATTTTCACCAGAAGAAGTACTATTGAATTTGTTTCTCCCAAAATAACTTTTTGTGAAGTAAACTTATCGAACCATTTCAGTACTTCATTATTAAAGTCCACCTTACATGCTAACGAATCATAAGTAAAATTAAATGCATATAACAACAGCCAAGGCGAATTCATGTACCAGGTGGTGCCAAATAAACAGGTGATTCTTGTAAGAATTTTGAAATAAAGTACTAGACAGATTTTGTTGTTGCAGATTTGACACCACCTGGTACATGAATTCGCTTTGACATCAGCATTGCAACAAAAACAGAGAAGTTGACAGTATAAAATAAGATACATACAAACAAAATTAAAGAGAACGTGGACAAAATTATTGTTGCCATATAGTGAGACATTGGAATTCTTAAATTGTACCAAGTAGCTCGCGGTAGTAACACGGTACTAACAAGGTCAAAAATGTACTTTAAAAAGTACAATTGTACCATGATTTTCATCCCTGGTCCGTATTTATAAGCGACCGTAATTAGTATCTAAACGAGTCCCTGTTTGTAAGCGAGGGTGTTAGGTTCTTATTTTAGTCCCTATTTGTAAGCGAGCGTAGTTAGTACATGCCTTCAATGACATAATAGGTTTAGGTGTCAAAATTTTAGTAGTGAAGAACTGTTTTTTTAGTACATTCAACTCATTATTTTGTAATGAGAATTTTTGGTGGATAGTATTTGTTGTTCTAATTGTTGCTTGACTAAACTAACTATAAAATTTATAGGAGAAATGTAAGGAACTTAAGGTAACCGTATGTGTTTGAAAGTGCATTAATGAAACATTCTCCATTAATACAATAAAGTCCTTCATTAGCTCATTATTAATGAAAATCATTGATCCAATGAAGAAATTCACAATTGGAATGAAGCTTTTTCTATTATATTAGACATGGCATAAACACTGGGTAACAATAAATTTGCTAAAAGCGTCATAACCATAGAAACCAATTAAATTTTAATTTCTTATGGCTATAGCATAAGTAATGGCACGTTTAATTTAACAATAAAGGCGTAAAATCAATGATAAAATTGATTACAGTTTTGTTACAGTGTACATAGGTTGCAGTGTACTGTGAGAACTTAAAGTACACAAAATTCTGCAACACTAGAAAAAAAACTGTCAAATCGGTAACGGTACTTTTGTAGTGACGCGTTAAAATTGAATATTTTGAGAGAAAAATTGCGCAGAAAATGGTTTAAAAGTTTGCGTAATTAAAAAATATTTACCTCAAATAATCAAAAAAAAAAATGTAATAAATCTGACCATACAACATCAAGTTCAAGTAATAATTGATATGTTTTGCTTTAACATATGTATAATAACAAGTAAGAGCACTATATTCGGCTGTGCCGAATATTTTATACCCACCACCAATTTTGTGTACATTTAAAGCACAATATTTATTATTTTGTTAATCATTATGGAATAATCTCTTTATAATAAAATATGTATCACTTTCTTTGTAGAGGGTGGCTAAATTTTAAGGGCCCATGTTGAAGGTGAACTACACTTAGTCTTTAAATTTGTTTTCTGCATTTCACTTGATATTTCTCAATCTCAAACTTACTCATGTCCATGTTGAAGGTGAACTACACCTAGTCTTTAAATTTGTTTTCTGCATTTCACTTGACATTTCTCAATTTCAAACTTACTCAATTTGATCCGTGGAAAGATACGCAAATGAGCAACGCTTTAAAGTTATTCAGGTTTTTTATAAAAATGGGCGTTCAAATCAAAATGCATTTTGTGCACTTCGTAATTCTTTTGATCAACATAATCGTTCAAATTCGTCCACAATCGGGAGAATTGTAAAAAATATTTAAATTTCTGCAAAACACTGCTGGTTTTTGCGATAGTGTGGCAAAAGAGCAGTCAACCTCGCCTCATCATCGTGCCCAACAATTGAGCATCAACATTGTCATTGAAAATTTGAACCATCAGATAGAGGAGTGTCGCCAAGTATGGGGGTGGGTTGCATTTGGCCGACATTTTGTAAAATACATAATTGAACCATACAAATATTATCATTATAAAAAGAAATGATAATAATTTCTTAAATAATTTGTGTTTTATTTAAAATCAACGTCGGCCCTTAAAATTTAACCACCCTTTATAACTTCGATATGCTACTAAAATGTTTTTGTAAACGTAGTCTTTCAATGAAAGTGGGCGTTAAAGTAGGCGTGTCAATAAAGTTTCTGCTAACAAATAAAAGTTAGATGTTTCAATATAGTCCTTTATTTTCCCAAAAACTTTGTCAATAGAGAAATTACATGAATTTAAGATAAACCGTTATATGGGAGGTAGACGTTTAAGAGGGCGTGTCACCTAAACTTTTTGGCACAACAACAACATTAGATTAGAAGGATATACGTAGCAAATTTGATCATCATAATTCTATTTTTGGCGGTTTTATGAGCTTTTAAATTTCATTAACGGTAGATTACGTGAAAATTGGGCGTTATAGTAGGCGTGTCAAAGTTGTTTTTGCGAATAAATACAACTTAGATGTTTCAATATAGCCCTTTATTATTCCAAAATCATTATTAGTAGAGAAATTATATGAATTTTAGGTAAAACGTTATATGAGAGGTGGGCGTAAAAGTGGGCGTGGCAACTTAATTTTCTGGCACAGTAATGACATTGCCTAGGGGGATATACGTAGCAAACTCTATCATCATACCTCTAATTTTGGCGGTTTTATGAGCTTTAAAATTTCATTAACGGTATATAGCGTGAAAAGTGGGCGTTATAGTAGGCGTGTCAATGTTATTTTTGCGAATGAGCAGAACTTAGATATTCAAATATAGTCCTTAATTATTCCAAAAACTTTATTAATAGAGAAATTATATGAATTTTGAGTAAAACGTTATATGGGAGGTGGGCGTAAAAGTGGGCGTGGCACATAGATTTTCCATCGCAAAAAAGCGTCTTACCAAAAAGCAAGGTGTGCAAAATTTCAGAGTCGTACATCCAATTTTGTTGCTTTTATGACGTTTTTGTTTTTAAATATACCAAAAAATACACTGTGCGGTATAAATTTTCGTACATTTTGATCGATAACTCCTCTCCTAATGCATAGATTTAGATAATTTTCAGGGAAAAATATTGTTTTTTCTCAGGAAATATACATTCGAAGTTTCATGAGTCTACGTTATGGCGTTTGGACACATTTCCATTTTATTCGGTGTTTGAAGGACACGGTTTTTTCGACCTGCTCTTGCTTTTCGAGCTATAACTCTCTTCCTGATATTCCGATTTAGCTAGTGGAGTCAAATTTTGCCAGAATTTTTCTTATACACAAGGTTTGTTTGGTATTGAAAATGGGCTAATTCGAAGAGAGTTATAGCTCGTAATGAAAGAGTAGGTAAAAAAAACCGTGTCCTTCCAACAACGAATAAAATGTAATTGTGTCCAAACGCATTGACGCATGAAATTTCGAATGTATATTTCCTGAGTAAAAAAAAAATTTCCTCAAACTTGCCAAAATCTATGAATTAGAAAAGGAGTTATAGATAGATCAAAACGTATGAAAATGAATACCGCGCAGTCTAATATACCCAAATATTCAAAATTTAAATGCAATAAAACTGGCAAAATTAGATGTATGATTCTGAAAGTTAACAACCATTGCTTTTTGGTCAAAGGCTTTGTACTAATGGAAAATAAATGTTACACGCCTACCTTCCATATAACGCTTTATCTCAAATTCATGTACATTCTCTATGAATAAAGATTTTGGAAGAATAAAGGACTATATTGAAATATATAAGTTGTATTTATTAGCTGAAACTTTATTGACACGCCTACTTTAACGTCCACTTTCATTGAAAGACTTAAATTACAAAAATATTTTACTAGTATATCGAAGTTATACAATGAAAGTGATAAACATTTTAGTATAAAGAGATTATTTCATAGTGATTACTGTAAATAACAAAATTATAAATTTTGTGCTATAAATGTACCTCAAATTAGTGGTGGGTATAAAAGATTCGGCACAGTCAAATATTGTGCTCTTACTTGTTAATGTTTATGCAAAAAAAAAAAAGAATATTCTCAGTTTAATTAGGCATAAAGCTATTTATTAACCTCGGCAGAACAAAAATGCCTATCGGGCATTCTCTACCAACATTTAACGAAAAAAACAAATTACAATGCACACCCGCGCAAATCGCAAGTACCGTATCATTAATGAACTCGCATGGAAAATACAGTGCCAAACTCCAACAACAACAAGCATAAATACTTGTTCAACAGTCACAACCATAGCTGCCAGATTTGACGATTTCTCGTCATTTTGACGATTTTACGTGCTAAAATTAAGTGTTGACGACTTATGCTATGTTTTTGACGATTTTCAAGAATTCAAGTTTGCAACACTTTTAATTACTTTTATATCAACCTTAAACTAAATAAAAATAATTTGTAACGGTTTTTTATGTTATTAATAATAGAACAGAGTGAAAGAGATAAATCTATCAGTATTTAATGTGTTTGTGTGGATAATTTTTCCACTTTGTACATTTTTAACATAGTATATGCCACATTTTATCAACTGATACCTACAACACGAACATGTATAAGTTTGGAAACGCGTTTAAAACAATTTTAATATTTTAAGTCAATTTATGTAAAAATAAGTGACAGTTAATATGCTTAAATACTTACAAAAATGGCAAGTTCTTTTTAATTATACATTAAAACTTTAAAAATCAAACATTAAATTTTCAATAGAAAACCAAGATGGTGAAAATTCTAGCAGCTCTTCCTCTGTAAGTAGAAATTTCATCCATTTTTTATACAAAACTTTGTAATAGCTAAAATGAAATTTCAATGGTGTTTTTCACAGGTAACGAACAAGAAGAGGAAAATTAAGGAAGACTGGTTTGCAGATTCATAAATAAGCTTATGGGCTAAAAAGCGAAACGATGTAGTTTATTTTGGCGTTGTGCTCGTCTTACGCTTGCCTAAAGCTACCTTAATCGGTAGAAACTTTAGAAAGAAATGATTATAATTATTTGTAAATTAGTCTAATTTAGATGCAGCCAATTCATTATTTATTATAATTATTTGTAAATTAGTCTAATTTAGATGCAGCCAATTCATTATATATTATTATTTATTTGTATTTATACACATTTTAATATTTATTTTTCGAAATTAATTCTAAATTGTATTATATTTATTGTTATGTTCTTAACTTAAAAGGGTCTAATAAAACCATTGATCTCTCTGGATTTAAAAAGTTTGTTATGTTATGCATGTAATAAAAAATGTTTTGTTTTGAAAAATGGGTTTTTTTTTATTTTGACGTTTTTATGACGATTTGAGTAAACTTTTTGACGATTTTTTTCCCCAAATTAGACGATTTTGCGCCTATTTTATCTGGCAGCTATGGTCACAACACGAGCATGCACAACAACAACAACCTCATCATCGTCAAACTCTTTATCGACACCAATAACATCAGTAGGTAATTTTCTTTTTACTAATACACAGAGTACTACTACACAAACTCACGTAAATAATGAGCAAAGAAGTGAAGGATTTTTAGCATGTTCACACGGACAGCAAAATTCGAGGTTCGGTCTCTCATTCAAGGTTCGCGACCGAATCTTGATTAAATCTACAAGATTCGCCATACAAAATTTTGATAGCGAATCTTCATGGTGCATTTTGAATCTTGTTGCGAATCTCGAAGAATTTACTATCATCTCCAATTTTAATAACAAAAAATCGCTAATTTATCTGTACTGGCTGTTAAAAACAAAACATAAACAAAGAAAAAAAATATTGTGTGTAAAGAATTAAAAAAAAATCATGTTGGAAATAAAAAATATATGTGTAAACATATACATATATTTAAATTAAAATGGAAAAAAGAGAAATAGTGAAACATATTTTACAGTGTAGAAGAATGACCAATCAAAGACTGTGTTTCAATAAACCTCAGAAAAAAGAAAAGGCCGCGTTAATAACACTGCTTTACAAATTTTTAATTTGGAAAAATACCAAGAACGCCACATGCCTAGATAAGTTAATTGGGACCTCCTGAACACGAAAAACGTTGTAATTTTTTTTTTCTAAGTACCGTTTTTTAGATAACGGTACTTTTGTGTTTTTCGGTATATGGTCTCACTTAAACCCTTGTGGAGATGAAAATATTGTCGTTCCACAAAATCCTTAATAAAAACTTTATTTTTTATCCGATTTTTTTCAAATTACGCTTAAAATGTTTATAATTAAATAAGCTATTTGGTAAAAAAATAAAACATTCCAGATCTTTACTATAACGTAGAAAAAAAACGAAGTAAAAATGAAAAATTTTGAAAAAAAACGTAAAAAATAGGCAAATTTTGAACTTTGAGGTGCCATAACTCAGCCATTTCTTATCAGATAGAAATTTTCAGCATATCGACGGAAATGGCATTCAATTACCTTTCTAACGATATGCCACTTATCTCGATCAGACTTTTCGGTTGGGCTCCACAAGGGTTTGAGTGAGACCATACACCGAAAAACACAAAAGTACCGTTATCTAAAAAACGGTACTTAGAAAAAAAAATTACAACGTTTTTCGTGTTCAGGAGGTCCCAATTAACTTATCTAGGCATGTGGCGTTCTTGGTATTTTTTGGCTGTAAACCAGTGTAATTGAAAAAAAAAAAAATAAACAAGTAACAGTGCTATATTCGGCCGTGCCGAATCTTATATACCCTTCACAACGTGTAGTCATGCAATAACAATTGTTTGTATCACCATTCATCCCATATAAAATACGTGCATACACGTTAGAATAAATGTGGCATCGAATCCCAGCTGAGCCAAATAAAATTTATTTTATTTTATTTAATATATTATTTATATTTTATTATTTTTTTTATATTTTTTTTAAATTTTTTTAAAATTTTTTTAAAAAATTTTTTTAGAAAAATTTTTAAAAAATTTTTTAATTTTTTCTTTTAAATTTTTTTAAAAATTTTTTTTTGTAGTTTTTTTTATTATTTTTTTCTTATTTTTAATATTTCTTTTTTTTGTAATTTTTTTTTGTTTGGTATGTTTTTTACATGTATGTATGTATGTATGTTGTTGTTGTAATTGTGAAAAAAAACGAGGTGGTCGTGGTTTTTTGCTCATATCTCAGAAAGTTATGGGGCGATTGTCCTGAATTTCAATAGCGATTCATTCCTGGATATTTCCAAGAGATTGATACCATATACAGATCTGAGGAACATATAGTTGCTTCTAAAAGTTGATTTCAACCAACACACGGACAGACGGGCAGACGGACAGACGGTCAGGGCTTAATCGACTCCTCTATTCATAAGCTTTCAGAAAATATATACTTTATGGGGTCGGAAATGAAAATTGTAGAAATTACAAACGGAATGACAAAGCTATATATACCCTTGTGCACCACAGGTGAAGGGTATAAAAAGTCAAAGTGAAACAAGAACTATCGTCTGAACGGTAGGGTTCGCATTTGAGATTCAGAGAACGAACCACGAGATTCATATTGTCGCGTGAACATGGCTTTACACTAAATTCACAAAAAACTGATGCTAGGCGCACAATTAGGACGAACGACGAATTTTTCGTCGCGAATATTCGTCATCAAAAATAAAACACATTTGTGTATATGAGAATGCATACAATTGTGGCGTCAGTCGAAGTTCGCTATACGCGGCGAACTCTGCATTACATTTATTTCTATTTCTTACGCCGGCAAACGGCGAACAAATTTAAACAGGGTGACCATGTTTTATTAAATTTGGGTTTACTTCTCAACTTTTAAAGAAAAAAATTAGTTTTTACATTAATAATTGTTTTATTTTTTTTTTAAACATTTAAAATAAGTATAAAAAAGTAAAGTACAAAAATTTGTTTATTATATTAAGTGATCTTTTTTCATATGGTCACACTATTAGCTGTTATACACAAACAAAATTTTTATTATTGTTTAATGCACCAACCCACGACATTCTTTGCAAACGTTTGCTTATACGTAAACAAGTTTTTATTATTACAGAAATTATATATATTGTTTTGTTGAGTTCCACAAAAAATTAAATTCTTAGATTATTTTTGTTTTTTCTTTGCACAAACACTAAACAATTTTATCAACTTTAAAAGCTGTTACTTTTTCGTCGTTATTGTGCTTCACACGACGAATTTGCACAACGAATTTTTACCGAAGAGTTCGTGGTGTTTGGCGAAATTCGTCGTTCGTCCCAATTGTGCGCCGAGCATGACGTTGCTACAAATGAGTCGGTAATGGCCGCATCAAAGTGTGCTATACCTAAATCATCTAAAGTAGATGCTACAAAAGGTAACGAGAAAACTTTAAAAGGGATTGATCGATACTTTACTATATTAAAGCGGAAGCGTAGCCCAAACTCCTCTAAAATTAAGCCCACTCCGAAACATACAAAAAATATAGGTTGTTCTCAAACAATGAGCCAAAATCGTTTTACTTTGCTAGCTACAAGCGACGTCAAAGAAGATGCAGATCAAATTGTTAAACAGCACAAGCCCCCAGGAATTTTCTTATGTGAACAAAACCCTAACCTTCTCGTAAATTCTCTAACAAAAGCAGTTGGAAAAGATATTTTTTTTTTGTAGAATCTCTGCGTAGAGGAAACGTTCTTGAAAAAAAATCCAGACATTTACGGAAAAAAACTTCCGCAAAATTGTAAATTATCTCGATTCGGAAAATAAAAATTATTATACCCATCAGCTTAAAATTGCAAAAGGTTTATCAGTAGTCATAAAAGGTATTGAAAGCAACGTTCCAACAAGTGAAATAACAAATGCAATAGAAAATGAAGGCTACAAGGTAAAATCAGTACACAACATACAAAATAAGGATAAGATACCTCAACCACTCTTTAAAATTTAATTAGCCTTTGAATCTATCAAAATAAAGGGGAACGTGCCCCACCAAATTTATAACCTTCGCTACCTACTCCATCGAAAAACTACTGTAGAAGAACCACGCAAACGCAAAAACCCACCTCAATGTTCAACCTGTCAGGAATTTGGCCATACCAGAAGCTACTGCAAGCTTCCAGCAGTATGTGTAATTTGTGGTGATGTTCACAAAACTTCTGAATGCATCAATCTAAAAATGATCCAGGAATCAAAAAATGTAGCAACTGTGGTGGTAACCACACTGCGAATTACAGGGGATGTCCAGTCTTTATACAGATTAAGCAAAACGATCCTTATACACCCGCTTATCAGCGGTTTCAGCCAAATGACTTCCCATATTTATCCAACAATTAGAAAAGCCCGGCGCGCGTTGCTATGCCTCTTAATGAATAAAAATGCATTCTGAATTTTAATTGAATATCAAGTGCAAAAAGCTTAAAATTATAAATTTGTTTAATGGGCGTGGTACTGCCCACTTTTCTAATCACGAAATTGTATAATCATGAGACCTCAATATGTGTATGCCAAGTTTTAGAAAAATCGGTGAAGTTTAAGTAGCTGAAAAAGAGAACTCTTTTTTTATGGGCGTGACACTGCCCACTAATCACGAAATTGTAAGACATGACAATTCAATATATGTGCAAAAGAGCAAGTACCCTAAAATTTTAATTTTTTTTTATGGGCGTGGCCCTGCCCACTTTCCTAATAAAAAACTTGTATAATCATGAGACCCCAATATATGTGTGAAAATATTTAGAAAAATCGCTGAAGCTTAAGTAGCTGAAAGAGATAACTTTTTTTTATGGTCGTGGCTCTGCCCACTTTTCTAATCACGAAATTGTAAAGTCATGACAGCCCAATATGTGTGCAAAGTTTCAGAAAAATCGGTCCAGTGCAAGTACCTCAAAATTATAACCTTTTTATGGGAGTGGCCCTGCGCACTTGTATAATCACGAAATTATAGTGTCATGACAGCTCAATATGTGTGCAAAGTTTCAAAATAATCAGTCCAGTGCAAGTACCTCAAAATTATAACTTTTTTATGGGCGTAACCCCGCCCACTTTTCTTATCACAAAATTATAAAGTCATGACAGCTCAATATGTGAGCAAAGTTTCAGAAAAATCGGTCAAGTGGAAGTAGCTAAAAAATGATAACTAATTTCTTATGGGTGCCTACTTTTTGGCACCCATAAACACTCCCTGGAATGTGCACAACAACTTGCCAAAGTTTGATTTCGATCGGTTTTACATTTTCGGAGTCTATAGCTAACACACACACACAGAGTTTCACTTTTATATATGTAGATAATAATATCTCTACACAAGATAAGCCCTCTGATCAAAACAATAACCATTACACTAATTACCCTGTCAACCCACTCCCCACTCATACTAATAACACATCGTATGCTCAGGCTGCTCAACCATGTAGTATTCCTTTTGTACGATCGGTCGGTCAAAAAATCTTGGAATCTCAAACTCCTAAAGAATCATCAGAAAAATCGCACTTAGAAATTTCTAAAGAGCTTCTGATACAAACTATGAACAGCTTTATATAAAACATGCAAGTCATGATGCAGGAACTGTTAGGAAACCAAGGCATGCTACTTCAAGCATTCGCCTATAAACAATGAACCAGTTAAGAATATATTACTGGAATGCAAACGGCTTAAGCCAACACAAGTTAGAAGTTTTTAAAGTCTTAATCTATTGACATACTGCTAGTTTCTGAAACTCACTTTACATTAAAAAACTGTTTTCGAATTAAAGGTTACTCTACATACGACTCAAAACATCCAAGTTGTAAATTATGTGGTGGTGCAGCTATAATTATTAGGAATCTAATTCCCCATTCCATAATGCCGGAATATAAAACAGATCACATTCAAGCCTCATCAATACGCCTTTTGGACCTAAACTTAACTATATCTTTTGTATACTGTCCCCCGAGACACAAAATAACAGATGACGAATTCATTACCTTCTACAAAACGCTAGGCAACAAATTTATAGCGGCAGGAGATTACAACACTAAACACACATTCTGGGGCTCGAAACTCATTACTCCGAAGGGCAGACAGCTATTAAAAGCTATCTCATCCCTCAAACTTGACGTTACATCTGGTGGACAGCCCACTTATTGGCCTAGAATACAGTTGTATAAATACAACTAAAAACCTTTTTGTTTTCCTAATAGACATACTAACTGGCTAAAATATAGAAAGTATGTAAGCTCTCACGTACCTCAAAATATTTCACTGAAATCCGAAAATGAAATACAAGATGCTATAAACGTATTCTCGAAAAAGTTATTAACTGGAGCTAAAGTAGCTACACCTTTTAAAAGCTATAACGGCACTAAGAACAAATTTTCAACAACCATTCAAAACCTTATAAGGGAAAAGAGAAATCTAAGAAGACAATGGCAACTACACCGCTCGCCAACCTTGAAAATACAACGAAATCACTATCAAAGAACCCTTCATAGTGCTCTTTTGGAGAACAAAGAATCAGTTCTAAAAGCATATTAAGAAGGTTTAGACCCAACAAAATTCACGGATTATAGTCTTTGGAAGGCCACCAAAAGACTAAAAAACTCAATTAGATGCGAATCTGCAATTCGGCTTAGCGATGGTAACTGGGCTAGGTCCCATAAAGACAAAGCTGAAGTTTTTGCTGATCATCTCGAAAAAGTATTTACGCCTAATATTTCTAGCTCATGCACAACTTTACCATATATTGAAGTTCGTGTTGTTCCCCCAATGAAAATTCGTTTCTCGTCCCTAAACAAACAAATAAATCCCATGGCATAGACAAAATTTCAGGAAAAATGATACGTGAACTACCAACATCTGCCCTTAAGCTGATTTTATTCATATTCAATTCCATCTTAAGAACCGGTTTCTACCCTAAATCATGGAAAATATCAGAGATTACTATGATACCTAAGCCAGGCACTTGGCCATCTTACCGCCCGATAAGCTTACTCTCAATTTTATCAAAGCTCTTTGAGAAAATATTTTTAAATGCGTTGACCCCATATTTAAACGACCACCACATCATTCCCGTTCATCAATTTGGATTCCGAAAAGATCATGGCACAATAGAACAAGTTTATCGCATAGTTAATCTTATCAGACAGGCTTTTGAGGACAAACACTATTGCTCATCACTCTTCATAGACATTTCTCAAGCCTTTGACAAGGTCTGGCATGATGGACTTCTACATAAAATAGGTTCTTTGTTACCCCAAAATACCCACAAACTACTGCGAAATTATTTATTGGATCGTTCATTTGTAGTAAAGTATAAAGGCTATATCTCAGACTCAAGAAAAATCGCAGCAGGAGTTCTCCAAGGCAGTATACTTGGTCCTCTCATGTATATAATTTATACATCAGATATGCCCACTAATAACTTAATACACACGTCAACTTTTTCAGATGACACAGCAATTATAAGCATAGATAAAAATCCAGTAATTACTTCTAATTGCCTGCAGGATCATATTAAAGAACTCGAAAAATAGCTCAACCAATAAAAAATGAAGTAAACCCAGCAAAGTGCGCACATTTCACCTTGAGAAAGGGAAACTGTCCTAATCTGAAGATAAATAACATCGCTATCCCAGAGCAAAATCATATAAAATATCCTGGTATACACCTTGATCGACGCCTTACCTGGTCTCAATATATCGAATCCAAATCTATGCAACTCAAACTCAAAACACTACAACTTCAGTGGCTTGTTTGTTCTCATTCTGCTCTCAACCTAAACTACAAAGTTCTACTTTACAAAGCTATCATTAAGCCAATATGGACCTATGGAATCCAACTATGAGGAACAGCTTCTGCTTTTAATATAGAGAAATTACAAAGACGGCAAAACAAAATATTGCGACTTATTACTGGAGACCCGTGGTTCATTAGTAACGCGAATATTCACAAGGACCTTAATATTCCATTTGTTCGCGACGAAATAAAAACCTTCTGCTCAAAATATGTACGAAAACTGGAAACTCATCCAAATCCTCTCGCACAGAATATGCTGTGTTATAATGGACATAGTCGACTCAGGAGGATCGACACATTGGCCCTCGTGGTCTCGTTAGAATGATGACCACTATGAAATGAAAATTGGAGTCTCTATTGCAATGGCAAAAGACCCAGAAATTAGTTAATTCAATATTTTAATACTTATTGTCATTTTCTTAATATAGAAAGATCTAATAAATAAATTATGATTTAATAAAAAAAAAAGGCAGAACAAATAAGCGTTAGGTTAAAAAATGTATGCCGCGCATCGGTGAAGTTATGATGATCAGTAAGAGCCAGTTTCCATGGAGGGACATCGCTGTGACAATGCTTGCTTTCCCTTTTGACGTTTAATTGACCAATTCTTTTTATCTCTTCATTCGTAAGAAGGGTTACCATATGCTAACTATAGGTTAGGTTAGGTTGAAAAGGAGGGGTATAAAAGCCCAAACCCATGACAGGTATACACCTATGCCCAGTTGGCATGTTGTGCGCTCCATGTGGAAAACGGAATTCCGAAACAAAAAAACCATAACCATAATTTCCCAAAAATAACGGACTAGTCGAAGAATCCAGTCCCCTCAATGTAACGCTTTATGGATCTCCAGTTCGAGTTCCCCAGGTATTCCAAGTTCGGCATGGTTGGTTATCGTGGTAGTTCGCTGCACGCCAACAGTCAAGTAGAGTCTGTATGACTCCGTTTTGACAGGACCACATCACTCGTCAGCTTCTAGTGTATCTCAGAATAAAATCCAAGAGTAAGGGTACTAGATCCACCCCGTGGCCCTGAGATATCTCAGTAGATAATTCAGTCCAACTTCAGATATCGCAGAGAGGCCATCTAGTATATGTTCGCCCAGAAACCTGTTACTCTTAGCCGCCAGTGCAGGACATTCGCAGAGAAAGTGGAACACCGATTCCTCCTTCTCTCTATCCAGACAACTGCGACAATGGTCGTTCGATGGGAGTCCGAGCTGACTTGCATGTTTGCCTAACATCCAGTGACCCGTCAATACCGCCAGCAACCTCGATATGTCCCTCCGACTCCGACTGGTAAGTTGCAATGTACGTCGTGCATCAAAAGAGGGCCACGTAAGCCGTGCCACCTTACACGTGCTCAGCCCACGCCACCTGTTATAAGCCTACCGGAGAAAGTGTCTGGAGATTCTGCTCTTAATAGTCCCCAACGGGATTGCAACTGCAATTGCATTAGAGATATCCAGAGCAGATCCTCCCCTGGCTAGCGCAGGAATCCAAACTAGAGTAACGTCAGCCCGCTGACCAAGCCTTGACAGTTCCCTTCTACATTGGCCAACTAATTTAGACGTAATAATGTATGACCTGAGTGACAAGAGTGCCGCCTGACTGTCGACAAATATACCAATGCTCCCATGGATATTCCCGTCATTCAGTATCCTACATGCTTCCCTGATAGCGAGTACATCGGCCTGAAAAACGCGGAAAAAGTTCGGCATAGTATCCACTGTAAAATTTTCGCGTCTAATATGCCCAAACGCAGGACAATGACAGAGGTAGTGTACCAGAGTCTCATCCTCTTCCTCGCAAGCTCTACATGTCGTCTCCTCAGATAATCTCATGCGAGCTAGGTGAGTTCTCAACTCCGTATGACCTGTAATTACACCGGTTAATTTCCTAAGTGTAGGTCTACTTAGTCTCAGAATCTCCTTTGATTTCCCAAGATTTGGGTCACCCCAGAGTGTTCTTGTCACCTTACCGACATCAGTGCTTTGCCATTTTCTGACATGTTCCTCCATTGCCCAACGTTTAAGTTCATCCTTAAATCGTTTAAGGGGTTTGGCGTTCTCCAAAGTTATAGTACTCAGAAGAGCTCCCATTTTGGATAATTTGTCGGCTTTCTCGTTTCCGATCAGCCCGTTATGGCTTGGTATCCATATTATCTCCAGATGTTCACGATTTGCATATGAGTTTATCTCACTCTTGCATTGCAAGACGTTCCGGGATTCAACTTTCTCCTTTCTCAATGTCTTAATCACTGATTGGCTATCTGTAAAGATACGAATCGGAGTTTCGCTATTCGTTTCCTTTATCCATTTAATTCCTTCCGTAATCGCCATGATCTCAGCCTGAAAAAAAGTGTTGTGATCTGGTAGACGGAAGTATTTGCTTCTATTTCGGCTTATGTCGTATAAGCCCATTCCAGTTTGGTCCCCAATCTTTGAACCGTCTGTGTAAAGATCAATTCCGTGGGTGTTTCCTATCCTGATTATCTCATCCCATTCTCTCTCTTCCGGTATAATGGTGATGCAGTTAATATTCTCATATCTCATCGGGATTTTATCACATGTTAATTCCGTAATATTTCCCATCGGTAAGATATCCGTTATTCTTTGGTATCTGGTCTTATGTTCTCTTATAAGCCACTCATTTATTGCCATTAATCTTGTGACAGCTAAGGCCGCTTCATATTTTACCTGTATCTCAATAGGCCAAATGGATAATATATTCTCAATGGCCATTGTCGATGTGGTCCTCATGGCGCCGCAAATACTAATGCAGCACTGTCTCTGAATCTTTTGAAGAGGTTTTATATTCACCTTCTTCTCTAAGGATGTCCACCACACTAACGAAGCGTACGTAATTGTAGGATGCTAACTATATGATTTAATATTATCAGTGGCAATATAAATAACTATTTTTAAAGCAAATTCTTTCTAAAGGACACAAAAATTCATTAGCTATTCACACCTTATTTGTTTTCAATGTCTAAATTTACTATTATTTATTTAATGCATTGTTGATATAAATGATTTAACAATTTTCAAATTCCATAAAATATCAATCTGGCAGCACTGTTCATACATAACATAACAAGAATACAAGAGAAAGACAAATGAAAACAGATATATGTTAAATTTGTCTCTTCAATTCACTTACATACACTTATTACCCCGTACTCACCAGAACATACTTTACCGATTACCTGAGGCCGAATTACGGCATTCGATCACGATCGAAATTTTACTCGAACGATCGAGTTTGCTGTGCTTTACGTATAGAGATTCTAATAAGAATGCCGTAATTCGGCCCCTGGTGTCGCAGGGGACATTTCCCGTCATGTAAACTGGCTTTAATAGCCTCACGCATTAAATTTACCAACAAAAAGAGCTTCGCGACTTCTGCCAACATTTTTGTTAGTGTTGTTGTTGGCATTTATAAGTTTATAAATAATCCGTAGCCGAAGACATTCAATGACCAAAAAAACAGCAGGAACGTGCGAGTATAAAAAATCTTATTTATTAATAAATTAATAAATAAATATTTTGTATGGAGGAAATATGCAGTTTGTTTAGGAGTTATTTAGTGTGCCTTACTATTGTAGTTCTGCAGATATAAGAAAAATAAAACAAATTGATCCGCGAATAAAGTGGGCTTTTGGGCCCACTATGCGATTATAGGAATATAGTAGACTTAGTCGTTTACTTATAATATCAACGAGCATATTCCAAATATTCGTTGTAAAACAAATTGCAGCACATTACTGAAGAAAAATGTTATGTAAAAGCTCTATAGGGGTAAAGATACTCAAAAGGAAGGTTATCTGTTGTTTGGCCTAGAAATAATAAAAAGTAACTTAAATTTTTAAATGCCAGTATAGCATATTGTTTAAGCATATATGTATGTATGTACATATGTCTATGTATATAAAGAGATAAGGCATGGTGATGTTAAAAAAAAATTATAATTAAACTTATTGTAAATCAATTATTTTGGTTGGTGATGAAATCATCGCAGATTATAATAAAAATGCATTCCACTCTGCTAATATCGGCTTTATTATTATTGTATGTAAGTACTTACGATTTAATTCAAATGAATACTGTTAAATTAAAATAGGCATGTCAATTTCTTGTAACACAGTTTACGCTCTTACAAAACCGATTTCAATAAAAACAAATAAGAGCACTATATTCGGCTGTGCCGAATCTTTTATACCCACCACCAATTTTGTGTACATATAAAGCACAATATTTATTATTTTGTTAATCATTATGAAATAATCTCTTTATAATAAAATATGTATCACTTTCTTTGTAGAGGGTGGTTCAATTTTAAGGGCCCATGTTGAAGGTGAACTACACCTAGTCTTTAAATTTTTTTTCTGCATTTCATTTGACATTTCTCAATCTTAAACTTACTCAATTTGATCCGTGGAAAGGTACGGAAATGAGCAACGCTTTAAAGTTATTCAGGTTTTTTATAAAAATGGGCGTTCAAATCAAAATGCATTTTGTGCACTTCGTAATTCTTTTGATCAACATAATCATTCAAATGCGTCCACAATCGGGAGAATTGTAAAAAATATTTAAATTTCTGCAAAACAGGTCTGTATAAAATGTTAGAAAATCTGTGAATGCCTTCTTAGTTCGTTGAATGGGAACCACTGCTGGTTTTTGCGATAGTGTGGCAAAAGAGCAGTCAACCTCGCCTCATCATCATGCCCAACAGTAGAGCATCAACATTGCCATTGAAAATTTGGACCATCAGATAGAGGAGTGGCGCCAAGGATGGGGGGGGGGGCCATTTGGCCGATATTTTGTTAAATACATAATTGAACCATAAAAATATTATAATTACAAAAAGAAATAATAATAATTTCCTAAATAATTTGTGTTTTATTTGAAATCAACATCGGCTCTTAAAATTTAACCACCCTTTATAACTTCGATATGCTACTAAAATGCTTTTGTAAATGTAGTCTTTCAATGAAAGTGGGCGTTGAAGTAGGCGTGTCAATAAAATTTCTGCTAATAAGTACAACTTAGATATTTCAATATAGTCCTTTATTTTCCCAAAAACTTTGTCAATAGAGAAATTACATGAATATAAGATAAACCGTTATATGAGAGGTAGGCGTTAAAGTGGACGTGTCACCTGAGCGGTTTTATGTGCTTTTAAATTTCATTAACGGTAGATTACGTGAAAAGTGGGCGTTATAGTAGGCGTGTCATAGTTATTTTCGCGAATGACTACAACTTAGGTGTTTCAAAATAGCCCTTTATTATTCCAAAATCTTTATAAATATAGAAATTATATGAATTTTAGGTAAAACGTTATATGGGAGGTGGGCGTAAAAGTGGGCGTGGCACATTGATTTTCCGTTACAAAAAAGCGTCTCACCAAAAAGCAAAGTGTGCAAAATTTCAGAGTCGTACATTCAATTTTGTTGCTTTTATGACGATTTTGTTTTTAAATATACCGAAAAATACACTGTGCGGTATAAATTTTCGTACATTTTGATCGATAACTCCTCTCCTAATGCATGGAAATATATATTCGAAGTTTCATGAGTCTACGTTAAGGCGTTTGGACACAATTCCATTTTATCCGATGTTCGAAGGACACTGTTTTTTCGCCCTACTCTTGCTTTTCGAGCTATAACTCTCTTCCTAATAATCCGATTTAGCCCAATTTCAATACCATACAAACCTTGTCTATAAGAAAGATTCTGTCAAAATTTGAGCCCCCTAGCTTTTTCGATGCGACCTCTATCGTGCTTTCAACAGACGGACGGACATAGCTAGATCGTCATAAAATCTAACCCTGATTCAGAATATATATACTTTATGGGGTCTATAATTGATATTTCGATGTGTTACAAACGGAATGACAAAATGAATATACCCCCACCATTTTTTTGGTGGCGGGTATAACAAGTAAAAGCACTATAAGAAGGCGTGCTAATAAAATTTCCCTACCATTTTGTTGGTGGCGGGAATAATAAGAATATTATAATAAAAAAAATATTTGTTTGGAATATACAAAAGAATAGATATTTTAATAAAAAATGTATTTCAAATATTCAAATAAATTTCTTAAATCTACTGATGCACATTTTTTTAAGACCGTGGGTACACATAAGTATGTGTAGAGTTGGGCACAAATTGTTACTTTAGTTCTTTTATGTTAACAACCTTGTGGTTTGTGCAAAAAATGAAAGAGGTTGTTAGCAAAAATATTAGTGGAGTCATCTAGTGTTCTGCGTGATATTTTTATTTAATGGCAATAGATAGCATCGTTTGCATATCTTTGATGTTGAAAGGACATGGTTTCTTTTGACCTTCTCTTGCATTACGAGCTATAATTCTCTTTCTAATATTCCGATTTTCAATACCAAACAAACCTTGTTGATAAGAAATATTCTAGCAAAATTTGAGTCCCCTATCTTTTTCAGTCCGACCTCTATCGTGCTTTTAACAGACGGGCGGACATAGCTAGATCGTCATAAAATCAAACCACGATTCAGAATATTTATGGTGTCTAAAGTGGATAATTCGATGTGTTACAAACGGAATGACAAAATGAATATACCCCCATCTAAACTTGAAGCTGAAGAACTTCCAGAAAATGTGACAGATGTTTTAATTATGTGAGACCCAGATACTTATCCAAATTTAAGAAAAATATTTACCATTTTTGTTTCAATGCCGGTAGGTAATGCTACGGTCGAAAGATCATTTTCTAATCTTCGTCGCTTTAAAACGTGGCTGAGATCAACCAAGACAGAGGACAGCCTAAACGGGTTAGCCAAGTTACATATCGTCGGTCTCATGTAAAAAGGTCCTAACTCAAATAATTATAATTTTACAGGAGAATGTAAAAACGTAACAGAAACTGTATTATCGTAATGTAATTTCTTTTGTAAAATCGCTTCTAAAATGTTATTTTTGATAGTATTGCGTTTAGTTTTTGTGTCGAGGTGTATTCGTGTGAAATGTATTGAAATCAATAAAAAACTAAATTTCGTAAAAAGTACGAGTTAGGGCCTTTCTACATGAGACCGACGATATTCACAACTAAATCGAAGTTAATCCAGCAGTTTTGCTTAATAAATTTGCTGCAACAGGAAACTACAAATTACTTATATAATATAAGTGTTTTTGTTAAACTTTATGCCAGAAAATTTTTTATTTTATCGTTTTTCGTTGTTGTTTAATAAATATTTATTTTGATTGAACTATTAAAAATTTTTGTTTCACTTATACTTACCAACCAAAAGTTTAACCTGGATCCGCGTGCTCATATGTAATTTGAAATTGTATTTATGTTACAATTTAATGAAATTAGAATTAGGGCATCATAGTACTTATTTTAAAATTTGTCTATTTTCTTCTCTTATCAAATGACATTTTTCTACATGTATATATTCATTAATATTCGATAGTGTTGGGCAGAAGGTCTTAAGTATTTCATTTCTTTCGTTTATCTTTTTATTATGAAAAATGTAAAATGAACGATTGAAACAAAGCAAATGAATACATGACAGTTGGTTTTTGTTTAAAAGAAATTAAAAGCAAAGATGAAAATTGCTGGTACAAAGCGAATGTTAAGTTCTAATATTTGAATAAAAATAAGTTGAATTAAAAAGTTTTTATTAATAATAAATACATATGTACATACATATTTTGAAAATAAATTAAAAGTTATGGTAAAACCAACAAACCAAACGCAGTATTCCGGTTAGAATTTGGCACATAAATTCAAGCAAAATATATAAAAGAATTTTTAACAGGCATATGTATATAAAAACTGGAAAATGTATATGCATGATCTTAATGTAATAAAGGGTGATTAAATTTTAAGGGCCGATGCTGAATATGAACCACACCTAAACGTGAAGTTTTTTTGCAGTTCATTTGACATTTCTTAATTTCAGACTACGTCAATTTGAACTATGGAAAGAAACACAATTGAGCAATGCGTTAAAGTTATTCAGACTTATTATTAAAATGGGAGTTGAAATCAGAATGCATTTCGTGCACTTCGTGATTCCCTTGGTCAACATAATCGTTCAAATTCGTCCACAATCGGAAGAATTGTGAAAAGTATTTAAATTTCAGCAAAACTGGTCTATCTGAAATGTGAAAACATCTGTGAATGCCTTTTTAATTCGTTAATCGGAAAACATTGCTGTTTTTCGCGATAGTGCGGCAAAAGAGCAGTTAGCCTCGACTTATCATCGTGTCCAACAATTGAACATCAATATTGTCATTGAACATTTGTGATCCGCCGAGGTCGCGGAGGCCATTTGGCCGATATTTGGTTCCATACATAAATGAAACATGCCAATATTATCATAAACAAGTAAGAGCACTATATTCGGCTGTGCCGAATCTTTTATACCTACCACCAATTTTCCGTTCTTTTATAGCTAGAGTTTTTTCCCCGAAAATTTTTGTTTCCCGGGAATGCAAAAAAAAAAAAAAAGTTGTTTTATTAAAAACCATAAAATAGTTTATAATGTAAAAGAAACACTCCAAAACTATAAAAATTAATAAAGAACATGAAGTTAAAAAATTTATTAAAAACCATAAAATAGTTTATAATGTAAAAGAAACACTCCAAAACTATAAAAATTAATAAAGAACATGAAGTTAAAATATAAATTGAGCAAAAATATTTTTTATTGAAAAAAATATTCTCTAGATAAGAGATCAAATATAAGCACAAAAAGAAAAATACAGGTACTTCAGCTATGAGATCAAAAATAAAATCATTAGAATTCAATTTTAATATAAACAATATAAACATATGCTTTCGAATCGTAGCCACCTCTTTTATTTCCCGGGATCCCGAAAAATAATCCCGGGAAATCGGGCAGATTAAATAACTTAAATTCCCGGGAAATAACCCAATTTATAGCACAAAATGTATTTGTTTGTTATTAGCAGTAATCGCTATGCAATAATCTCTTTATACTAAAATATGTATCACTTTCTTTGTATAAGTTCTATATGCTAGTAAAATGTTTTCGTAAATTGAGTTTTTCAATAAAAGTGGGCGTTAAAGTAGGCGTGTTGAAGTTGTTTCTGCTAATGAATGAATCTTTGCTAATAGAGAAATTATATGAGTTTGAGATAAAACGTTATATGACAGGTAGGCGTAAAGGTAGGCTTGTCACCTAAATTTTCCGGCATAACAATCACATTGATTAAAAGGATATATGTAGCAAATTTCATCATCATACCTCCAATTTTGTCGGTTTTATGAGCTTTTAAATTTCATTAAATTTTAAATTTCGTAATAGTAGGCGTGTCTATGTTTTTGTAGTCTTTCGATGAAAGTGGGCGTTAAAGTAAGCGTGTTGAAGTTGCTTCTTCTAATGAATTGAACTTAGATGTTTCAATATAGTACTTTATTATTCCAAAATCTTTATTCATAGAAAAATTATATGAATTTGAGATAAACCGTTATATGGGAGGTGGGCGTTTAAGTGGGCGTATTTTTGGCATAACAATGGCATTGACTAGAAGAATTTTGTCGGTTTTATGAGCTTTTAAATTTCATTAACAGTGGATAGCTTGAAAAGTGGGCGTTATAGTAGGCGTGTCGAAATTATTTCTACTACTGAATGCAATTTAGATGTTTCAATATAGTGATTTGAGGTAAAACGTTATATGGGAGGTGGGCGTAAAAGTGGGCGTATCACATTTATTTTCCGTTAGAAAAAAGCATTTGAGCAAAAAGTCATGTTTGCAAAATTTCAGAATTATACATCCAATTTTGTAGCTTTTATGACGTTGTTGTTTTTAAATATACCGAAAAATACACTGTGCGGTATAAATTTTCGTACATTTTGATCTACAACTCCTTTTCTAATGCATAGATTAGACAATTTTCGGGGACAAATATTGTTTTTACTCAGGAAATATACACATTTTATTCGATGTTAGAAGGACACGGTTTTTTCGACCTACTCTTGCTTTACGAGCTACAACCCTCTTCCTGATATTCCGATTTAGCCCATTTTCAATATCAAACAAACCTTTGCTTTATTTAAATTGCAATACTCTAGTGCGCAATTTGTGTGTAAATTTGTGTTTTAAGTTGCACTTTAAAAACATGTTTTCCATTCAATTATTGTAAATCATTAAAAGTTATTTTTAAAGATGAGCAGATTGCGTCGATTTTAAAAAATTTTACAGCTTTTAAATGCATCAGGAAGTGGATGAAGAAAATGTGTTGGAGTTGAATACCGAGAATAGGGGTGTTTTGGATAATTTAACTGGTTTAGCTATCGGAGCCGAATTGGAAATCGCAGATATTCTGCAAACCTAAAAACCTTTAAAGAGCAAAAATTCTAAGACTGATACGTCAATGGAAAAAGGGGTTATCGAAACTGAAGATATTCTGCAGACCCAAAAACCTCCAACGAGCAAAAATTTTAAGACTGATGCGTCAATGGCAAAATATGTTAACAAATCTAAGGTCGAAAAAAACATTTAAGTTAAAGTTCACTGCAAAAAAGCCAATTAATATTATGTTATTTTCTATAAGTAAAGAAAAGTTTAAATCATGTTTTGGGCTGATTATAGCAATGAGTATCCACAGATTATCTGAAATAATATTGTACTGGTCTACGATGGAAATATATTCAGTACCGTTTATTTTAAAGGTTATAACTCGGGACCGTTCAAAAAAATTCTTTCCTCTTTGCATTTTGTCAATAATGGTGAACAGCTAAGCCGTGACGATCCATCATACGACCGAGCCTTTAAAATTAGACCAATAATTAACCACGCAGTTGGCTACACAGTTAGTAGACGGCCTTTGTTGTCGAAAAGTTGGTATTATCTCGACACCACGAGAATCCTTTACACGGTAAAACTGAGGGCATTTTTAAATTTAGCTGAACATTATCAAACAAGAATAGAAAGAAGGAGTCAGGAAGCGATGTGTTGCTTGCACAAAGAATGTAATCGAAAGCCAAACAAACACAATTTTTTTTGCATGCAAACAACCAATGTGCTTTAGTAGGAACAGAAATTGTTTTAAGATTTATCACACCTAACTTTAATTTGGATTCTCCTTATATGAACCATTTATATAATCAGTCATAAAATATTAAATAAAATAAAAGAAAAAATGCATTACAAAAGTTCCTTTAACGACGAATGGGACACGTATGTCCCATTACATTCTCAGTCCTCCCGAATTCCCGAATACAGTATTCGTTATTTAATTTATTTACATAAAGTTTATCGAAGAGTTTTAATTAGAATCCGAGATATTAAAAAACTAAATATTCGAAAAAAAAAGCAAATTTTTGACTTTATGACGTTCTAAACACAATTGAAGCAAAAAAAAATTAAGTTTAACAAGAATACCAAAGATGCTTTTGTTTTTTGTCGAGCAAGACCATTTGGTCAAAATGAATTATAAAATGTGGCAGTATTGGTGAAAAAACCAAATGGGACATATGTGTCCCATTAGTCGTTAAAGGGTTAAAAACTGTCGTTTTTTTCTGTACACTAGACAACACAGCAATAAAAACAAAAAGCTGTACACCATTTAAAAAATAATGTTTACTTTTTTCTTTGGCTTTTCAACATAGAGCAAAAAAATGTGTAAAGCCAGAGTAGTCTGCAAAAGAGAAATTAGCATTGAATGGAATTTTTTGCAGAGATGCCACTTTGGTGCGATAGATTTTTTTCATTTGTGCATAACTTGGCGCTTTTAAGTTTAAAAGAATATTATTATTTTTAGTTGTAAAATACAAAGTTTAAACTTATTTTAGCTTACTATTTTAAATTATTAATAATAATTTAAGAAATTGTTTAATCAAATTTGGTTATACTTATTTTCAGTTTTTTTATTCCTAATACCCTGTTTTTGAATTGTCATTTCCAAAAATTCACATATAAACTGGCAACGCTGAACCTCTATCGATATCTCTCTAAAAAAACAAGTATGAGTGCTATATTCGGCAGTGACGAATCTGATAATACCCTTCACCATTATGTACATAGGTATAATCCTACATCGTAGCTTACCCTGTATTTCTTCTTATACGCCATTTTTCTTTGTTATTTCTGACGCCATCCTCGTTTTTAAATTCTTACGTATTTATCTGTATTCTAATAGTCAAGCCATTTCATTTGATACCAATATTGTCGGGGTAGAAGGAGTTACATTAAAAAGTGATTCATTCTAAGATATTTCCAAAAGATTGATACCATTTATAGATCTGAGGAACATATGATTGCTTTTAAAAGTTGATTTCGACCAACACACGGACAGACGCATATGGCTTAATCGACTCCTCTATTCGTATTCAGAATATATACACTTTATGGGGTCGGAAATGGAATTTGTAGATATTACAAACGGAATTACAAAGCTATATATACCCATGTGCATCACAGGTGAAGGTTATAAAAATGGTACAACACAGTAAATGCATACTGTGTAGTATGAGTATTCATTGCTGTTTTAAATAACTGTGCTAATGATTCACATAAAAAACAACATGTTGCTGAATGCTAAGAATAATGAACATGGAAGTGTACGATGTGTTTCAAAGAGATGTGTGTAACTCTCTTCACATTCAACAGTATGTGTGACATAGCAAGTACAATTTATTTTGAGAATAAATGCACAATTTTTGATTTAGTACCATTCATGCAGGACTCTAATATGTACCTATGTATTAGGGTGATCGATTTGGTTTTACAACCGGTGTAAAAACCGGTTTTTTACTCTTTCAGCTGGCGGTTTTTTCCAAATGTTAATTTTTCGAATGTCGAATACACCGGTGTTTTCACTCACAGAAGCCGGTTTTTTTAATTTTTAGTTTTATGTTCATTTACCTTTGAAACCAAACGTACCATACTATATTCATTACTCAAAAAATTTCAAAAAAATCAGCAAATTTATTAAATTCTCTTCCATAATATTGTAGAAATTTATTTGTGATTTCAAAAGCAAATGTAAAATAAGAAAAATAATTAGGTTCACTATTATTTGTCTTAAATGGAGAGCAGGTATTTTATACGTTGCTGCGCTTATAATTTGTTATTATAATCAGCTGTTCGGTTAAGTTTTTTGACTAAATTATTGTACTTTGCAATACTTTTTGATATTATTTTCGAATTTCATAATATTTTGCTTCTAGAAAATCTAGCGACTTGTACTAAAGACTACCCATAGCTTAACTAATATCTCTGATAATATATGACTTGTATACAAAATAGTTTGGCTCACAAAGGGTCGTTATTACAATTTGCCTATAAAGTTAATGTTAGTAAAAGGTAAATTTGACTACAGTGAGCAGTAAAGTGACTTTTTTATATTTTTCATTATTACAACCCCCTTGTAACAAAAATTTTTTTTAATATGGCAGTACCAAAGCAAAACCGATTACTTTTAACAAATTAATTTAGTTCTTAAAAAATGTTACAAAACGAAATAACATTTTGGATGATTTATTTACTGTTTTGTGTCACTAATATAAAAAAATTAAAATTTAAAATAAAAAAAAAAATTAAAAAGGTCGAAGTAAAAAAGAAATATAAATCACAATTTAGTTGCCATATTTTGTTTCATGTGGAGAAACAATGGAATTTTTAATTTATAAACCTAACCTTAAAAGTTAAAGGTAATTGAATAATAAACTTAACTTCTCGGTCACTTTTAGGTAAAAAGTGTCTGTCCTTTAACATCTTTATTTTAAATAACGGCATTTTATAATAACGCCATTGAATGTGCTTCAACTTAAAATGCAATCAAACCATAGAACAAACTAGTTTATAACTATATATGTATCTCTGTCATGGGTATAAGACAGAATTATATTTTATGTATTCGACCGTTTAACCGGTTTTTTCTAAATTTGAAAAAAAGCAACCGGTTTTTTCTTTCATTCTAATTTTCAAACTATTTGAAAACCGGTTTCTTAAAAATGTCGAATAATCGATTACCTATCCTACTGTGTATACATTGAGATGCAAACAAATTAAAAGACTTGTTATGCCAACAATTTAACAGATTGTTTTGGCAACATCGTAATCATATACTTACATACATTTTTGACTGACTGAAATGTGTGAAGCATGAAATATGAGAGATTTTAACTAAACTAAAGGGTGGTAAAGTTTTAAGGGCCAATATTGAATGTGAACCACACCTAAACGTGCAGTTTTTTTCTGCATTTCATTAGACATTTCTCAGCTTCAGACTAACTCAACCATGGAAAAATACACAATCGAGAAACGCGTTAAAGTTATTCAGGCTTATTATAAAAATCAGCGTTCAAATCAAAACGCATATTGTGCACTTCGTGATTTTTCCGGTCACCTCCGTGGATTCGTCCTTAAGCGAAATTGCCGCATTTGGGCGAATGATAATGCAAGAGTGATTGTCGAAAAACCAATGCACCCACAAAGATTGACTGTTCTGAACAAATTCTAAATTTCAACTTGTATTTACGTTTAATTATTTAAATTGTTTTTGTTATTTATAATGTTTAGTACTCTTTTTATAATTAAAATGTCATGAACATATTTGCTACAAAGGCATAAGTTAAGCCAATAGAACATGTAGCTTTAAAATTAGCTGTAGCTTATACAAATGTTTTTGTATTTTTATTTTATTATCGAAAATATCTCGATTGGTGTTGGTACTAATTTCGGTAAGCACAATTACCTACGAATTAATAAACTGTTCGTTTTTTCTTCGTCCCTATTATAATTACTTCCAAGTAATTATAACTTCATTTGGATCTTCTTAGCATTCGTGATATAAAAACAGTTAAATTAGTAATATATTGTCGCACAAAAATGGTCCAAAGTTATTCATTTAACCTCTAACACATAGACAAATCAATTAAATCAGACAAGCAAAAATACCGTTTAAAGTCTGTAATTTCTGCATTGTTTTGTAATTAGCTGAATTACGTTAACTTAAAGTGCGTTTTTTTTTTCGTAGACGACTCTCTACTGCTTATAGGGTATTTTATAATAAGCATAGTACGCAAAAAATTATGTTTGCGAATAAAATTTCATTTTTTTCTCCCGTTTATTGAATTATGCTCTGAATAAAAAAAGATAAAAGTTGCGAGACAAATGCTATTTAGGATTTTTATAGTTTTTCCTTCTTTTCGCAAATAAAATAAATATTTTTCTTTTTATTTAAATTGTTTGCAATACAAACTTAACTTTTGAAATTTGCCGTAGGTATTTCATTCCTCTCACAAATTAAATATATTTCATTCCAAGCAGAATTGAATCAAAAACAAATAATTCTTTTCAAAAATTACGTCTTTTTATACCCGCCACCAAAAAAATGGTGAGGGTATATTCATTTTGTCATTCCGTTTGTAACACATCGAAATATCAATTTTAGACCCCATAAAGTATATATATTCTGAATCAGGGTTTGATTTGATGACGATCTAGCTATGTCCGTCCGTCTGTCCGTCTGTTGAAAGCACGATAGAGGTCGCACCGAAAAAGCTAGGGGGCTCAAATTTTGCTAGAATCTTTCTTATAGACAAGGTTTGTTTGGTATTGAAAATGAGCTAAATCGGAATATTAGGAAGATAGTTATAGCTCGAAAAGCAAGAGTAGGTCGAAAAACCCGTCTCCTTCGAACTTCGAATAAAATGGAATTGTGTCCAAACGCATTACCGTAGACTCACGAAACTCCGAACATATATTTTCTGAGTAAAAAAAATATTTTTCCCCGAAAATTATCTAAATCCATGCATTAGGAGAGGAGTTATCGATCAAACTGTACGAATATTTATACCGCACAGTGTATTTTTCGGTATATTTAAAAACAAAATCGTCATAAAAGCAACAAAATTGGATGTACGACTCTGAAATTTTGCACACTTTGCTTTTTGGTGAGACGCTTTTTTGTAACGGAAAATCAATGTGCCACGCCCACTTTTACGCCCACCTCCCATATAACGTTTTACCTAAAATTCATATAATTTTTCTATTAATAAAGATTTTGGAATAACAAAGGGCTATATTGAAACACCTAAGTTGTATTCATTCGCAAAAATAACTTTGACACGCCTACTATAACGCCCACCTTTCACGTTATCTACCGTTAATAAAATTTAAAAGCTCATAAAACCGCCAAAATTAGAGGTATGATTATCAAATTTGCTACGTATATCCTTCTAATCAATGTTATTGTTGTGCCAAAAAGTTTAGGTGACACTCCCACTTTAACGCCTACCTCCCATATAACGGTATGTCTTTAATTCATGTAATTTCTCTATTGACAAATTTTTTGGGAAAATAAAGGACTATATTGAAATATCTAAGTTGTGTGTATTAGCAGAAACTTTATTGACACGCCTACTTTAACGCCCACTTTCATTGAAAGACTACATTTACAAAAGCATTTTAGTAGCACATCGAACTTATAAAGGGTGGTTAAATTTTAAAGAACCGTTGTTGAATTTAAATAAAACACAAATTATTTAGGAAATTATTATTATTTCTTTTTGTAATTATAATATTTTTATGGTTCAATTATGTATTAAACGAAATATCGGCCAAATGGCCCCCTTCATCCTTGGCGCCAGTCCTCTATCTGATGGTCCAAATTTTCAATGACAATGTTGATGCTCTATTGTTGGGCATGATGATGAGGAGAGGTTAACTGCTCTTTTGCCACACTATCGCAAAAACTAGCAGTGGTTCCCATTCAACGAACTAAGAAGGCATTCACAGATTTTTTAACATTTTATACGTACCTGTTTTGCAGAAATTTAAATATTTTTTACAATTCTCCCGATTGTGGACGATTTTGAACGATTATGTTAATCAAAAGAATTACGAAGTGCACAAAATGCATTTTGATTTGAACGCCCATTTTTTAAAAAACCTGAATAACGTTAAAGCGTTGCTCACTTGCGTATCAACTGAAATGCAGAGAACAAATTTAAGGTCTAGGTGTAGTTCACCTTCAACATGGGCCCTTAAAATTTAACCACCCTCTACAAAGAAAGTGATACATATTTTATTATAAAGAGATTATTCCATAATGATTAACAATATAATAAATATTGTGCTTTAAATGTACACACAATTGATGGTGGGTATAAAAGATTCGGCACAGCCGAATATAGTGCTCTTACTTTTTTTATTTGTTGTTGTTTGTGGTATGAAAAATATCTTAACATTAAATAATGTACAGTAGCAGCCATAATAATTTAAACAACACACAATGCCACAGATTGGATTTTGCTTATATGTATATAAGTAGCTGTATCGTCTATAAATATTATATTTTATATATATATACATATATAATATTTTTATGATCACAAATTTAATTATTATTGATCTAAAGATGCGGGCAAGAAAAACAACTTTATAGGTCTAATAAAATAAGTAGGCATTTATATAAAAAGGTAAAGTCTTAAAAGGATATGCGTATTAGCAAAATACATATACCTGTAAACATATATACCTGAAAATGTAAACAGAAAATTCATTATATTCCTAATTTTTCTTTTACTCAGTAAAGTAAAAATCCGTGTTTGTCTTAAATTGAAACTCGGTATAAAAGCTACTTTATATATAAGCATATGTCAAGCGCCTATAAAAAGTTGTGTGTCACACTTAGGGTTTGGGATTTCCCAATCTTTTTTTATTCCCGGGAAACGGGAATTAAAAAATCGTCTTCCCGGGAATTCCCGAAAATAAAATTTCTTTTAAAATAAATAATATTTGTAAACTTTAACATCACGATTTGGTTAATAATTCATTGTTTTAGTAGTAGTTTATTTTCCATTAGAGTCCTTATTGTGTCAGCATTACATCTTCCGAAAATATAAACTTAACCCAAATTATAAAAATAATTATTGCCATGTAAACAGATATCTTTTTTGGGCAACACTACTCCACTCGTCTAATACAAGAGCAAACCTCAAATTGTTGCAAATTTGACTCGATATTGTTTTCACCATCGTATTTTTAACGGCGTTGGTAACGTCATATTTTTACTGAAAAAACTTTGACAAATAAAAGAACTTTGTGTAATTGTTCGAATAGATATTCCATCGACTGCTGCCAATTTTGAAACAATTTCTGGTAATGATTGGGTGTCTAAAAAACTTTTAATGGTGGAATTATTTTTTTATTTAGTGCAAGTGTTGAAGAATCGTTTTCAAATTTTATTTTATGGACCAAAAGAAGGTGCCGTATGAGACCACTAGTACTACCGCCCTTGAATATTAACTTTTTCGGGAAAATATTACATTGTGCTGCGTTGTCTACTTTTTGAAAATAGTTCCAAACTTCAGACATTTGCTTCTACACAAAGTGAATTTTATAAAAAAGTATTACTAGAAAAATTCAATCATAAATGAAAAAAATTATATTTACAAATTCTGTGACCACTTTTAAAAACAATTTGTACATACGATTATATTTATAAAAATGAACCATGGAAAGTACTGCTGGTTTTACGGTTGTTATAAAAATATTTATATACAAGAAAAATTTAATTATGTATGCATATAATTAACTCACTTGAAATTTATAAGCACTTATAAAAAATAATTCCAGAAAGTCGTTAACTTTGGCGTAAAATATTTTTGACCGACGATGTTTGTTTTTCTTTTACATATTCGTATTTGAGAAAAGTTGTAAATACTTAACAAACAAAAACAGATAAGAAATTAAAAATAAAATTAAATATATTTCCTAATATACTACATAATTTTTATTTCCGGTTTTCCCAAGAATAAGAGCAAAATTTTTCCGGGAATACTAAGTGGTTCATTCCCGGGAATTCCCGCCCCGGTATACATTTAGAAAAAACTACACTGCGCAACAAAAGTACACTGTCTCTCCTAGAAATAAAAGTATGTCAAAATAAAACATTGTGCCACTTTTACCAACAGTGATAGACATGTGTATATATTTGTTATGACACTTTTCAATATATTTTGGCACTTTTCAGCTAAAATTTTGGCACAAGGCTGAAATTCTCATATACCATCACTGATGTCTATTTAAAAAAAATAAACCCATCTATTCATTTTTTTTATATTAATACATTTTTTTAAGATGAATTGATTATATACAAAAAAAAATTTCAGACTTCAATATCTGAAAAATATATACAGATAAATTATTTATAAATAGTATTATTTATTAAATACATACAAATGTATTTGATATGTAATGCTTTTTTGAGAATGAGAAACAAACGGACAGACGGATGGACATAGCTAGATCGTCATAAAATGAAACCCCGATTCAGAATATAAATACTTTATGGGCTTTAAAATGGATATTACGATATGTGGGTATCAGAAAGAGTATTAAAAATTTTCTTCCTATGCAGTCATCTGATTAAATCCATCTTAACATGTAGGATGTCATTCATTTCAGAAACGGGGTTTTGTGTCATTGTTGAAATTTCTAGTAGTATTTACAACAGGGAGAAAAAACATTTATTTCTTTTTAATTAAAAATATATATCTTCAAAAGTAAGTAAAATTATATTTTTATAATTTTTTGAAAAAGTGCCAAGATTTTATTGAGCGTGCCATGGTACCATTAAACAACTAATAGTGCCAAAAATGGCACGATTGTGCCACTTTTACCAACAGTGGTGTATACTGGTGAAGCCTTTATTTTAATTCCCACTACCAAAAAATGGTGTGAAGGTATTTTGATTTTGTCATTTTATTAGTAACACTTCGAAATAGTCATTTTAGAACCAATAAAGTTATATTTATTTTCTACGTCCTGTTTTTATTTTAGGATAATCTAGAGATCAAATTTTGCCAGAACATTTCTAATACATATGGAATGTTTAGTATTGAAAATGGACTAAATCGGTATATAAGGAAGTGAGTTATATGTAGTAATGCAAGAATAGGTAAAACAAGTAAGTGAAAAAAACAAGTAAAACAAGTAAAGATAATATTATATTTTATCTACCTTTGGCTTCCAAATTATGCTCTTTAGTTTGTATAAATATGCAACATTGTAGTTCAAAAATGAGCACGCAACTTGATTGTGTTGCGTTTGTTTGAGTTTCTAACAATAATAAGATTTTTAACGTTATCCAGTCAATTTTATTGTTAAATAAAATACTCCAAAAACTTTGATTTAAAAAAAAAACTATACATATTTATTAAAAGTTAACATTATATATTTATATTTTATTCGAACTTTCACTATATATAAAATTTCTAATGTGAACCATTTTCGATTCTGGCTTAAGTTCATTTAGGAATATTATTTATTATTATTTTAAATTACATAGTAGTATAGCGATAAAGAGTGCTGATGATGAAATCGTAGCTGATTTCGAAAAAGCATTCCACTCGGCTCATATCGGAAATAATTTTAGAAAGAATATTCCTAAAAATGGTTACAATTTAATTAAATTTGAATTATAAAATTAAATGAAAGAATAAATGAACTTAAGCCAGAATGGAAAATGGTTCACATTAGAAATTTGATAAAAGTTAACATTATTAAGAGAAAATTAAACGAATAAACTACAAAATTCTAAACGAAACATTGAATTTTCTAAATAAACAAATCATAATTTATGTGAAGACCAATAAAGCTAGTAAAGATACCAATTATAATACACTAGCGTATAACCCGCTACTTCGATAGCGCAGTTCTTACTATTTATTGAAAACTCAAGTTCTATTTATAATTAATAAATATATTTTAGGTTCAATTTATGAAAATTTGTATCTCTGATTTAATTTACTTAGAAAAATAAAAAGTAGAGTAAGGATATATCGGGCATATATTTCCTAACTAAAAGCAAGATCAATGCTACTGAGCTTCAAAAAATAAGATTCATAATTTCCAAAAATGACCCTAAAAATAATAAAAGTAACATTTTTTCTGCACTAAAACTTCCACTTGGTTTATTATTACCTACATTCAGATTTCTATGTATACAAAGTATAAAAAAAAATAGAAAAAGTAATTTTGATCGTCCATAAGATTACGAGTTAGACCTCGGATCAAAAAACACTAATTTTAAGAATCTATGCTTACAAACGTAAAAATACCAAGAGTACAATAAAAATGCGAAAAGGCTTTTTTTGTGTCTCCAATATCATTATAATTCTCAAATTGAATCAACAATCCTTTATTTCACAATTTTAGCTTTATAAACGTAGAAAAAATAAAAAGTCCCATTAAAATTTAGAAAAGTAACTTCTTGGTCACCCATAACATTTTTTGTCTTACCTTGTATCAATACTCACTAATTTCAAAATTCTAGCTTCGCGAAAGTTGAAAATACAAAAAGTACCATAAAAATTCAGAAAAGTACCTCCTTGGTCGCCCATAACATTTTAAGTCTCACCTAGAATCAATAGTCCTTGATTGTACAATCCTATCTTCATAAACGTAAAAAATACAAAAAGTACCATAAAAATTCGAAAAAGTACCTTTGTGGTCACCCATAACATTTTTAGTCTCACCTGGAATCAAAAGTCCTTAATTGTACAATCTAACTTCAAAAACGTAGAAAATACAAAAAGTACCATACAAATTCAAAAAAGTACCTTTTTGGCCGACCATAACATTTTCAGTCTCACCTTGTATAAATAGTCACTAATTTTAAAAATTCCAGTTTCACAAACGTTGAAAATACAAAAAGTATCATAAAAATTCCAAAAAGTACCTTTTTTGTCGGCTATAACATTTTTAGTCTTCCTAGAACTAATAGTCCTTGATTGTAAAGTCCTATATTCATAAACGTAGAAAATACAAAAAGTACCATAGAAATTCGAAAAAGTACCTTTTTGGTCGCCCATAACATTTTTAGTCTCATCTGGAATCAAAAGTCCTTGATGTACAATTCTACCTTTATTAACGTAGAAAAAACAAAAAGTACCATAATAATTCAAAAAACGTACCTTTTTGGCCGCCCATAACATTCTTAGTCTTATCTTGTATCAATAGTCCATTATATTCAAATTCTACCTTTATAAAAGTAGAAAATACAAAAAGTACCATAGAAATGTGAAAAAGTACATTTTTGGTCCAAGTTCCAAATTCCAAGTTGAAAATGTTCAAATATCTATGTTACAAAATATTTTAATAGACATGATTTAAAGTCAGTAAATCTACTCTTTTTTGCAAAAAAGTAATTATGTTCTAAAAAGTACCAAACTCTTTTCCCGATTTTTGCCCTTTCTACCCTGTTATGAATGTGTTTCAATTTTTACTAAATTACATAATATTTTATGTCTGGTGAAATCCCAATTATAAATTTTGTGAAAATTGGCCGTCAAATTAGCAATTACATACATGTTACGGAATTTTCCCCTTTTTGGTGCCTTTTTTGTCCCCAAAAAAGTTTCCAAAAATGTCACCTAAATATTTGTCCATATTCTATTAAGCAATAATAATGACCAAATTCTTATTAATATTTTTTCGGGGATTACTTAAAACAGTTTAAATTTTTTTCCTAGCTACATGTGTTTGGAAGTTACATAGGGCACCAAAAAAGTACCAAATTACAGTTTTTACCCGTTTTTTCCACTTAGGGGTTGAAAATTAAAAAAAAAGCCAGTTACTTTAAAATGGTAAATACGCGTTCAATAGCACGACACGATACTAACACAGATCCTATAAAAGACAATTCTGATTTTCAAGAAGCACAATCAATACCGTTTCCTAACTTTCCACTTTATAATGATACAAATAAATATTAACAACTCATCTCAAGTTCATGTAAAGTTACCACAATTTTGGGTTTCTTGCCCAGAAACTTGGTTTGTTCAAACCGAGACAATATTTACTTTTAGAAACATAACAAATGATACAACTTAATATCAACTTGTAGTCATTTCTCTTTCAGAAGACATTCTAGAAAAATTAATAGATGTTAGTCATAATCCACCATTAGAAAATATATATAGTTTTATTAAGAATATTATCCTCGAACGTTTTTCTTTAAATGAAGATGTTCGTCTCGACAGATTACTTAATGATTCAGAAATTGGAGATAGAAAACCATACGAGTTTTTCCACGATTTCAATAGACTTGCTCTTAATAGTTGCTTAGTTAACAACGATCTACTAATAAAATTATGGATAAGTAAACTTCCAACTACAATACAAATGCATTTAACAACTGCGAATGTGACTTCTCTAACTGAAAAATTAGCTATAGCAGATAAGGTATGTGAATTATCAAATAAACCACATATATCATCAATTTCTACATCAGTTTCATCTCCCCAAGATACCATATTCCAAAATTTTGTTAAAATAACCTCAAATATAGCAGACAATGTAGAAAAGCTAACACATGAATTATTTGAAAAAAAAACAAGTAAGAGCGCTATATTCGGCCGTGCCGAATCTTATGTACCCTTCACAACGTGTAGTCATGCAATAACAGTAGTTTGTATCACCATTCATCTCATATGAAATACGTACATACATATATAAAAACATCCCATTGTAAAATTATAAATTTACGTAAGTATGTATGCATGTTAAGAAAAAAAAAATTTTTTTTAAAAAAAATAAAAAAAAAAAATTAATAAAAAAATTAAAAAAAAAAAATAAATATAAATAATAAATATAAAATAAAAAATAAAAAAAAAATTTAAAAACAAAAAAAAAATTTTAAAAAAATAATAATAAAAATATAAATAATATCTATTATTTAAATTTTTTTTAATCAGGCTTGAGTTCATATTAATATTCTTTATTTTTACAAAGAATTTTTTTAATTGTGATAAATGAAAGAATAAATCTTGAAAAATTATATTTTTACCGACACTAGCCGAGTGGAATGCATTTTCGAAAACAGCTACGATTTCATCATCAGCACTCTCTGATCGGTGGTTACATGTTGGTTGTAAATATCATCTATTTAACTCACGGGACTTATGTTAATTGAATTCGGTAACTAATTTTTAGTTTTTCCTATTTCATATATTTTTTTACCACAATGAGTTAGATTGAAATTTTAACCAAACAGCAACCCTTTTTACTTTTGTTTGTTATTATCTTTCATTTATCACTATTTTTGTCCTGCTCTAGCCACCAGTTAGGTAGCGATAAGAACAGATAATTGTTTTTAACAATCAATGTTTATAATCATTTGTTTTATTTTCTGTGAGGTCAGTATACAACGAAATGTTGACTGACTAACAGTGAATAAATGATTTTTTGCACCGTGCCCTGTGTTTATATAAATTGAATTTTTATTTTGTCGAACTTTTCTATTTAATCTATTATTTAAATTTTTAATCAGGCTTGAGTTCATATTAATATTCTTTATTTTTACAAAGAATTTTTTTAATTGTGATAAATGAAAGAATAAATCTTGAAAAATTATATTTTTACCGACACTAGCCGAGTGGAATGCATTTTCGAAAACAGCTACGATTTCATCATCAGCACTCCCTGATCGGTGGTTACATGTTGGTTGTAAATATCATCTATTTAACTCACGGGACTTATGTTAATTGAATTCGGTAACTAATTTTTAGTTTTTTAGTCAGTCAACATTTCGTTATATAATATATGAAATAGGAAAAACTAAAAATTAGTTACCGAATTCAATTAACATAAGTCCCGTGAGTTAAATAGATGATATTTACAACCAACATGTAACCACCGATCAGAGAGTGCTGATGATGAAATCGTAGCTGTTTTCGAAAATGCATTCCACTCGGCTAGTGTCGGTAAAAATATAATTTTTCAAGATTTATTCTTTCATTTATCACAATTAAAAAAATTCTTTGTAAAAATAAAGAATATTAATATGAACTCAAGCCTGATTAAAAATTTAAATAATAGATTAAATAGAAAAGTTCGACAAAATAAAAATTCAATTAATATAAATAATATATAAAATAAAAAATAAAAAAAAATAAAAAAAAAATATAAAAAAAAAATAAAAAATGTTTGGGTCAGCTGGGATTCGATGCCATGTTTACTCTAACCAGTATACATGTTTGTATGTATGTATATATTTAATCCTTTAATTCCCAGTGGAACATAGGGCCGCAACAAATGCTCTCCATTTTATTCTATCTGTAGACATCGTTTTCATTTCACTCCAAGACACACCATGCTCGCTCAACTCGTTCTCAATTTGGCGTCTCCAAGTATTCGCAGGTCTGCCAGGTCTTCTGGATCCTTGGGGGTTATACTCAACGGACTGTCGAGTTAAATCATCCACTGGCTTTCTCATTGTGTGCCCCAGCCAGCTAAATTTACGCAATCGGATACTCATGTTTAAAGGGACCTGATTGGTTAAGTTCCACAAGTCCTGATTTGATATTGTGACAGGCCAGAATATCCTGTGTATACGCCTGAGGCAGCGGTTTACACACGCAAAGAAAAACCATGGTTACGACATGATCACGGCGGTCATATTATTTTTTCTAAAACAATATTTGATTGTCGAAAACAAGTAATAGTTATTTTTGTTTCATTTCATCATATATTTTGTCACGATAATCAAGCATTTGTTTAAATTGTATCATTTAATGATTACTTCTCGTAAAAATTTCAAAATGGTTTTCATTTAAAAAAAGTATGATTTAAAAAAAATAATTTGACAAAAATAACATTATATTCAAAAGCATTAAAAATTAAAAATAATCATTAAATAATAAATGAGACAACAGTATGATTACAAAATAATTAAGCTATGATTTTTTTAATAATAATTTGATTTCAACTGTTCTTCTTCTTGCTGAATAAAGTTTTATTATTTTAAAAGTTTGAGATGTCAAAAAAAGGAACAAAAATTTTGAAAAATTAAAGAAAATTTAAAAATAAACGAGAAAATGTAAAAAAATGTTGGTAAAAAAATTGCAATTAAATTGGTAAGTACAATCAATGTGTGTATGTTACAGCAAAAGACAATAATTTGCCATAAAAAAGCAAAGATTGTCGATTTCAATTATAGTCATATATATGATTATTGAATGATACTTTAATTAAACATAATAATGATAACTGGTAACCATTATTATTTTAAAAATAATCATACAATTCAATCATAGTATGTTGCTCTTCGATTATGGTTACCACAACCATATTTTTTCTTTGCGTGCAAAAGCTTGCATACAACTCATTTCCTGAATCGAAATATTCCAGGTTTCACAGCTATACAGAAGCACAGATTTCACGTTGCTATTAAAAACTTTAAGTTTAGTTTGATTTGAGATATTTTGCGATCTCCAGAATTTATTAAGCGTGCCAAATGCTTGTTTCGCCTTACACAGTCTATTCTGTATATTTTCTTTGCTGCCCCCGCTTTTTGAAATTATACTCCCCAGATAGCAAAAGTTTTCAACATCGTCAATGTGTTGGCCCAAAAGCTGAAAGCTCGTATTGCATGAGGAGTTTATGCGCGTTGATTTAGTTTTGTCGATATTAATTTGCAAGCCCGCTTTGGCAGCATGTGTAGTACAGGATTGAATCTTGGATTGCATGCTAGAGAAGCGGTGGGATAGAAGACAGACGTCATCTGCATAATCAATATCATCTAACCTATCAGGAAGGCCCCAGGAAATACCATGATGCATATCCATACAGTGGCTCATAACTACGTCAAGTACTATGTTAAACAGTAGTGGAGACAGAACACAACCTTGACGAACTCCTACGTTTACTTTAATGGGTTTGCTTGCTGAACCCGCATGCAGTATGGAGCACAATGCGTTGTTGTATAGCTCCTTAATGAGATTGATTAACTTTCCGGGAACTCCTTTGCAGCTTAGAGCTTCCCATATCGCATAATGTTGTAATGTGTCGAACGCACGTTTGAAGTCAACAAACACTAAGTAGAGAGGTGAGCGCCATTCAACCGACTGTTCTACAATTACCCTCAAGCTGTTGATATGATCAATACATGATTTGTTTGGCCTAAAGCCCGCTTGTTCTCGTCTTAGCTGTGGTTCAATAATGGATGAGGTGCGGTTGTGCAGGATGTAGGCTATGGTTTTATTAACGATATTCAAAAGAGTAATACCCCTCCAATTGGAGCAATCTTGCAAGTTTCCTTTTTTTGGAAGTTTAATTATAAGGCCTTCTCTAAGACCATCAGGAATTTTCTCGTTTAACCAAAAATATGAAATAAGGGGTTCTAGTAATGTAATGTGGCTGTTAGGGTGATGTCTATTTTCAAAATCTCTGGAGGTCGGACTTCAGACGTTTAATTGCAGCTATTATTTCATCAGATGAGGGTCTTGCTATGTTTATATCGCTTCGTACGATATTCAATTGATGCATTGGCTCGCATTCACATATTGTTGTAGGTTCTGTCGGATTAACCGACAACAATTTAGTGTAATAATTCTTCCACAGCTCCAATTGTTGATCTTTGGCATAGATCAATTCGCCATGATCATTCCTCAGGGGCTTAATAGTGTGGTGGCTATGTCCGGAAATCTCCTTCGTAATACGATACAGGCCTTTGGATCGACCCATTTGACTGGCAATTTGTGCGTCTTTGGCTAAATTATTCGCCCACTTTCGCTTATCTTCCCTTGCACAACGTTTAACTTTACGGTTCTCCTCTTGGTATTTACGTTGTTCATCTTGTTTAGATTTTGGAGTTTTAGCATCATTAACTTTAGCTTTTGCTTGCTTTCTAGATTCTATTTTTTGCCATATATTATGGGATATCCAGGGTTTGTTGGTTTTTTTAGCGTAACCTATTTCACTTTCTGCCGTCTCAATAAATGCTGACTTTACACCTTTCCAATATACATCTATATTTTGTTGGGGAGAAATTGATAGATTAGCTGCCCTGTTCCTCAAAGCATTAGAAAACTGAAGAGAGACCACAGGGTTTTCAAATTTTTGTAGGTCAAATCTTGTTCTGCTGAGGGCTGGTTTACGTTTTACAGCTTTTAACTTAAATCGGACTTCAGCTACCATTAGGTGATGATCACTACCAACATCTGCACCTCTCTTGTTTCTCACGTCCTGAAGTGACCCTCTCCACATCCTGCTTATCGCAAAGTGATCGATCTGGTTTTCGGTTATATGATCTGGGGACACCCAAGTAACTTTGTGGATATTCTTGTGGGGGAATAACGTACCACCCAAAACCAAGTTAAAATTATCGCATAGTTCAACAAGCCTTTCTCCGTTGTCTGTCATGCGGCCGATACCATGCTTGCCCATTACGCTTTCTCGGCTTATGTTGTCACGACCAACCTGTGCGTTGAAATCACCCATTAGGATTTTAATATCACCGTGATTAATACCGTTAATCACATTTATCAACTTGCTGTAAAAGCTATCTTTTTCTTCAATTTTCGCGCTTTCTGTTGGAGCATAGCACTGAATGCAGCTTAGGTTTCTTGCACGTGTTCTAAACCCTGCAACAATTATTCTGTACGTGTGTGGTTGCCATTCAATGAGAGCGTTCTTTGCCTCTTTCGAAAAAAGAAAACCAACACCACTTGCTCTAGGTTGACCAGATGCTTTGCCAGAATAAACTAATGTTAAACCGCTAGATGTTATATGTTCACCGCTATCTGGCCAACGTATCTCGCTCAGTTCCATGATAAACATGTTGTAGTTCTTGAACTCGTTCTCGATTTGCGCGAGCTTAGTCGTCTCTAGCATGCTATGAACGTTCCAAGATCCAAATCGTGTCCTTTTTTTCATTCCAATAGTCGTCAACAGGGGGTTCGACTTATTATTGATGTTATCATTTACATTTGAATAGGTTTCAGTAATCAGTTAAACTTCAGAGAGAATAAATGATTGGCCTATAGCTCTCCTAGGTTGGTGCTGGGGCTGCCAGCTAAGCCACCAACCTGGCTTGGTAAAAGTCAGTAGCAAACTTAGCACATATGCCTACTTCCCGAGACGTCATATTTTACGACCCAGCGGACATGCTAAAGACCGTCGCTCGCATTCGCTTCTACCTCCACAGAGCTGGTCCCCAGGGAGAACCACGAGGAGGCCACTGCCGTAGCAATGGGATCAGCACGCTGACCTCCAAGTCGACTTGGAATGCCTTACTAAGGATAGTGGGAACACTTTACCTTATACTTGTCAATTCTTAAGATGACAAGTCTTACTAAGGAACGCTTTAACCATTTTGCCTTACACATTCCCATGCTCCCCGTATGTATGTATGTTGTTGTTGTAATGTTGTTTTTGTGAAAAAAAATCGAGGTGGTCGTGGTTTTTTGCTCATATCTCAGTTGTTTATGTACCGATTTTTCTGATTTTCAATACCGATCTACTCCCGAATATTTATGATATTTTAGTACCTCACCCGGGTCCAGGTGATATTGGGGGGCTTCAAAAAGTTGTTTTCAACATACACACGGACAGACGGTCAGACTGACAGAGCTCAATCGACTCCCCTATTCATAAGCTTTCAGAAAATATATACTTTATGGGGTCGGAAATGAAAATTGTAGAAATTTCACACGGAATGACAAACCTATATATACAGTTTTTCACTGTGTGAAGGGTATAAAAAAGTAATACTAGGAATTATAACAGGTAAAGTGTTTTTTTCATAACACGAATCACTTTCACAATAAGTCTAAATTGTATAAATCTTTAGTTCAAAAAATTAAATATTTACATTAAGTTTAGAAACTCGAGTGGGATTTAAGAAAAAAATTAGTGAAGACCTCGTATTAGATTTTCTTTTATAATAAAAAAGTCATTTTTGTTGGTACCATCAAAAGTTTGGAAAGAATGCTAAAAAGTGCATTCCCCTTGTGATTTCGTTTCATATGACAACAGACAAAATTTAAACTAAATTGTCCCATTATTTCGGCGACAGATAAAGTGACTGAAAAATAAACATCACGTCGTCTATTTATTTATGATCAAATAAATAAATTAAAGTTCTTAATTGATACAGGTGCAGCTGTATCAGTTATTCCAGCATATAAATATAATAAATTCAAACAGAATTCAAATATAACCCTTTCTTTCCTTTCCTTTATAACCCTAATGGTACAATAATTAAGAAATATGGTTCAAAATCACTAACACTTAATTTAGGTCTTAATAAAACTTTTGAATTCACTTTTATTTTAGCTAATATTAAACAGCCAATTTTGGGCGCAGATTTTTTTGAAAAATTTGGTATAATTATTGACATGAGAAATAAGATGATCAAAGACTCCAATCAGCTAGAGCCTTCCAAGGGTTTGCACAAATACATTCACTTAAAATTATG
Source organism: Phyto melanocephala (assembly GCA_941918925.1). Taxonomy (NCBI): domain Eukaryota; kingdom Metazoa; phylum Arthropoda; class Insecta; order Diptera; family Rhinophoridae; genus Phyto; species Phyto melanocephala. Next base: position 63,234,873 of record OW799236.1, on the reverse strand, counting down.
CAACTTAGTAAAAAAATTCAGACCTTTTAAATAAATTTCCTTCGATAACAGCTAAGCCAGATTATACTAAACCTATTAAACACACAACAGTACATAGAATAGAACCCACCTTTTTCCAAACCACGTCGACTAGACCCAATTAAACTAAAAATCGCAAAATCTGAATTTAAATTTGTATTAGACTCTGGTATTTGCAGACCATCCAATTCATACATTTCATCTCCCCTCCATCTAGTTCCAAAAAAAGAACACAATGATTGGAGACCATGTGGAGACTACCGTAGATTGAACTGCGTTACAGTACCAGATAGATATCCCTTACCTCATATTCAAGATCTAACTACAGATTTTAGAGGTAAGACAATTTTTTCGAAAATTGATTTAGTTAAAGCCTATTATCAAATTCCCATGGCAGAACAAGATATTCACAAAACTGCTATTACTACACCTTTTGGGATGTTTGAATTTACGCGAATGCCTTTTGAACTCAGAAATAGCGAACAAACTTTTCAAAGGTTTATTGATGAAATTTTCTTTGATATTGATTTTATTTTTACTTACATTTAGATTTATTAATTGCAAGTGATAATGAAATACAACATCTGGAACACTTAACAATCATATTTCAACGTTTGCATGAATATGGTCTTAGTATTAAAACATCAAAATGTATTTTTGGAGTACGAAATCTAGAGTTTTTAAGTTATCAGATTTCTGCTGAGGGAATCAAACCTGCATGTGAAAGAGTTAATGTAATTCTACATCAATAACAAAACTTCAGAAATTTATTGGAATGATAAACTTTTATCATAGATACATACCAATGATTGCAAGCTTTCTCTCACCACTTCATGAAATGATTACTAATGCGTCTAAAAGAAAAAGTAAAGAACTGGTGTGGACTGATGACGCCGAAGAAGCATTTCAGACAATTAAGAGAAAATTTTGTCAGAAAACATTACTAACACATTTTGACAAAAATGCATCTCTTTATTTAGCAGTAGACGCTTCAAATATAGCTATCGGAACTGTATTACAGCAACATAAGAAACATAACATTGAGCCTCTTGCATATTTCTCTAGAAAATTAACCCCAACTGAATGCAACTATTCTACGTTTGATCAAGAACTTTTAGCTATATATTTATCTGTAAAACATTTGGACACTTTTTAGAAGGCAGAGATTTTAAAATATTGACAGATCACAAACCACTCACATATTTTCTCGACTCTAAAACAGAAAGATCTCCACGCCAAACGCGTCATTTAGAATACATAGCTCAATATACTTCAAATATAAGTTATATTAGTGGTAAGGGCAATATTGTAGCAGATACACTGTCCAGACCCCCTGAAATTTTTGCTTTTACCAATCAAAATATTAATATGTAATTACTATATAACGAACAACAAGTTGATGTAGAATTAAAAAAAAATAATATCTAATAATACTACGAAAAATAATTTAAAGGAAATCAATTTTCCTTTATTAGATCTTAAAATATGGTGCGATACTTCCGGGAAATCAAATCGTCCTTTTGTCCCGAACTCGTTAAGAAAAACCGTTTTTTGTTAATTTACATTCGATATCACATTCAGGAATTCGTGCAACACGAAAACTAATACAAAACAAATATTTTTGGCCATCAATGCGTATAGATATTAATGCACTAGCATCTAACTGCATTGATTGTCAAAAATCAAAAATTCAATATCTTACTAAATCTAAAGTACAAACAATAGATATACCAGCTGTACGGTTCGAACATATACATATGGATATTGTTGGACCACTCCCAATTTCAAATGGAAATAATTATATATTGACAATCATTGACAGATTCACTAGGTGGCCAGAGGCGTATCCACTTGGAGACATTTCTGCTCAAACAATAGTGAATTACAGTTGATAACGGAACACAATACACATCAAAACTATTTAACGAATTAACAAAAATTTTAGGAACATATAAAATTCACACCTCATCTTATCATTCACAGGCAAACAGTATGGTTGAACGTTTTCATCGACAGTTGAAAACTAGTCTTAAGTCAAGTAATAATGTAAAAAACTGGTCCGAACAGTTATCTATAATTTTATTAGGTATTCGTTCTAGTATCAAAGATGACCTTAAAAGTTGTCCTTCAGAATTAGTTTATGGCCAAATTTGGAGATTACCTGGAGATCTAGTGGTCAAAAACAATACTTTTTCGACTTGTTATGAAGTGTTACAAAGTTTGAGAAATCATTTTGAAACAGTTAGAAGTAAGGTAATTCATCATACAAATGGTGACTATTTTATTCCTAAAAACATGATGGATTGTGAATATGTTTTTATTAAAATACTCAGACCAAAAGGTCTAGAATGTCCTTATGAAGGGCCATTTAAAGTTATTGAAAGTAATAAAAAAAAACTTTTAAGGTACAGTGTGGTAATATTATTAAAACTTACTCAATTGATTTTCTTAAACCAGCTCATATTGAAAAAGACACAGAACTATCCAACATATTTAAAAAACAGCCAATAACTTTTCATATTCAATAATTTTTTTTTGTTTTCTTTCTGTTTTACTACGATTTTATACTGGTGGGAGACTAATGTAGTTTCCTACTATAGATATTTACTTGTTGTATATTTTTATTAACTGAATCTAGTTTTTATATTATTTTATGTTTTTAAAACTGTCTATTGAAAAATTATTATACAAATTTAAATTTGAAGAACATAGTCTGTTTTAATAAATATATATAAATAAATAAATTTATTTAATTCTGAATTAAATATTAAACTAAACGACTATACTGCATGAGCAATTGCAATGGATGGTTTTAAATTTCCATTCCTTCAGGCTGTATTTTGAACCATCTATAAACAAACGTCATTCACTTACATCGTATGGTGTATTCATGGCTTGAAATAAACCGTTGATGTCATCGCAGAAACATATGTTATCTTGTTTTTTAAAAAACGGTAAAATCGCCGGATTTCTGGTTCTGTAAACAGTGAATTTTGTTTCAGTGTGAAGACAGTTCCACTCCTGCAACCGTGATGCGAGCCATTTTGCTTTTTGTTTCGATAAACCCAAATCACGAATTCAGTCACTTAGTATACTTTGCGATATTATATGTGCTTCTTTCATGTTAAAATTTTCGGTCGGTGACGAACTGAAAGTTCCCCTAGAATTTGCACTCACACCTGGGCAAATTGGCAAAGGGTCATTGTTCGTACGGGGAACTGGCTTGGACACTGATGACAAGTCAGCATATTTATACTTTGATAGTTTTTTTGCATTAAGACCGACCACATTCATCAAGCAAAAATAAAAATCATCTGCACGATTTTTCGGCTCTCTCCATAACATTGGTATTAAAAATTAAAAGTATAGTTCTTGACCAAGCGACCACTAGTACAGTTTTGTGCTACACGTTTTACAAAATAATTTCGGTGCCCACGGCTTGAGAGTATTTTCAACACAGAAACCAAAATAATATGAATATGCATCTCTCAGCGCTTTTGATATATTTTTTCACTTTTTCCGATAATATCAACTTTGCACTTCTTTCTTTACACGCAAAGAAAAAATATGGTTGTGGTAACCATAATCGAAGAGAAACATACTATGATTGAATGGTATGATTAGGGTTAAAACATATAATGGTTACCAGTACAATTGAAATCGACAATCTTTGCTGTAACATATACATACATATATTTATTGTACTTACCAATTTAATTGCAATTTTTATACCATTTTGAAATTTTTACGAAAAGTCTGGCAGCGCTATGTCACTATAATAGTATTTTGTAATATCCTCTTGATTGAAATCTAAAAATATTGTTTAAAGTGCGAATTAAATTTTTGCTATTAAAATAACTGAAGAGAATATTAAAATCTACTAAGAGAAGGTGTTTTTAAGCTATTTTTTATAAGGATTAAAAATTAAAAAGGAAAACAGTTCCGTACATACATACGTACATATATTGTGATCTTTTCTTTGCATGCTGTAAAGTAATTTAATACTTTACAGTTATCTTGTATGTATTGCCCTGGAAGTTATTATATACAATAAGGGCAATGTTAGAAAAAAGGGGAAAAAAAAACAATATGCCTGAACTTTGTGGAGATTGTAACCTAGATGTTACTAGGAAAAAAAGCATTCTATGTGTTTCTTGCTGCAAATGGTTTCATTTAGACTGTGAAAATATTTATAAAGACTTGTTTTCTATATTGGACAAAAATAGAAACTTATCTTATAAATGTAAGATATGTTTGGTGAATCATCCGCAACCTGGAAGTGTTGACGTTTAGGAGCTCTCTAAAAATGCATGCTGATGATATGAATCAAAAGCAAACTGAGATTAATATCAAGTTTGACAGTGTCATTAATGAAATTCGTAAGGAAGTGGCGGCTAACCTCAAAAATTTACAAGATGAAATTTCAAGTTGCAACGACCAAGTGAAGGCTAATGATATCGCTATAAGTGAAAAATTTGATGAAATGGAGTTACTTAATCATATGATACATCAGAATAACAGATCGGATATCGTTATAACTGGACTTTCTAGAATATTCTAATCTTAATGAAATTGTTATATCAATTGCTACTTATCTTAAGGTAAAAATTTCTCAGAATGATATTGTTTATGTAATTTATATTAGAAATAAGAATGTAGTACTTGTTAAATTTTCTTAGATTAATATTCGTGATTCAGCATACTTTAAAGTAAAAAACCTAAAACATTCTGATCTTGATGATGGCAATGACATAACCCGCATCTATTTGAATGATAATTATACTTTTCTAGCTAATAGACTTTTTAAAATTTGCTGGAAATTAAAGAAGGATAAGAAAATTGAATATTTCAGTATTATAAATAGAATCATTCCCAAATGTAAAATTAAAATGCTAAATGGTAAAACAGAAATACTTGATTTGAGGAAATGTATTGCTATGTTTGATTTAAATACCTAATGTAACTTTTTATCATATTTTCTTGATTTGTAATATTTCTTTTTATTTATTTTTTGGTTGTAACGATAGCTATGTACTTTGTGTTGAAAGTCTTTCTATTATTCTTGTATTTGCACCATACTAATAACTTAAAATAAACTCAATCGAAGGGAACTTACAAATTATGTTGAATCTTATTATTATTATTTTTTTTTAATATGAAGCAATATCTTCAAATGCTCTGTATAATTTTTAAATATTTGTTCCCCTATGAATATAAATATTACCTCAACTTTGATGTTTTTTGAATCAAATCTTGGACCTTTAGCCAAAGATATATCAGTTTTAAGATCTTACCTCTCTTCTTATTCTAATAATCTTAATATAGGTCATATAAATGCCCAAAGTTTAAATCCGTCAAACTCTAGTACTAAATGTGATGAATTTAAAAACATCTTTAATAAGTCTCCTCTTGATATTATAGGTGTGTCTGAGACTTGGTTTAAATCTCATACATATTCTCAATCTTTATCTCTTGCTCGTTATAAACTGGTCAGGAATGATCGACCTGTGGTGGTTGTTTGTATATATCGTATAAATTACATTATAAAATAGTATTTAAAGGTGAGGAGTATGGGGTTTGTGAATCACTTTTTGTTTAAATTCTCCAAGTGGTGATATCAATGCCTTTGAAAATATTCATAGTGATCTTTTTGATCGTTTCTCAAATATAACTATTATGGAAGATTTTAATTGTAATCATTTTAATATCTCTGCATCTAATAACTTTCGTTTTCTAATACCGAGATGTGGTCTTACTTATGTACATAATAGTTTACCTACTCACCTTAGTGTACGTAATAACTCTACTTCTTTAATTGACTACTTTTTAGTAAGTCGGCAATCGCTCGTCGATACTCATAGCCAAGTACAATATCCCTTCTTTTCTTCACATCACAGCTTTATTTTCATTTCAATAAGATTAACTGCAACATTACGTGAAAATTTGGTACATCTTAAAGATTATAATCGTTTGAATTATGATACTCTTGTTCAGTGTGCTGAGGCGTTTGATGTTTATCCTATTTATACCACTAATGATGTTGACGTACAGCTTGGCATATTAGACAATCTTGTTAGCAGTCTTTTTGATTTAGTCCCTACTATTAGATTTAGAAAAGGATCATGTGATAATAATTGGTTTAACTCGAGGGATATAGTTCGTGCTAGAAGGTCGAGGGATTTGGCTTATAGAGTATATGTTAGAGAACGTACGGATGAGAATTGGAGGACCTACTGTAGACTTAGGAATAGGGCAAAAGCTGTAATTAGGAAGGTACGAAGAGAATATGGTACAAGGATGTTTGATAGAGTTGACAATGGTAAGTTGTGGGGTAAACTGCGTAAGTTAGGTTGTATTGGACGTGAAAGGCCTGAATATGATGAATCTGAGGTTGAGAATATAGCAGGAACATTTTTGGACAATATGATTCCTGGTGACTTGAATTTTAGTTTTGATGATTTTGTAAATGTTCCAAATTCATTTTCTTTTTATAGTATAACGGAAAATGATCTAATGTTTGCAATTAACTCAATAAAATCTAATGCAATTGGACACGATATGATCCCAATCAAGTTCATTAAAATTATCTATCCTTTAATATCTAGAATATTGGTTTATCTTATTAATTCTATTTTGACGACTTCTAAATTTCCTATGAGATGGAAGTTAGGTCGGGTTATCCCTATTCCGAAAAGTGGCAACTATAATATTGATAATCTAAGACCAATAACTATTTTACCTGCTATGTCTAAAATAGTTGAAAATATAATTAACTTTCAAATATTAACACACTCTTGCTCCATGCTTAATCCTAATCAATACGCCTTTCGTCGCAATTATAGTACGACTTCACTCCTGCTTTCTCTGACTGACTCTATAAGACGTAATCTTGATAAACACTCTGATTGTATAATGGTATCGCTAGATCTCACGAAAGCATTTGATAGAGTTGATCATGTTTCTTTGGTGAGGAAACTTTGTAACAAAATTAAATTTTCATCTTCGGCATGTAGATTAATGTACTCATATCTATGTGAAAGATCTCAATTTGTCTCGATTGGTAATGTTAATTCGACTATTGGTAATGTTACATCTGGTGTACCTCAGGGTTCTGTGTTAGGACCTATGCTATTTCAATTATATTTAAATGATTTTATGTCATACATTAGTAATGACTTTTGTCAATTATTTGTATTTGCTGATGATATTATCATTTTGTATAAAGTAAATTTTGAATCACATTACCACCTGCAGTCATTTCTTAATAATCATATGAATGTAATAAATGCACTTGAATCGTCTTGAAATTAATCCTGATAAAACTAAAGCTATTTACTTTGGAGTGTTAAATCCTCACTCATATCCAAATTTGTATTTTAATGGTAGAATAATCCATTATGTTAATGAGTTACAGTGTATAGGTGTTATAATTGATCATGGTCTGAAATTTGATAACCACATAAATTCTATTATAAGGAAAACGTGCTTTATTTTGAGAAGACTCTATTCATATACACCTTGTCATGTTAGACATCGGTTGGCTCACTCTTTGTTAATGTCACAATTAAATTACTGTCTTGAAGTTTTCTCTGGAACATTGTCAGGAAATATACATCGCATTGAAGGGATAGTTAGGAAAATTATAAGATATGTTTTTAATATTCTATTACGTAGTCATAATCTTGTATCAGAATATATTCCTAAGTTTTTAGGTGTTAATTTCCAAAACTTTTTGAAGTTGAGACTTTTACTTAAGTTCTACAGTACAATGAAAAGCGGCTTACCTCATTCTCTTGTCAGCAACTTTTCTTTTAGTAATTCATCACGCAATATTCAAATTAATATACCACGTATACACCTGTCCGTTTTTTAAAGGTATTTTTTGATAAGGATTTGTCGAGTTTGGAATCATTTACCTACCTTTTTAAAAATGTTTTCTTATTCCTATAAGAAAAAACTATTAGATTACCTTATTTTAATCCACCACCTGGATAACGATCTTGCCGCGATGTGGTGGCTTAAGTGACAGCTGTGGTACCTATCTCAGGGGCTGATTTTTAGTAGACGAAATACTCGTATCTCGCTACTCGAAGTCGGTCCATGAGGCATGTGCTAAAAGCGGTCATAACAAAAGGTTATCCAATCCCATCCTATTCTCCTTTTTCCTTAACCTCCTCTTACTCCTCTTTCCTCTCCCCCACTTGTAAGGTTAAGGTGGTAGGAAGCAGTGCCGAGAACCTGAATGGCTAGTTAGTGGATAAAGAGGACTAGTCGTTAACAGCTCCCCTCCGGTGCCTATGACATGGGCCGGTTGTATTATTCGTCCAGTCCACGTACGCCGTCACTGCGTGGATGGTCCATCCCTTTACGTGCTCACTCGTGGGACCAAAATATGGAAAAAATTAATAATGAAAAAAAAACACAGCAACAAAAGAAAATTAAATCGGATGAGTTGGGTATCTCATCTGAAGACGACCTTCTGGCCTCTAGCCAAGAGACGTTGGTCGACTTATTAGGCAGAGAGGGAGCCACTCATAGCACCCTGCTGCCCTCCAATACTCCTTCTAATACCCTTCAACTCGACGTCAAGGTTGACGACAAATTGAAGAGGAGGAAACAAAGAAAGAGAAGTCAGAATGACATCCTCAAGGCTAAACACAAGAAGGCGGTTTTTATTCTTGACAAGATAGCCAAGAATACCGCCAATGGTATCCCCCATGAACGCGACGAGGAAGATCGCGTCAAATACCAGGATGTGGTAGATGAGTACCTTAAGTTTAAGGATTCCTTACCCAGCACATCTAAAGAGGCAACTACTGAGGTGAGTCCAAGCGAAACCGATCTCAGACAGAGGGAGGTAAATCGCCCAAAAGGAGAAGGGTCGCCGATAAAAAGACCACTCCGTGACTAGCCACGAACGCTACGTCGACATCTGCCAGGCGCCCCTTTAATGAAGTGGTAAAAAACCATCTCATTCTGGCCCTGGCAAACGAAAAGGATGGTGCCTTCAGTCCTGTAGTAACAGAATGGGGTGCCATAGAGTCTAAACTAGCAGAGCTCGTTATGGATTACGTGCTCACTAGTAAGACTGGACAGGCTCCCTGTTTTGACTCCGGCGAGATACACCGGGGCTACAGTAATCAAGTGCTTGGACGAGTTCTCAAAGGACTTTCTCAGCAAGTGCATTGCTCAGATAAGCGGTGACTGGGAAGGCTTAAGACTTAGGCTCATCCCTGCTGAAGAGATTCCAATGAGACCTCGGGCAAGGATTTGGTTACCGAAGATGAAGGCCGATGCTCAAAAGATGCTGGAGTGTCTGAAGATTCAGAACCCTAGTATCCCAATGGATGATTGGTTGATCATCCGCACCGAGCAGGGTGATAACCACACATGCCTCACCCTCGCCATCACCGAATCGGCAACAATGAAGCTCGAAAAGACGGGCTTCAAACTGTTTTTCGGTGTGCGGGAAGCAAAGGTGAAGGTATTCCGACCAACAGGTTCAGGTGAAGGGGATGTCGTTGAAGCCGCCAACGCTCTGCTGTCTGGGATGAGCCTCTCGGAACTGTCCACTAAGTAACAGAATGGCACTTAAAATAGTCCAAATTAATCTGCAGCACTCGAAATGCGCTACAGATAATCTTCGGATGCTCTTAGCTGAGGAGGATCTGGACATTGGACTATTGCAGGAACCCTGGGTAGTCAACTTGGTGGTAAAAGGGTTCCCGTCCTCATTATACAAAGTACTCTACGCAAAAGATTGTGGTAAGCCTAGGTCATGTCTTATTGCCAAAAAGAATATTAAAATTTTTCTTTGTACGCAGCTTAGCTCAGCGGACCTTACAGTTGCAAGGGTCGTACTGCCAAACAGAGAAAGCTTCATAATTGCCTCGAGCTACATGGCGCATGAGAAGCCTACTCCGCCAGTGGAAGTTAGTAATCTCCTAGCCTCAATCGGGGTATCTGACGATATAGTCCTGGGCTGCGATGCCAATGCAAGGCACACGATTTGGGGCAGCACTGAGATTAATGAACGTGGTGAGTATACCCTTGATTTCATCAATACTAACAAGTTAAGTATATGTTACTCTGGTAACACCCCAACATTCATTTTTCCGAGTTCGGTTAATTACAATGGATGGGAGGAGGTACTGGACATTACACTCGTGAATGGTAAGTCTAGGATATCAATTGATAGGTGGAGGGTACCCAGTAAGAGGTCTTTTTCCGATCATAACTGGATTCTCTTCGAGATTAGACTTCGTGACGGGATTACGACACCGCTTTTTCGGAACCCAAGAAGAACTGACTGGTTTAAGTTCAATGGGGTCGTAAAGCGTAAATTGGGTAAAATGCCAGTTATCGAAGATTCGATTGTTGTTAACAAGATTCTTATTGAACTGGACAATAGCTTAATAAAGGTCGTGGCTTATGCGGACGAAGTTGTGATACTAGTATCGGGACTGTTTCCGGACGTGATTAGCGATATCATGTCCGATGCCTTGAGATTACGAAGAAACTGGGCCACGGACAGCGGTCTAGTAGTAAACCCAAGTAAAACGGAACTGGTACTGTTCACAACAAAGACCAAGATTCCGAGCTTCAGACCACCGAGGTTGGGGAACTGCGAAATTCCTCTATCGGATAGGGCGAAATATCTGGGTATTATCCTGGACTCTAAATTGTCATGGAAGCTGAACGTCCAGCTACGGCTGAAGAAGGCTACGGTGGCCTACTACACGTGTCGTGAGATGTTTGGTAGGAAATGGGGACTTACCCCCAACATGGTTAAATGGATGTATACAGCCGTAGTACGTCCGATTCTCACTTATGGATCTCTGGTATGATGGACTGCAACGGGGCGTAAATATGTTGTGGACCAGTTGTATAGAGTACAGAGATCGGCATGCATTGGGATAACGGGAGCGATACGAACTAGTCCTTCGGAGTTGCTGAACACTATGTTGCATCTCGTTCCTATATATATTCATATATTGGCCACATCCGCAAGTAGTACGGTGAGGCTTAATGCGACTGGATGTTGGAGGTCGAGGACATATGGCCATGCGAGTATATTGGCCACGATGCCTTCGAGCGTGAATCAACCCTCTGACTACATTACGCCCTAGATTTTGATGGGGCGTTCAGAGTTCTTATTCCCTCCAGGAGAGAGTGGAATGGGGGTCGCCTTTTGGGGAGCTTTGACACCAGGATCTATACTGACGGTTCGAGGATGGAATGTGGTGTTGGATCTGGTGTCTTCTCTGATGGACCGGAGATTGAACTCTCCTTCCGTCTTCCGGATGATTGCAGCGTTTTTCAGGCGGAAGTACTCGCTATCAGGGAAGCATGTAGGATACTGAATGACGGGAATATCCACGGGAGCATTGGTATATTTGTCGACAGTCAGGCGGCACTCTTGTCACTCAGGTCATACATTACTACATCTAAATTAGTTGGCCAATGTAGAAAGGAACTATCAAGGCTTGGTCAGCGGGCTGACGTTACTCTAGTTTGGATTCCTGCGCATAAGGGCCACTATGGTAACGAGCGTGCTGATGAGCTAGCCAGGGGAGGATCTGCTCTGAATATCTCTACTGCGATTGCAGTTGCAATCCCGTTGGGGACTATTAAAAGCAGAATCTCCAGACACTTTCTCCGGAAGGCTGATAACAGGTGTCGTGGGCTGAGCACGTGTAAGGTGGCACGGCTTACGTGGCCCTCTTTTGATGCACGACGTACATTGCAACTTACCAGTCGAAGTCGGAGGGACATATCGAGGTTGCTGGCGGTATTGACGGGTCACTGAATGTTAGGCAAATATGCAAGTCGGCTCGGACTCCCATCGAACGACCACTGTCGCAGTTATCTGGATAGAGAGAAGGAGGAATCGGTTTTCCACTTTCTCTGCGAATGTCCTGCACTGGCGGCTAAGAGACACAGATTTCTGGGCGAACATATACTAGATGGCCTCTCTGCGATATCTGAAGTTGGACTGAATTATCTACTGAGATACCTCAGGGCCACGGGGTGGATCTAGTACCCTTACTCTTGGATTTTATTCTGAGATACCCTGGAAGCTGACGAGTGATGTGGTCCTGTCAAAACGGAGTCATACAGACTCTACTTGACTGTTGGCGTGCAGCGAACTACCACGATAACCAACCAACCAACCAACCTTATTTTAATAGAAAACTTATAACATTTTTTTTTCTAATTTCTGGTTATAGGTATTATGATTTGGTGAATTTATTATTTGCCTGTTATTATTGATGTAATATTTATATGGCTGGGGAGCTATTTTCAATTTTATTTTTATATGTAGTTAAAATTCTACTTTATTATTATCTAACTTTATTATATATTACTTTACTTTAATTATTATACAAACATATGTTTTATTAGACATACATATTTATATAACGATACATGTATTATTGGCCTTGTAGGCTTCTTATGTATTGAAATCAAATAAATAAATAAATAAATGATACAATTCAAACAAATGCTTCATTATAGTGACCAAATATAAGTATGATGAAATGAAACAAAAATAACTATTACTTGTTTTCGACAACCAAATATTGTTTTAGAAAAAATAATATAACCGTCGTAATCATGTCGTAACCATGGTTTTTCTTTTTGTGTACATTTGCACACGTTTTGGAACAAAGAACCTCTAAGTTTACAATTGAAATGGCGTTTCTACCGATGCCAACAGCTGATTGCCGTTATTACAGTGCTGTGCAGCCAACATGCAAGAACCCGAAAACTAGAACCAATCTTGAAAAACAAAAACCGAAAAAAAAACTCAAATAACATTTAGATTCGTTATCACCGGTTCAGGTTCAAAAGTTGACCGGAATTTGTAAACTTGTGTAATCCGGCATTTTTTGCACTTTTTCCATATAAAATTTAAATGCAAGCTATTATTTTTTAAATGTAAATTTTAGATGATATTTTCTTTCTTGTAAAGGTTATAGCTGGTAAAATAAATATAAAGGCAAAGCTAATGGACATAATTTCGGGAGATAGGAAATATTTTAAGAATATATGCTCCCAAATCCGTACTTTGGATATGACTTCGAAACGTTGTTAAAAATTAATAAAGAAAAAAATATAATATATTCTGAAGAAGAAGACACACCAGAAAAATATGTTTACATTTTTAAAATCGCTTGTAAATGATCTAAAATATCGGCTTCCCAAAAATATTTTGATATTAAAAAAAATTTTAACATTTTCAATAGATAATACCCTTAAACAAATTAAGGCACCTTTTACTTGTACCTTAAAAGATATAAATTTTAGTATAACTGAAATGGATAAAATCCAAAAACAGTGGAGCTATATAACTGAACAAATCTGGCATACCAATATGGATACTACGGAGTTCTGGATTTAAGTAAACCAATTTAGAAATTCTATTCATGAAAATCCTTTTAAAGAATTATCGGATTTTGTGCTGTCTGTTTTGGTTTTACCATTTTTAAACGCTGAATTGGAGCGTATATTTAGTTTCATGGGCTTAATAAGAAGCAAATATAGAACAAAAACGAACACATAACTTGTATGTTCTGTTATAAGTATAAGGGAAAGCGTTAAACTAAATAACGTATGTTGCTATAACCAGGGCTGCCGTTTTTGATTATTTCTAACCAAAAGTAGTTATTTTTTTCTTTAATATGGAGATGTGAATATTTTTCTCATTTTGTTTATTTTTTTCGAAATAATAATACACATGTACATATTTTTTATGTTATACTTTTTAAGCTTTTATGTTCTTCAATTTTTAGTATTGCTACCAGGGCAACTGAAAATAATTCATTTACTAAACGATCGCAACTCTGTACTACAGAAATGATTATCTTTTGTAATGGCGGCAACATTCAATTAAAAGATTTTTCAAAGTAAATTTTTATAAAGAATATGCACGTAAGTTGTTGTTGTGTAAAAATACTGTTCGGCTGTCAAATACAAAAACTAAACGTGCGAAGAAAAACAAAATTCAACAATAAAACGGAAAACTAAACGAGAAAAAATTAATCAGCTTCCAACTGGCATATATCTTACAAATGAGCTTTTGCTTGCAAGTCAAGAATTTTTAATAAGTAAATCTGTGGTCTCAAACTATTATACCCTATTCAGACAGGGTACCTGCATGCATATATATGTAGGTAAAAGAATTATATTTGTTTTGTTATTATTATTTTTATTATTATTATTAATTGTATTCAAATCACATGCGTTACATTATAAATATGTATGCATTATAAATGTTCTTTAATAAAAATACTACATATTGAAATTTGGTTATTTTTTTCTCATTTGGTAACTTTTATAGCGAATTTTGGTTGTAAAAATTTTTTTGTTGTGGCAGCACTTGCTTTAACATCAATATATCGACGATGTTCTGATTAAAATTGGTTCATCTGAAAAATATCAAAAAGAATTGGTATTTGAAGAAAATTTTATGATTGAACTTGTTAACCTTCATACCGCATTTGAGTAATTGTTGACACTTTTTTTTTGTAAGTATAATATTAATAAAATTGAATTTAATTGAACAAAATATGTAGATATATAAATACATATGTTGCAAATTATTATATTAAAAAAGAATAGATACTTAATTTAAAAAAAAAAAAACAATATTGCAAAATTTTAGCACTTTGCTTTTTGAACTGTAGAACATTTAAGCACTTTTTTTCCGAGGTTTTGCACTTTTTCTCTATCATTTTATGGCAACACTGATTGCTGATCTTATTTTTGCAAACCCAAATGACTCTTGCACACGCAGTCGTTTATGGAATTGGCTAGATTCTAAATTTTCAAGACAAGATGATTATATGTATAAGAGAACAATCCGAGCTTATTAAAGATATGATTGCAGATATTAAGAGAAGCCTTGTAAATGAAATTGAACGGAAATTGGATGGTTAAAAAAATTAAATAATAATCGATGTGAAAAGTGAAGTTGAAGAATTAAATGATAGAGTGACAGAATAAGAGTCAACTAATATTGAAATTAATCAATTAAAAGCTGATGTACAAAGTTTAAATGTTTAAATCAAGAAAACCTTACTGTGACGTTGGATATACGAATCAACGGTTTACCTATGTATAAAGATGAGAACTTTTTATTTATCTGTATACATAAAAGTGAAACTCTGTGTGTGTGTGTTAGCTATAGACTCCGAAACTGTAAAACCGATCGGGCTCAAACTTTGGTAAGTTGTTGTACACATACCAGGGAGTGTTTATGGGTGGAAAAAAGTGGGCGGGGCCACGCCCATAAATAATTAGTTATCACTTTAAGCTACTTGCACATGACCGATTTTTCTGAAACTTTGCACACATATCGAGCTCTCATGACTAAAAAATTTCGTGATTAGAAAAGTGGGCGGGGTCACGCCTATAAAAAATTTTTAATTTTGAGGTACTTGCACTGGACTGATTTTTCTGAAACTTTGCACATATATTGAACTGTCATGACTTTATGATTCCGCGATTAGAAAAGTGGGCAGGGCCACGCCCATAAAAAAAAGTTATAATTTTGAGGTACTTGCACTGAACCGATTTTTCTGAAACCTTGCACACACATTGAGCTGTCATGACTAAATAATTTCAAGATTAGAAAAGTAGGCAGTGCCACGCCCATAAAAAAAGTTATCATTTTGAGGTACTTGCACTGGACCGATTATTCTGAAACTTTGCACACATATTGAGCTATTATGACTTTACAATTTCGTGATTAGGAAAGTGGGCAGGGCCACGCCCATAAAAACAATTTTAATTTTGAGGTACTTGCACTGGACCGATTTTTCTGAAACCTTGCACACACATTGAGCTGTCATGACTAAATAATTTCAAGATTAGAAAAGTAGGCAGTGCCACGCCCATAAAAAAAGTTATAATTTTGAGGTACTTGCACTGGACCGATTCTTCCGAAACTTTGCACACATATTGAGCCGTTATGACTTTACAATTTCGTGACTAGAAAAGTGGGCAATGCCACGCCCATAAAAAAAATTATAGATTTTAGGTTTTTGCACTTGATATTCAATTAAAATTCAGAATGCATTTCGATTCATTAAGGGGCGTAGCAAAGCCCGCCGGATTTGGCTAGTATATTTAATAAAAGTCTTTAGATTTTTAATCCTTACAGACCAAAAAAATTCATGAAATAAATAAACTTAGCTAATTACAAGCATTTAGGACAGAATAATATTACGTTTGATTATATTAACATTTACAGAAAATCAATGAAATTATAAAGATGATTATAGTTTTTCGATATTCTCCTTAGTGGGGCAGCATCAGCGTAGTTAGTTTGAAGACATCTAAGATAAAGAGAAGTAAAATTCCGAGTAGCTCTAAGTGCATACATTAAAGTAGATATTACTTAGCAAAAATTCAGAATTAACAGAACCATTTAATAAGATCACCATAAAAGTTACATTAGCATAATTCGTCTACTTTCTAACGTTTTCAACTTAATTGTAGCAAGTCTAGTTGTGTGCGGCAAAATGTTTCTATCAGGATCCCATGTTGTATGACATAAACAAAATAAAAGAAATTCTTTTTGAACAGATTCAATTCGATCCTTCTGAAAATTGGTATAAGGATCCCAAATGATAGATCCGAATTCAAGAATAGGTCTTACTAATAAGGAGTACAACCGTACAGTTATTTGTGGTTCTGTATACTCCTTAGCCCAACGTTGTATAAAAGCAAGAACACCACGAGATTTATTTACAATCACAGCAATATGGTTGTTGAAATTTAGTTTAGGGTCAAAAAGAACGCCTAGATCCAGAAACAACGAAACCAGTTCAAGTTGATTACCACCCAGAAAAAAGAAAAAACCAGCGTTTCAATTTCTTGAGAATCTCTTGGGACAAATTTTCGAACAAATTTGTAACTCTTTGAACATAATTACACCATCTTACAAAACTATTTTCCGTGTAAAACATTTTCAAAATCGGAAAGTAGCTGATAACCCACCAATTGTAATTATACTCAATATACCATATGATAAGCATTTTTATACCCACCACCAAAAAAAATGGTGCGGGTATATTCATTTTGTCATTCCGTTTGTAACACATCGAAATATCCATTTTAGACCCCATAAAGTATATATATTCTGAATCAGGGTTTGATTTGATGACGATCTAGCTATGTCCGTCCGTCTGTCCGTCTGTTGAAAGCACGATAGAGGTCGCATCGAAAAAGCTAGGGGGCTCAAATTTTGCCAGAATCTTTCTTATAGACAAGGTTTGTTTGGTGTTGAAAATGGGCTAAATCGGAATATTAGGAAGTGAGTTATAGGAAGTGAGTTATAGCTCGTAATGCAAGAGTAGGTCGAAAATACCGTGTCCTTCGAACATCGAATAAAATGGAATTGTGTCCAAACGCATTAACGTACTGTCATGAAACTTCGAATATATATTTCTCGAGTCAAAACAATATCTCTCCCTAAAAGTTGCTTACATCTATGCATTAGGAAAGGAGTTATAGATAAAAATGTACGAAAATTTATACCGCGCAGTGTATTTTTCAGTATATTTTAAATTTAAAACCTAATAAAACGGACAAAATTAGTTGTACGATTCTGAAATTTTGCACACTTTGCTTTTTGGTGAGAGGCTTTTCTGTAACTTAAATTCATATAATTTCTCTATTAATAAAGATTTTGGAATAATCAAGGACTATATTGAAATATCTAAGTTGTACTCATTAGCAAAAACAACTTTGACATGCCTACTATAATGCCCACTTTTTACGTTATCTACCGTTAATGAAATTTAAAAGCTCATAAAACCGCTCAGGTGACACGACCACGTTAACGCCTACCTCCCATATAACGGTTTATCTTAAATTCATGTAATTTCTCTATTAACAAAGTTTTTGGGAAAATTAAGGACTATATTGAAATATCTAAATTGTATTTATTAGTAGAAACTTTATTGACACGCCTACTTTAACGCCCACTTACACTAAAAGACTAAATTTACGAAAACATTTTACCATCATATCGAAGTTTTTAAGGGTGGTTAAATTTTAATGGCCGATATTGAATTTAAATAAAACACAAATTATTTAGGATATTATTATTATTTCTTTTTGTAATTATAATATTTGTATGGTTCAATTAAATATGTATTTAACAAAATATCGGCCAAATGGCCCCCCACATCCTTGGCGCAACTCCTCTATCTGATGGTCCTAATTTTCAATGACAATGTTGATGCTCAATTGTTAGGCATGATGATGAGGCGAGGTTGACTGCTCTTTTGCCACACTATCGCAAAAACCAGCAGTGGTTCCCATTCAACGAACTAAGAAGGCATTCACAGATTTTCTAACATTTTATACAGACCTGTTTTGCAGAAATTTAAATATCTTTTACAATTCTCCCGATTGTGGACGAATTTGAACGATTATGTTGATCAAAAGAATTACGAAGTGCACAAAATGCGATTTGATTTGAACGCCCATTTTTATAAAAAATCTGAATAACTTTAAAGCGTTGCTCATTTGCGTATCTTTCTACGGATCAAATTGAGTAAGTTTGAGATTGAGAAATATGAAATGAAATGCAGAAAACAAATTTAAAGACTAGGTGTAGTTCACCTTTTACATGGGCCCTTATAATTTAACCACCCTCTACCAAGAAAGTGATACATATTTTAGTATAGATTATTTCATAGCGATTAACAAAATAATAAATATTGTGCTTTAAATGTATACAAAATTGGTGGTGGGTATAAAAGATTCGGCACAGCCGAATATAGTGCTCTTACTTGTTTTCTTTTCAAACTTATCTTTTCTAAAGCTTCGTACAGACGATGCAAACAATTTGCAGCAAGTTGAGAATAACTTGCAGCGAATGTTTGAACAACTGTTCAGACCAATGCAAATATTGCATGAAAATTTCTTGCTTCAATCAGTTTTCGATTTGCATAAAAATTTTTGCATAATTGTTGTGTGCAATATATTGCTTTGGAATTCACATTTGTTTTCAGTTTCTTTGTGCAAGACAATTAATAAATACGTGTTTAAATTATGTCGACTCAAAAATCACGAATTGCTGTATTAAACGTAAAAAACAAAGAAGTTTGGAGTCGGTAAAAAAACGAAAGTACTGGTGAGAAAGTGGATTTCGAAAAGAAATGAAAAAGGCGTTCATGCTAACCTTTTAAAAGAACAAGAAAATGAGGATGAAGCAAGCTATTTCAATTTTTTCCGGATGTCCGTCAATGATTTTAACTTTTTATTAGGAAAAGTTAAATATTTTATAACTAAAAAAAAACTGTAATGCGCCCTGCGATTCCACCAAATGAGCGATTAGCCCTGACATTACGTTTTTTAATTACTAGTATGTATATAAAATAATAAACATTTTGATAAACTTTTCCAGTTTATTCTAATTTCAATTTTTTGTTTGTTTTTTATTTTTGTTTTTATAGTATGGTGAAGACACATACCACAGGACGGAGTAACTCTCTTACTCTTCTATTAATTTTTTGGTCAAATCCCGATCCCACATATTAATGATGTGTTCTTGTTTGCAGCAATAATACAACTGCTTGCAAACAGCGCATGCAAATAAGCAATCAAATGCCGCAATCAAAAGTTCGGAAAAGTACCGTATTCAGACGACGAGCAAAAAATATTCCGACAAACAGATATTGAAAACTTTGTTTTTGCAGCAAAATGTTCTCCTAACTGTTAATACACGCAAATTTGTTTGCAGCAATCAACTTGCTGCAAATTGTTTGCATCGTCTGTACAAAGCTTTACAATTTATGTTGCTATTAGCATTGCGCATTTAAACATGCCGTTTTATAATTTTTAAGAGGTATAATGGTGAAAGCTCCAAAGATTTGACTATGAGTATGGTAAGGATTTTATCCAAGTATAAAGAAGGTTTTACTATTTCACGTATAAATGATCAAAGTCCAAATAATAAAATTGATGAATTTAAACTAGTCTTCGAGGAATCAAACGTTGATATTATTTGTGTCTCGGAAACGTGGCTGTCAACTTCAACCCTCATATGTCTCATATGTCCTAAAGGATACAAAGTTTTTAGAGTTGACAGATCAAGTCTTGCTGGTGGTGTTGCCATATTTGTGAGAAACAGCATATCTTGCAAAGTTTGTTGCAGGTCATTTTCTAATAATAGTCAAACTAAAAATTTTGAATTTATTTTCATTGAAATATCGTCATTTGGTAAAAAGATTTTGCTTGATTGTATTTATGGACCAAATAATAGAATATCCTTAACTGATCTGTATTCAGTTCTTAGCACTCTGACAATAAAATATGATGACATTGTGATTTCTGGTGACTTTAATTCAAACATTCTACTGGAAAAAAGTCTTCTGATAACATGTTATCACTCGATCTTTTTCTAGTTAACACAACAAGTCCGACTCACCACACTACAACAATAAGCACACTTATTGACCTCTTTCTTGTGTCTTATATATCTCGTATTCTATTGTAAAATCAAATATCTGCTCCATGTTTTTCAAAACATGATTTAATATTTTTAACTTACAAGTTTAAGGCTCAATCGGCTGAGAAGGATTTTAGCTATAGTGATTTCAAGAACCTGGACCAAAATCTTTTATACGAAATTTGTTCTCAAATTTCTTGGAGCGATATATATAACATGACCTATGCTGCCAATCAATCTTATTTTTTAGAACACAATATCCAATATCTTTTTGATGTGTCTGTACCGTTGAAATACAAAAAAAAAAATTATGTACAAGCAGAAACCTTGGTTTTCAAGTATTGTGAAAGAATTTATTCAATTGAGGGACTTGGCATATGCCAGATGAGAGATTCAAAACGTCCGAACTAAAATTGCTGTATAGTATAAAAAGAAAAAATGTCAATAGACAAATTAAGTATGCTAAAATTGAATATTATTCCAAACGATTTAGTTCTGCAATAGAATCTAAACAGAAGTGGAAAACTATCCGTGAAATCGGTATTGGTAGTCAGGATATTAATAATATTTGTTTTATATCTGCAAATGAATTAAATAAAACCTTTACAAATTTATCTAAAGTCCAATACCATTTTTTTTCCTTCAGATACGCATAATTAGTCATCGAATGCCATTTATTTAATTTTTCTTGTGTTACACAGAACGATGTTTTTTCAACTTTTTCTTTGATCGAATCAAATGCAGTTATGATAATATGCATCCAAAATTTTTAAGTTTACTTTTGCCTTTGATTCTCCCGTCTGTTACTCACTTATTTGATAGAATTTAATGGCCTAAGTCGAATGGTGAATAACGTCCAATTGCCATATTGTGTTTTCTTTCGAAAACTTTAGAGAAACTTTTACATAGGCAATTATTAATTATATTAATAATTCCAGTACGCAATTAAGTTTCCGTTGTAGTTGCACTTGTGGAGAATAGCAATATAAATTTTTTAATGGATATAGTGATAAATGGAGACAAAATTTAAATTGTGAAAGCAGGGAAAAATCTTGGAATAATAATTAATAACAATTTGACATGGGACAATCATGTAAATTCATTAGTTGGCCAAACGTATATTAACTTCGAGCACAATATTTCACACCTTTCAAGATAAGAGTTTTACTTGCCAAAACTTGCCTGATTCCCAGCTTAACTTACGGGTGCCAAATTTTTGGAAACTGTGACTGAGTTAGCAAAAGAAAATTAAATATTTTATTCAATAATATTGCTAGATACGTATACGGGTTGAAAAGGTTTGATCGTATGTCATCTGTTTCGAAAAATCTTTACGGTGTTTCTTTTGACAATCTTCTAAAAATACATACTCTTTTTTTACATAAAATAATAAACAATCAAACACCTAAATATTTATTTGATAGATTGCGATTTTTTCAATCAAATCGGAGAAGAAATATAATTATTCCACGGCATCAAGAACTTGTATCAGAATGGCAGTTTTACATACATGCCACTCGCCTTTGGAACATTCTTCCACTAAACCAACAGTTAAATAGCAATACTTATAGTTTTAAAGCATTTTTATTGAGTTATTTCTCGTAAATCTTTTTTTTAATTATTGTAGAAATACTAAAGGTCTCATTGTTAGAACGATTCTCAGAAAATAAATAGCAAACCGTAGTTACACAACTACAAAGAGATTATTTCATATCGATTACTGTTTAAAAACAAAATATAAATGTATACAAAATTGGTGGTAGGCATATAAAATTCGGCACAGCCGAATATAGTGTTCTTACTTGTTGATATTTTTGAAGTTAAAATTACAATATATCTGTCACTATGTTTCGGATGCCATCTGAGCTTTTTAAGTTATACATTATTAACTGTCATACACAGTTAACTTTACTGGTCATTCGGTACCAATATTTTAAGATTAAAGGGCGCACATTTTTAAATACTTGATTTAATCAATATACATACTTATATGTACATACATACATACATTTTGTCGCCTATAAACTTTAATTTTTACTTCTGTGTAGGAATAAAGTTAAATCAGTACCACATTTTACAAAATTGTATCAAATATGGCTACAAATGTTAATGGCATGAAGCCGCAATAAAATCAGGTTGTCCATACAGTATTTGTATTGTAAAATTCGTACCCACATTTTCAATTGTATTGTACTAATGAATTTAAAAACAATGTGCAATCAATGTTTCTTAAATTTAATTTATTAACATTATTTTCTACTACAAGTCAGCTTAATATATTTCTAAGTTCTAAACTTACTTAATCTAATTATCGCTCTTGCTAAAAATGGACGCATTGTCAACACATTTGTAACGATACTTGGATATCTAATACGACCACAACCAACAACCGATGATATCACACCACAAAATTCACCATTTATAATAGCAGGACCTCCCCCATCACCATAGCAGAAATCTCTACGATATGGTTTGAAAATGCAAAACATTTTTGATGACGTACGTATCTTATATCGTTTCGTACATTCTGAATTGCTCATTGCATTCACTGTCGCCGTTGTCAACGACAGGGGAGAATCATTATCCATTTTTTCATCAATGCCCCAACCGTAAATCTTTACAACGGCGTTCGAATCCCAATTTTTAGTACACAAACGAGATGGTACTATACCTGGACCACCAACTGCTGATTTTAGCCTTATTACGGCCATTTCCTTTCTTTTTGTATAAATTAATCCTTTAGGGTACACGACTTTTAAAATCGTAGAATTAACACCCTCGTCATAGCGATTAGTAACTCCAGCTACTACGATTATTCTTTTTAATGGCTTGTACATAACACAATGGGCTGCAGTAACAACATGCAATGATGATATTAAAGTGCCGGCACAGAATACGTTGCCATTATACCGTAGTTGCACTAAGTATGGTACCTCGGTAATGTTAGTGGCTGTGCCGTATACAATGCGTGACTGGATTTGAGAAATTACAAAAGAAACTTTTAAAAGAACTAAACTGCAAATTATTATTCGTTTCAACATCTTTATTAGTTGACTCTATGTGAGATACTATTGCGTTACTGCAAATAGTTTGCAATTTTTTAATAAATTGTTAATTAATTTTTAACAGCAAAGAAAACATTTGTTAAAATATTTGCTTAGTTATTTATATATAATACTTTTTTATAACTGATGTTTTATATTTTTGCTTTTGTTGAGATGTGGTTCAAAATTGTGTATAAAACTCGTCTTATAAAAACATATACAAAGTCACATACACAAATACCTCCATACATACCTAGAAATATACGTACATACAAACATATACACTTATAGATCAGAAATGTAAAACGAAGATTGTTTTTTTAATTAAATACACTTTTATACCTGCCATCAAAAAATGGTGGGGGTATATTCATTTTGTTATTCCGTTTGTAACACATCGAAATATCCATTTTAGACCCCGTAAAGTATATATATTCTGAATCAGGGTTTCATTTTATGACAATCTAGCTATGCCCGTCCGTCTGTCCGTCTGTTGAAAGCACGATAGAGGTCGGACCGAAAAAGCTAGAGGGCTCAAATTTTGCCAGAATCTTTCTTATAGACAAGGTTTGTTTGGTATTGAATATCGGAATCGGAATATTAGGAAGAGATTTAAAATATGTATTTGAATATTTAAAGTACATTTTTTAACCAAATTATATTTTTATCTATCTATTCTTTTGAAAAGGGTGGTTAAATTTTAAGGGCCGATGGTGATTTTCAATAAAATACAAACTATTTAGGAAATTATTATCATATCTTTTTATAATGATAATATTTGTATGGTTCAAATATGTATGAAATAAAATATTAGCCAAATGGCAGCCGCACAGTGGACCATTCTACGAGAAGGCGGCCAAAACTCATTTTTTTGTGGTCATCGATTGAAAAACGTTAAAGTTCATTCGAATGTAGACACTAGTGCACCTCGTGAGCGAAAAAATTAAAACTCTATTTCACATATATTACAGAGAACAGGGTGATTCAAAATGGACATTCTCAGCATTTTGCTAAAACGGGAAATTTATTAGTTAGATTTTGATTTTTAAACTTTTATAACCTTTTGCTTTTAAAAAATTTTCAAACAAAATAAGTTTTGTATAATTTTAAAATTTGTTAGCTATTAGTACATGAAAATAAATTTTTTATGTTTAAAACTAATTTTTGTACCTTTTTTTAGGTCAAATTTTCCTAAATTCCCATTTTTATACCCGCCACCAAAAAAATGGTGGGGGTATATTCAATTCGTCATCCGTTTGTAACACATCGAAATATCCATTTTAGACCCCATAAAGTACATATATTCTGAATCGGGGTTTGATTTTATGACGATCTAGCTATTTCCGTCCGTCTGTTGAAAGCACGATAGAGGTCGCACAAAAAAAGCTAGGGGACTCAAATTTTGCCAGAATCTTTCTTATAGACAAGGTTTGTTTGGTCAAAACCGGAATATTAGGTAGAGAGTTATAGCTCGTAAAGCAAGAGTAGGTAAAAAAACCGTGTCCTTCGAACATCCAATAAAATGGAATTGTGTCCAAACGCATTAACGTAGAGTCATGAAACTTCGAATATATATTTCCTGACTAAAAACAATATTTTTCTTTGAAAATTACCTAAATCTATGCATTAAGAAATGAATTATCGATCAAAATGTACGAAAATTTATACCGCACAGTGTCTTTTTCGGTATATTTAAAAACAAAAACGTCATAAAAGCAACAAAATTGGATGTACGACTCTGAAATTTTGCACACTTTGCTTTTTGGTGAGAGGCTTTTGTCTAACGGAAAATCAATGTGCCACGCCCACTTTTACGCCCACCTCCCATATAACGTTTTACCCAAAATTCATATAATTTCTCTATTAATATAGATTTTGGAATAATAAAGGATTATATTGAAACATCTAGGTTGTACTCATTAGCAAAAACAACTTTGACACGCCTACTATAACGCCCACTTTTCACATTATCTACCATTAATGAAATTTAAAAGCCAGAAAATTAAGGTGCCACGTCCACTTTTACGCCCACCTCCCATATAACGTTTTACCCAAAATTCATATAATTTCTCTATTAATAAAGATTTTGGAATAATAAAGGACTATATTGAAACATCTAAGTTGTACTCATTAGCAAAAACAACTTTGACACGCCTACTATAACGCTAGGGTTGCCATATTTGAAAAGTGAAAAAAAAGTACATTGAGGGGGAAAAAACAGTACTTTTCAAAAAAAAAACAGTACATATTTTTATTTATTGATAACATAACTTTTACTTCAATACATTACATTTTTATTTAAAAAAAGTTAATAAGAAACATAAAAACATGTAAAAACTATGAGAACATAACGGTGACTTAACTTTTAATTCAATACATCACATATGTTTTAAAAATAAGTAAAAAAAATAACATAAAACGCATATACAAAACTATGAGAACGTAACAAAAAATATTGCATTTGTTTCAAAATGCAATACATATATAGATCGAGTCGAACTACAAATAGTATCTTAAGTTACTAACGTGGTCAAAAACACAAATTAAGCGTCATTTTTCGATATTAATATTAGTTTGAATAAACGAATTACCAATGCTTCAATAATTTTGACTGTATTTCAGAACTATGCACTATATTTTCAAACTTAATTTTGAAAATGATCTAATGTATTTCAAAAGTTATTAATTAAATTTCAAAAATAGTAAATATAATTTCGAAACTGGTAATTGAATTTCAAAAACTACGAGTTGAATTTTGAAATTATCTATAATATGTAAATTCAATTGATTCGTTTCTTCAAATTACAATAATATTCCATTAATACTTTTGGAATACTATTTATAACTTAAAAAATATCAATTGTAATTCACAAATTATCAATTTTTAAGTAGACTTAGGGCCAGTGTTGCCAATTTAGCTATTTTATGGCTAGATTTAGCTATTTTTGAACACGCTTAGCTAGGAAAACCTGCTTTTAGCTATAAGCCATTTTTTTTAGCCATTTCTAGATATTTTTTAGCCTTTTTTATACATTTTTTTTAAGCTTTTAAGTGTTGTTGTTACATTGATGGAAACCTCTTTAAAATATTACATAAACAAACAATCAATAAGTGGAAAAAAACAAGCATGTGTATTTAATAAATAAATAAAAAAGAAATTTAAGAAAAATAAACAAAATTATCCCAGAAGTTTATGAAGGAATGGTTATCCCACCCAAAATTAAAAGAATAGATTACAGAAGGTAAAAAGTTTTTTTAAATATTGTAAATGTGAAATTATGCAAAATTATATGATTTAACTGTTCACTCTGAAACACACAAATGGTATCGGATATACATATTATCAAGACCAAGCCCTTGCCTTTTAATCCAGTGAATTTTAAGCTACAATAGCAGGAGGATACATTAGCTATGTAAAAGGGTTTTCAATAAGAGTGATATGATTTCTTTAAAAAAAACACACTTATTGTTACGGAAATTCAAAAGTTTTTTATTTAATGTTAAGTACAATCGATACAATTAAGTTCTTAATAAAACCTCATTCAAATGACCTCCACGACTTCTTCTGCAGGAGCGAATTTTCGATCAATTTTCGAGCATTTTTTCCACTTACTCAAGTCGTATTTCGTGTATGGCATGTTCAATATTGACTTATAAAGATTGTAGTAAGTTTGGTTTATTTCGAAAGACCAATATTTTATTTTTTTCTATATTCCTTTTTTAAGATACGACTTAAAAAGTATTGATAAATGCTGTTATCAATATGAAGTACCACATAATTTTCTTAAATTGATAGGATCTAAAGAAAGTTAAGATGACAATGACAATAATAGCGAGCTAGATGCTGATTACAATTGGTCCTTTTAACACCATTATAACAATTCTTGTACTTTATAACTAGCTAAAGATGTATTGAGTATATTACAAACGGTCTTAAATTTTATTATTTTTCTTTTAAAATAAATTTTTCTTATATTTTTATACCCGCCACCAAAAAAATGGTGGGGGTATATTCATTTTGTCATTCCGTTTGTAACACATCGAAATATCCATTTTAGACCCCACAAAGTATATATATTCTGAATCGGGGTTTGATTTGATGACGATCTAGCTATGTCCGTCCGTCTGTCCGTCTGTCCGTCTGTTGAAAGCACGATAGAGGTCGCACCGAAAAAGCTAAAGGGCTCAAATTTTGCCAGAATCTTTCTAATAGACAAGGTTTGTTTGGTATTGAAAATGGGCTAAATCGGAATATTAGAAAGAGAGTTATAGCTCGTAAAGCAAGAATAGGTCGAAAAAACCGTGTCCTTCAAACATCGAAAAAAACAGGAATTGTGTCCAAACGCATAAACGTAGAGTCATGAAACTTCGAATATATATTTCTCGAGTCAAAAGAATATTTCTCCCCAAAAATTGCTTAAATCTGTGCATTAGAAAAGGAGTTATAGGTCAAAATGTACGAAAATTTATACCGCTCAGTGTATATTTGAAGTTTAAAACGTAATAAAACTGACAAAACTATATGTACGGTTCTGAAATTTTGCAAACATGGTTTTTTGGTCAAAGTCTTCGTTATAAGGGAAAATAAATGTGCCACGCCCACTTTTTTTTTAAATTTTTATAAAAATATATAAGTCATATTCATTAGCATTTATTCATTGCAGATGGCGACATCTGTTGAAGGCGCCACTACATTTTGCAAACACTGAGGATGATGTCTTTGCTAAACATCACGTAGAACACTAGATGACTCTAGTAACATTTTTTTGCACAAACTACAAAGGAATTTTATAGGGGTTTGTGAAAACGAAAATGACCGAAGTTTGTTGACAAAAATTAACTAGAGTAATGATTTGTGCCCAACTTTACATATAGTTGTACACACAGTCTTATGAGGTTTAAGATTTAAAAATATTAAAAAAAAATGTGCATCAGTAGATTTAAAATAAGTATTTGAATATTTAAAATACATATTTTAACAAATTTTTTTTTATCTATCTATTTTTTTGTAAAGGGTGGTTAAATTTTAAGGGCCACAGGGTGATTCAAAATAGACATGCTCAGCATTTTCCTAAAACAGGAAATTTATTAGTAAGATTTTGATTTTTAAAGTTCTATAACATTTTACTTTTAGAAGATTTTCAAACGAAATAAGTTTTGTATAATTTTAAAATTTGTTAGCCATTAATACATAAAAATAAATTGTTTATAATGTTTAGAAATAATTTTTTTTTTATGTTTAGGTCTAAATTTTCCTAAATTCCTTTTTTTAATACACCATAACTTCTAGAAAACATAAGATAACAAAAAGAAATTAGCACCATTTAGTAGATAAAACTCTCCTCTATACCCCTATACCCCATTTTATACCCGATACGATCCGACCGTGATCAGCAGACCAATTTTTGTGACACAAGGTCAAATATTTTTTGCAAAATTTTAGTAAAAGAGCTAAACAAATTTTTTTGTAATGTGTTTTTTTGAAGTATTTGAGTTTTTATATCCGCCACCAAAAAAATGGTATGTATATTCTTAATCGGGGTTTTATTTGATGACGATCTAGCTATATCCGTCCGTCTGTCCGTCTGTTAAAAGCACGATAGAGGTCCCATCGAAAAAGCTAGTGGATTCAAATTTTGCCAGAATATGTCTTATACACAAGGTTTGTTTGGAATAGAAAATTGGCTAAATCGGAGTATAAGGAAGAAAGAAAAATTGCCTAAATGCATGTATTAGGAAAGGAGTTAGAGATCAAAATGTACGAAAATTTATACCGCGCAGTGTATTTTCCAATATGTTAAAAATTTTAAACCTAATAAGAGTGACAAATTTAGATCTACGATTCTGAAATTTTGCAGGAATTGCTTTTTGGTCAAAGGCTTTCTTCTGACGGAAAATAAATGTGACACGCCAACCTCCCATACAACGTTTTCTCTCAAATTCTTATAATTTCTCTATAAATCGAATAATAAAGGACTTTATTGAAATATCTAAGTTGTATTTATTTGCATAAATAACTTCGACACACCTACTATAACGCTCACTTTTCACGTTATTTACTGTTAATGAAATTTAAATTTATAAAACCGACAAAATTAGAGGTATGACGATAAAATTTGCTACGGAAATCCTTCTAGTCAATGTTATTGTTATGCCAGAAAATTTAGGTGACACGCCCACTCTTACGCCCACATCCTATATAATGCTTTATTTCAAATTCATATAATTTCTCAATGAATAAATATTTTGGAAGAATTACGGACTATATTGAAATATCTAAGTTGTATTTATTAGCAGAAATTTTATTGACACGCTTACTTTAACGCCCATTTTCACTGAAACACTTAATTTACGAAAACATTTTACCAGCATATCCAAGTTATAAAGGGTGGTTAAATTTTAAGGGCCGATGTTGATTTTGAATAAAACACAAATTATTTAGGAAATTATTATCATTTCTTTTTTAATGATAATATTTGTATGGTTCAATTATGTATGGAACAAAATATCGGCCAAATGGCCCCGCGACCTCAACGGCACACCTCGATCCGATAGTCCAAATTTTAAATAACATTGCTGATGCTCAATTGTTTGGCACGATGATGAGTCGAAGTTGACTGTTTTTTTGCCACACTATCGGGATAAACAGCAATGCTTCTCATTTAACGAATTTAGAAGGCATTCATAGATGTTCTAACATTTAATACAGACCTGGGGCCGAATTACGGCATTCGATATCGATCAAAATTTTACTCAAACGATCGAGTATGCTTTAAGTATATAGATTCTAATAAGAGTTTTTA
Source organism: Phyto melanocephala (assembly GCA_941918925.1). Taxonomy (NCBI): domain Eukaryota; kingdom Metazoa; phylum Arthropoda; class Insecta; order Diptera; family Rhinophoridae; genus Phyto; species Phyto melanocephala. The sequence continues at coordinate 63,204,538 of OW799236.1, read as the reverse complement.
AATTTCGATCACGTTCGAGTGCCGTAATTCGGCCTCTGTTTTAAATTTAAAATTTAACCACCCTCTACAAAGAAAGAGATGTATATTTTATTATAAAGAGATTATTCCAAGCGATTAACAAAATAATAATTATTGTGCTTTAAATGTACACAAAATTGGTGGTGGGTATAAAAGATTCGGCACAGCCGAATATAGTGCTCTTACTTGTTTATTCAAATATTGAAAACTTTCAATATAAAACATTTAGCCATTTTTTAGCTTTTTTTAACTAGTTTCTAGCCATTTTTTTCCTGAATTTTAGCCATTTTTGCTCATCAAGTTCTGGCATCACTGCTTAGGGCCATTATTACAACTTTCCGTTAGCTAAAGGCAGGATTTTGTTTGGCAGATAAATGGCTTTGCATTATAAACCCCTAATTTATTATTTTTTTATTCATTAAATATTAATTTAATTAATAATAATAACAATTAAAAATGGAAGTTGTAATAATGCGAAGCTATTTATCGGGCACAAAAAATCCTACCTTTAACTAAAGGCAAGTTGTAATAATGGCACTTAATCTATCATGCATAGAAATTGTTATTGTACTTAAAATCAATATTTAACAATATTTAAGAAAATAATATTTAGGCTCAACAAAAAGAAAACATTTCTTGTTAAAGTTGACTATAATATTATTTTTAATAACTTTTTTGAAGTTTATTTTAAACAATAACAATTTTTATGAACAATAAAGTAAAGTCTACTTTAACATTGATAATTTGTCAATTACAATGATAATTTTTAAAATTAAATAAATAATTACGCAACACAAATAGAGGTGATATTGTTATATAAAAGAAAATAATTTATGCTTACAAAAAAAGTTAATTCAAAAATAAATTATAAATACTTATCCATTTTTTGTACACATTTAACAATAACATTTTTTCCTGTTTCATTGTTCAAAAAATTGCAAAATTTAATACATGTATATCCGAAAACAGTACAAAAACAGTACAAATATAAAAAACAGTACTTTTTCGTACTGTTTTAGGTATTGTGAATACAACAGTACATATTACAAAAAACAGTACATGTATTGTTTAAAGCAGTACGAATGGCAACCCTATATAACGCCCACTTTTCACGTTATCTACCGCTAATGAAATTTAAAAGCTCATAAAACCGCCAAAATTAAAGGTATGATGATAAAATTTGCTACGGATATCCTTCTAGTCAATGTCATTATTGTGCCAGAAAATTAAGGTGCCACGCCTACTTTTACGCCCACCTCCCATATAACGTTTTAACTGAAAGTCATATAATTTCTCCATTAATAAAGATTTTGGAATAATTCGCAAAAACAACTTTGACACGCCTACTATAACGCCCACTTTTTACGTTATCTACCGTTAACGAAATTTAAAAGCTCATAAAACCGATAAAATAAGAGGTATGCTGAGAAAATTTCCTACGTCTATCCTTCTAGTCAATGTAATTACTGTGCCAGAAACTTAGGGTGCCACGCCTACTTTTACGCCCACCTCCCATATAACGTTTTAACTGAAAGTCATATAATTTCTTCATTAATAAAGATTTTGGAATAATAAAGGACTATATTGCAATATCTAAGTTGTACTCATTAGCAAAAATAACTTTGACACGCCTACTATAACGCCCACTTTTTACGTTATCTACCGTTAACGACATTTAAAAGCTCGTAAAACCGATAAAATAAGAGGTACGCTGATAAAATTTGCTACGTATATCCTTCTAGCCAATGTAATTACTGTGCCAGAAAATTAGGGTGCCACGCCTACTTTTACGCCCACCTCTTATATAACGTTTTACCTAAAATGCATATAATTTCTCTATTAATAAAGATTTTGGAATAATTCGCAAAAACAACTTTGACACGCCTACTATAACGCCCACTTTTCACGTAATCTACCGTTAATGAAATTTAAAAGTTCATAAAACCGACAAAATTAAAGGTATGATGATGAAATTTTCTACATATATCCTTCTAATCAATGTAATTGTTGTGCCAAAAAGTTTTGGTCACACGCCCACTTTAACGCATACCTCCCATATAACGGTTTATCTTAAATTCATGTAATTTCTCTATTGACAAAGTTTTTGGGAAAATAAGGGACTATATTTAAATATCTACTTTAAAGCCCACTTTCAGTAAAAGACTACATTTACAAAAGCATTTTAGTAGCATATCAAAGTTATAAAGGGTGGTTAAATTTTAAGGGCCGATGTCGATGTTGGACACAAATTATTTAAGAAATTATTATTATATCTTTTTATAATGATAATATTTGTATGGTTAAATTATGTATTTAACAAAATATCGACCAAATGGCCCCCCCATCCTTGGCGCCACTCCTCTATCTTATGGTCCAAATTTTCAATGACAATGTTGATGCTCAATTGTTGGGCATGATGATGAGTCGAGGTTGACTGCTCTTTTGCCACACTATCGCAAAAAACAGCTATGGTTCCCATTCAACGAACTAAGAAGGCATTCACAGATTTTCTAGCATTTTATACAGACCTGTTTTGCAGAAATTTAAATATTTTTTACAATTCTCCCGATTGTGGACGAATTTGAACGATTATGTTGATCAAAAGAATTACGAAGTGCACAAAATGCATTTTGATTTGAATGCCCAATTTTATAAGAAACCTGAATAACCTTAACGCGTTAAGTTAGTCTGAGATTGAAAAATGTCAAATGAAATGCTAAAAAAGACTTGTTTATGTGTGGTTCACCTTCAACAGGGGCCCTTAAAAATTAAGCATAACTTCTAGAGACATAAGATAAAAATAAATTAGCACCATTTAGTAGATAAAACTCTCCTCTATACCCCTATACCCCATTATATAACCGGGACGATCCGACCGTGAGCACCAGACCAATTTTTGTGACACAAGGTCAAATATTTTTTGCAAAATTTTAGTAAAAGGGCTAAACAAATTCTTTTGTAATGTGTTTTATACCCGCCACCAAAAAAATGGTGGGGGTATATTCATTTTGTCATTCCGTTTATAACACTTCGAAATATCCATTTTAGACCCCATAAAGCATATATATTCTGAATCGGAGTTTGATTTGATGACGATCTAGCTATGTCCGTCCGTGTTTCCGTCTGTTAAAAGCACGATAGAGGTCGCACCGAAAAAGCTAGGGGGCTCAAATTTGCCAGAATCTTTCTTATAGACAAGGTTTGTTTGGAGCTGAAAACGGTCTAAATCGGAATATTAGGAAGTGAGTTATAGCGCGTAATGCAAGACAAGGTCGAAAAAACCGTGTCCTTCGAACATCGAATAAAATGCAATTGTGTCCAAACGCATTAACGTAGAGTCATGAAACTTCGAATATATATTTTTCGAGTCAAAACAATATTTCTTTCCAAAAATTCTTAAATCTATGCATTAGAAAAGGAGTTATAGATCAAAATTTACGAAAATTTATACCGCGCAGTGTATTTTTCAGTATATTTAAAATTTTAAAACCTAATAAAACTGACAAAACTATATGTACGATTCTGAAATTTAGCACACTTTGTTCTTTGGTGAGAGGCTTTGATGTGACGGAAAATCAATGTGACACGCCCCCTTTTACGCACACCTCCCATATAATGCTTTATCTCACATTCATATAATTTTTCAATAAATAAAGATTTTGGAATACTAAAGGACTATATTGAAATATCTAAGTTGCATTCATTAGCTGAAATAACTTTGACACGCCTACTATAACGCCCACTTTTCACGTTATCTACCGCTAGTGAAATTTAAAAGTTCATAAAACCGACAAAATTAAAGGTATGATGATGAAATTTGCTACATATATCCTTCTAACCAATGTAATTTTTTTGCCAAAAAGTTAAGGTGACTAAACGCCTACCTCTCATATAACGGCTTATCTTAAATTCATGTAATTTCTCTATTGACAAAGTTTTTGGAAGAATTAAGGACTATATTGAAATATCTAAGTTGTATTTATTAGCATAAAATTTATTGACACGCCTACTTTAACGCCCACTTTCATTGAAAGACAAAATTCACAAAAGCATCTTACTAGCATATTGAAGTTATAAAGGGTGGTTAAATTTTAAGGGCCGATGTTGATTTTAAATTAATTACAAATTTTTTGGGAAATTATTATCATTTCTTTTTATAATGATAATATTTGTATGATTCAATTATGTATGGAACAAAATATCGATGGTCCGAATTTTCAATGACAATATTGGTGCTCAATTGTTAGGCACGATGATGAGTCGAGGTTGACAGCTCTTTTGCCAGACTATTGCAAAAAAACAGCAATGGTTCCCATTCAACGAACTACGATGGCATTTACACATGTTCTAACATTTTATTCAGATCTGTTTTCAGAAATTTAAATATTTTTTACAATTCTTCCGATTGTGGACGAATTTGAACGATTATGATGACCAAAACAATCACGAAGTGCACAAAATGCATTTTGATTTGAATACCCATTTTTATAAGAAACCTGAATAACCTTAACTCGTTGCTCATTTGCGTTTCTTTCCACTGTTCTAACTAAGTAAGTCTTAGATTGAGAAATGTCAAATGAAATGCAAAAAAAGACTTGTTTATGTGTGGTTCACCTTCAACAGGGGCCCTGAAAAATTAACCACCCTCTACAAAGAAAGTGATACATATTTTATTATAAAGAGATTATTCCATAGCGATTAACAAAATAATAAATAATCTGCTTTCAATGTACACAAAATTGGTGGTGGGTATGAAAGATTCGGCACAGCCGAATATAGTGCTCTTACTTGTTATACCCTTCACCTGTGGTGCACAAGGGTATATATAGCTTTGTCATTCCGTTTGTAATTTCTACAATTTTCATTTCCGACCCCATAAAGTATATATTTTCTGAAAGCTTATGAATAGAGGAGTCGATTAAGCCCTGACCGTCTGTCCGTCTGTCCGTCTGCCCGTCGGTCCGTGTGTTGGTTGAAATCAACTTTTAGAAGCAACTATATGTTCCTCAGATCTGTATATGGTATCAAACTCTTGGAAATAACCAGGAATGAATTGCTATTGAAATTCAGCACAATCGCCCAATAACTTTCTGAGATATGAGCAAAAAACCACAACCACATCGTTTTTTTTCACAATTACAACAACAACATACATACATACATACATACATACATACATGTAAAAAACATACCAAACAAAAAAAATTACAAAAAAAAATAATATTAAAAATAAGAAAAAAATAAAAAAAAAAACTACAGAAAAAAAATTTTTAAAAAAATTTAAAAAAAAATTTAAAAAAAATTTTTAAAAATTTTTCTAAAAAAATTTTTTTAAAAAATTTAAAAAAAAATATAAAAAAAAATAATAAAATATAAATAATATATTAAATAAAATAAAATAAAATTTTTTTGGCTCAGCTGGGATTCGATGCCACATTTATTCTAACGTGTACGTACACGCAAAGAAAAACCATGGTTACGGCATGATCACGACGGTCATACTATTTTTTCTAAAACAATATTTGGTTGTCGAAAACAGGTAATAGTTATTTTTGTTTCATTTCATCAAATATTTTGTCACGATAATCAAGCATTTGTTTGAATTGTATCGTTTTGATTGATTACTTTTCATAAAAATTTCAAAATGGTTATCATTTAAAAATAGTATGATTTAAAAAAATTTATTTGACAAAAATAACATTTCATTCAAAAGCATTATAAATTAAAAATAATCATTAAATAATAAGTGAGACAACAGTATGATTACAAATTTATCAAGCTATGATTTTTTTAATAATAATTTGATTTCAAGTGTTCTTCTTCTTGCTGAATAAATATTTATTATTTTAAAAGTTTGAGATGTCAAAAAAAGGAACAAAAATTTTGAAAAATTAAAGAAAATTTAAAAATAAACGTGAAAATGTTAAAAAAAATTGGCAAAAAAAAAATGCAATTAAATTGGTAAGTACAATCAATATGTGTATGTTACAGCAAAAGACAATCATTTGCCGTAAAAAAGCAAAAATTTTCGATTTCAATTGTAGCCATGTATATGATTATTGAATGATGCTTAAATTAAACATAATAATGATAACTGGTAACCATTATTATTTTAAACATAATCATACAATTCAATCATAGTATGTTGCTCTTCGATTATGGTTACCACAACCATATTTTTTCTTTGCGTGTATGCACGTATTTTATATGGGATGAATGGTGATACAAACAATTGTTATTGCATGACTACACGTTGTGAAGGGTATATAAGATTCGGGTCGGCCGAATATAGCACTGTTACTTATTTTATATATAAATTGGAATAAATTATGAACGAAATTACCTAAGTATTCTCTAATAGGCCTTTACACGAGAATAGAAAAGCAACCCACTAAGTAGGTAAGTTCTGAATCTTTATAGATGGAAAAATTAAGATTATGTACATCTGTCCTTATGCATGTGGAAATCAACGTTTTGAAGCCCCCACATATACTCTAGACTCTTGTATCTGTGGCTTGGAGCTAAAAGGGTCAATGTCAAAATATTTACTTTTGAGAGAATTTGAATTGAAGTTTAACTTTTATATACACTTTCATGGTGACATTGGCCAGCATCTTATTTATGAAGCTGTTCTGGGTTAAGTATGACTTTAGCTGTTTTACCATAATGAAATAGAAAAAAATTGTTTTGTTTAGAACAACTTCGTGGTCCGGGCCACTTAGTTCTTAATTAAAGTTTGTATTCTTATAAAAGGTACAATTTCGTTAAGTTTCTAAAACTGTTTCATATTTTAATTTTTTTTAAAATCACAAGATGTACAATTTTTGAATTTCTGTTTATTAAACATTTATCAGTTAAAGAGTGACGCAAACAAATGTATGTACAAAAAGTTAAATTTTATTATTCAAATTTAAATTACAGTTTTTAATTTACTAATTACGGATGTATTTGGTTGCCATGACAACAACGAGAGTATCTTGTTATAGTTAATTAGAAAAGAAAAACCCGGCAGTATCTGTACGTATGTATACATAGAAATCAACTTAGTTAAACTCCTAAATAAGAGGCCTGTTTGTATGTATGTAACAACTACACATTGTTTATGAATTCAATCAGACTTCATAAAAACAGTATAATTATTTGAGTATCCGTTTTCGCATCCAATAGCCATGTGAAAACGTATCGAAATTTCAGACAATAAGTGGTTGACAAGAATTCGTAACTATTTGACAAATTTCGAAAAAAATGTCATAATTGTTGGAACGAATTTTGATATTTTAATGGGATAACTATTGATGTGTGTCACAGCCTAAACTAGAATTTATTTTAAAGTTCCGTTGTAGTAAGCTTTAGCAAATCACCATGAATAATAAAACGCTCCTATAATTCTTCCAAATTGTAGCTATTTATTTTAAAATTAAGTTCTCTGTTTGACAAACTTATAGAGAATTTCGAGAATTTAACTTGGACAATAAAGCTGTTGAACAATATATAAAAAAATTCACACCACTTATTAACTTTATATCCAATCAGACAGAGAAATGTTTGTACCAAAAAATAAACTTCGCTTAAGTAAGACAAAGTGTTGAAAATGATTTTTATTCGCAAATACGCGACAGTTGTCAACAAGTTGGTAATTGTCCGTTAACCATATTTTACGCACAGGTCTTGATTTAAAAATCTGCAAAATGCAGCTTTGTTTAACAATTAAAGTATAATGACCCTGGGTTGCTTCATACATTTGCCGATTGGTTCCATTACCAATAATTAATAATTGGAACCGTATTACAACAACCTATGTTGTTGATCAAAACTTTAATCGAACGTGCAAGTTTTAATTCTAATAAGAATTCTTAATTAGAGAATTTTCAATCGATAACAAAGGCCTTAATTCGGACCTGATTTTTTGTTAACTGTTAATTCCTGCTTAATGATTATAACAATCTGTTTATTAAACGATTAAAGTAAAAGTACTTCTACTTATAATTTTAAATTGCTTGAATTTAAATATTCTGCATGCTTAAACGTGTTCGAAAAATTATTATATTTAGCTATTATCTATGCTATGGTGCGATCATGAACATTGATAAGGCTCATTATAGATTCTATGGGCGGAAATGAGAGACAAGTTGAACGTTAAAATCAACGCAGAGTAGTAAAGAGTGATGATAATTTCCTGTTTTCCAACATACATTACGTCAAACAATTGACTTGATAAAGGTTAAAATAACTAGTTTATGCGAAAAAAATCTTAGAAGATTAAATGAAAATTGGACTTCTAGAATGCGCCAACATTTTCGAAAATATATTTAAACACTAATTCTTTTTCATTTACGTAATCTATATTCAATTTGAAGTTGTGTACTTTAAAAAAGCACTTTTTATACTAAATAGTCAGGAATATGTATATGAAATTACTGAAATTCGTCAAAAACTTCAATTTCAGTCTAAAATGATTTGGTTCTAAAAATATGCAAAATCGGTTAAGTTGAAAAAAAGTTATGGAAGAATACTTCAATTTTTATGTGCATGAGTTTGAGGTTATAATTTCAACTGCTTAGAAAGTGTATTGGTATGTGTAAATGATAAAAAAGATTCTCATAAGGCAAACATTGCAGTAGAATTTATTTGTTCTAACTTATATTTGAAAATAATCATCTGTATATTTGTTAGCAAATATATGTACATAGCTGTTAAATTTTGAGATATTCTATTTGCTGAACGTTCGCATTATATATATTATTTTGTTTTAAACTCACGTACATACATATAATATGTTATAATAATGAATTGGTTCTCTTTTAGCTTAAATACCCTCCAGCAAAAATCATCCGTTGATGAATGGTTGTTACTTCAACTTTTAATGAAATTCTTTTGTAGTTTATTTATATATTAACTAGCCAAACCCGGCGCGCGTAGCTACGCTCCTTAATGAATCGAAATGCATTCTGAATTTTAATTGAATATCAAGTGCAAAAACCTAAAAATTATATTTTTTTTTATGGGCGTGGCATAGCCACCTTTTCTAATCACGAAATTGTAAAGTCATAACAGCTTGATATGTGTGCAAAGTTTCAGAATAATCGGTCTGGTGCAAGTGCCTCAAAATTATAACCTTTTTTTATGGGCGTGGCCCTGCCCACTTTTCTAATCACGAAATTGTAAAGTCACAACAGCTCAATATGTGTGCAAAGTTTCAGAATAATCGGTCTGGTGCAAGTGCCTCAAAGTTATAACCTTTTTTATGGGCGTGGCCCTGCCCACTTTTCTAATCACAAAATTATATTGTTATGACACCTTAGTATGTGTGCAAAGTTTCAGAAAAATCGGTCAAGTGCAAGTAGCTAAAACTGATAACTAATTTTTTATGGGCGTGGCCCGCCCACTTTTTTTCACCCATAAACACTCCCTGGTATGTGTACAACAACTTACCAAAGTTTGAGCCCGATCGGTTTTACAGTTTCGGAGTCTATAGCTAACACACACACACACACACACACACACACAGAGTTTCACTTTTATATATATAGACTAGCCAAACCCGGCGCGCGTTGCTACGCCCCTTCATGAATTTTAATCGCATTCTAAATTTTAATCGAATATCAAGTGCAAGGCTAAAAACTATAACTTTTTCTTTATAAGCGTGGCACTGCCCACTTTTCTAATTACGAAACTGTATAGTCATGACAGCTCAATAAGTGTGCAAAGTTTCAGAAAAATCGGTCCAGTGTAAGTACCTCAAAATTATACCTTTTTTTATGGGCGTGGCACTGCCCACTTTTCTAAATAAGAAACTGTATAGTCATGACAACTCAATATGTGTGCAAAGTTTCAGAAAAATCGGTCCAGTGCAAGTACCTCAAAATGATACCTTTTTTTTAATGGGCGTGGCACTGCCCACTTTTCTAATGATGAAAGTGTAAAGTCATGACAGCTCAGTATGTTTGCAAAGTTTCAGAAAATTCGGTCCAGTGCAAGTAGCTAAAACTGATAACTAATTTTTTATGGGCGTGGCCCCGCCAACTTTTTCAGTCACGAAATTATAAAGCCATGACAGCTCAATATGTGTGCAAAGTTTCAGAAAAATCGGTCCAGTGCAAGTACCTCAAAATAAAAACTTTTTTAGGGGCGTGGCCCCGCCCACTTTTCTTATCACGAAATTATTTAGTCATGACAGCTCGATATGTGTGCAAAGTTTCAGAAAAATCGGTCAAGTGCAAGTAGCTAAAACTGATAACTAATTTTTTATGGGCGTGGCTACGCCCACTTTTTTTCACCCATAAACACTCCCTGGTATGTGTACAACAACTTACCAGAGTTTGAGCCCGATCGGTTTTACAGTTTCGGAGTCTATAGCTAACACACACACACACACACACACACACACAGAGTTTCACTTTTATATATATAGACTAGCCAAACCCGGCGCGCGTTGCTACGCCCCTTAATGAATTTTAATCGCATTCTAAATTTTAATCGAATATCAAGTGCAAAGCTAAAAACTATAACTTTTTCTTTATGAGCGTGGCACTGCCCACTTTAATAATTACGAAACTGTATAGTCATGACAGCTCAATAAGTGTGCAAAGTTTCAGAAAAGTCCGTCCAGTGAAAGTACCTTAATATTATAACTTTTTTAATGGGCCCAGCCCTGCCCACTTTTCTAATCACGAAATTATAAAGTCATGACAGCTCAATATGTGTGCAAAGTTTCAGAAAAATCGGTCCAGTGCAAGTACCTCGAAATGATACCTTTTTTTATGGGCGTGGCACTGCCCACTTTTCTAAATACGAAACTGTATAGTCATGACAACTCGATATGTGTGCAAAGTTTCAGAAAAATCGGCCCAATGCAAGTACCTCAAAATGATACCTTTTTTTAATAGGCGTGGCACTGCCCACTTTTCTAATGACGAAAGTGTAAAGTCATGACAGCTCAGTATGTTTGCAAAGTTTCAGAAAATTCGGTCCAGTGCAAGTAGCTAAAACTGATAACTAATTTTTTATGGGCATGGCCCCGCCCACTTTTTTAATCACGAAATTATAAAGTCATGACAGCTTAATATGTGTGCAAAGTTTCAGAAAAATCGGTCCAGTGCAAGTACCTCAAAATTTAAACTTTTTTAGGGGCGTGGCCCCGCCCACTTTTCTTATCACGAAATTTTTTAGTCATGACAGCTCGATATGTGTGCAAAGTTTCAGAAAAATCGGTCAAGTGCAAGTAGCTAAAACTGATAACTAATTTTTTATGGGCGTGGCCCCGCCCACTTTTTTTCACCCATAAACACTCCCTGGTATGTGTACAAAAACTTACCAAAGTTTGAGCCCGATCGGTTTTACAGTTTCGGAGTCTATAGCTAACACACACACACACACACACACACACACACACACACAGAGTTTCACTTTTATATATATAGATAGATAGATAGATAGATATAGATAGATAGATAGATAGATAGAAGATGTCTATAGATAATTATCCTTACAGCGATTTAAAAACAATAAATCAAAAAAGAAAACAAAATTATTGATTATTTAGAAACAGAACAATTTTACATTTATTAATATTCGTAGTCAAAGAAAAATCAATAAATCCACATAAGTTTATAACTCATTACATTCATTCCACATCTTTTTAAATGGATCAGCATGCGCATAATATGACCTAAAGTATTTCATAGACAGGAAATCAGGATAACGAGTTAAGCGGTGTGGTGTAGTAAAAGTGTTAAAAGTGTGTGTGTTTAAATTGTGATTACTTTGCCCTATAGGTTTCTTAATTTATTAGAGAGCCTTAGAAACTTAGTCGGCTCTATAGAGATGGCAAAGTCAATTGCCGAAGTGTTTAAAACATTATATTAAAAATACAACAATTAGGTTTTGTGTCAGTTTTGTCACTAACTCTTCTTTATTTAAATCTTAACAACTTATATACTATTTTAAATTTTGTGTATTCTTATTCTATTTCTTATTCTATGTTAACCAATTGCCCTACTTAAAATTATTTGTTTACATAATTACTTATATTCTACTTACTATGACATCAATATCATATATTTAATTATTATGCATTTGTGGCAGCCCTACATCCTACTTTTGGGATACAACTCTGTAAATATGTAAATAGTAGTTTTAAGTTTTTTATTACATTGTTCAACACAATTAATCTAGTAGTTTTTCTTAGGAATAAAAAAACAGTTCTAACTGAAAAAGCAACCGGCATCATCTTTTTATTTTCTGGAGGATTCTTCTAGGTTTTATATAAAACAAATTAACATAAATAGTTAAAGTGGTGACCCGCATTATAAAAGCGAAGAATAAAAAATGGCAAATAAAGACGAACAAGTCGAATTACCAAAAACTTCAAGCGTAGCAAGCGCATCAGGTGCAGCTGAAGTCAAAAGTGTTGCGGTTAAAGTACCACCATTTTGGGCTGAGCGTCCTGAAATTTGGTTCGTCCAAGTTGAGGCCCAATTTGGGATTGCAAACATAACAACGGATATAACAAAATTTAACACGGTCGTTGCCGCAATTGAGTCCAACGTACTCGCACAAATTGCTGACGCCATTTTGCAGCCACCCAAAGAGGGAAAGTATGAACACTTTAAAAAGTGCATCATCGAACAATTCTGCGACAGCGAACAAAAGAAGATTCAGAAACTACTTTCTGATATGGACTTGGGTGATCGACGTCCTACACAATTATTAAACGAATTGGGCGGCTTAGCCAAAGGGCGTGTTAGCGATGATTTTTTGAGGTCTTTGTGGTTACAGCGATTGTCACCACACGCACGGGCAATTTTACAAACATCTAACGTTAGTTTACCAGAACTGGCTAAATTTGCAGACAGAATTCTGGAAGTAAGTGACTACAAGCAGGTTTTTTCGGCTGAAGCAACAAATTATCCACCAAATTCTACAATTGCTGAAGTTAATCAACGTATGGCCCGATTGGAAAAAAGGTTGGAACAATTGTTAAATAAAAAAGTACACAACCGCAGACGCTCCTCTTCAGGACATTCCAATAGAGGTGGTAGAGGAAACTCTGCCACAAGAGTCAACAATGGAGATTTATGTTGGTATCATAAAACATTTGGCGAGAAGGCTGAAAAATGCCGTGATCCATGTAAGTACGATCAAAGTTCAAAAAACTAATTAGCTTCCCTGACTTGTTGCAGAACAGGTCAGATGTTTCCTCCAACACGATAGCAAGATTAATGATTTTTGACAACAATACAACATACAAATTTTTAAACGATACCGGGGCCGACGTATCGGTTATACCTCCGCGACCTGTAGATAAACGTAAACCATCACATTCACAACAATTATTCGCCGCAAATGGCTCATCAATTCGGACATACGGTCTGAGACGTTTGAAATTATCTCTGGGCTTACGTCGTAATTTCGAGTGGACTTTCGTTATAGCAGATGTTTCATCGCCTATAATAGGCTCAGATTTTTTACAAAATTACGATCTACTGGTCGACGTTAAAAGCAAATCATTACTCGACAGAATTACCATGTTAACGACTAAAGGTGAGACTGTACACACAAATTCTTTCAATATTTCATCATATGATACGAAAAGCAACTACTCTGAATTATTGGATGAGTATAAAGATTTAACATTTTTTAACTCTGGTGGCAAAATTGTGCACTCTAGCGTGACACATAATATTATTACAAACGGCAATCCAGTTTTCGCAAGACCACGTAAACTGGTCGGTGAAAAGTTGCGTGCGGCAAAGGATGAGTTTCGATTTATGGTAGAGCAAGGCATATGTGCGCCTTCAAGCAGCAATTGGGCCAGCCCACTACATTTGGTTAAAAAATCCAACGGGGAATGGAGGCCGTGCGGTGATTTTAGAGCACTAAATGCGATAACGTTGCCGGATCGTTATCCGATTCCTTTTATTCAGGATGTCCGTACAATTTTACATGAAAAGCACATATTTTCCGTTATCGACCTACAACGAGCTTATCATCAAATCCCGATAGAACCCGGAGACGTTCCAAAAACGGCAATAATAACACCTTTCGGGCTTTATGAGTTCAAGTTTATGACCTTTGGTTTGCGGAACGCGGCCCAAACGTTTCAAAGGCATATGCACGATGTTCTTCGGGATCTCGATTTCGTATTTTCGTATATTGACGACATTTTGGTGGTTTCGGAAAGTAAAGAACAACACGAGCTTCATCTGCGAACGGTTTTTGATCGTTTAAGAAAATATGGTTTGACGATAAATTTTTCAAAATGCGATTTTGGAAAGGACCAAGTTAATTTTTTGGGTCATTTGATTTCGGCTAACGGCATCGAACCAACGCAAGACAAAATTCAAGCGATTAAGAATTTTCCGGTACCGAAAATTGCTTGCGAACTCAAGCGGTTTTTAGGGATGATTAACTTTTACCGTCCTTTTATACCAAATGCAACAGCTAACCAGTCAAAATTACAAGGACTTATTAATGGTAATCGAAAGAACGACAAAAGTCCACTTCAATGGTCTTCGGAGTCATTGGAAGCATTTGACGCCTGTAAAAGTGAATTGGCTAATGCGACATTATTGAGCCACCCAGCTGAGAACTGCCCGCTCACACTTACCGTCGACGCGTCTAATGATGCTGTCGGAGCCGTAGTGCACCAAATTGTTAATAACGTAAGTGAGCCGCTGGGATTTTACTCGAAAAAATTGACAAATGCCCAAAAAAATTACAGTACATATGATCGCGAATTGGTTGCTATTTACCAAGGCCTACGGCATTTTCAACACGTACTTGAAGGTAGGCAATTTATAATTTTTACCGACCACAAGCCGTTAATTTACGCATTTAGTCAAAACATGGAGAAAGCGTCTCCAAGGAGAGCACGACAATTAGATTTTATAAGTCAATTCTCCACGGATATTCGTCATTTATCAGGCATCGATAATAACGTTGCAGATCTTCTTTCACGAATTAATATCATCGAAAACTGCATCGATTTTGAGAATTTAGCGGAAGAGCAAAATAAAGACTCGGAGCTAAAATCACTTCTCGAAACTGACGGACACTCTTTGACATTGAGAAAACTCGCAATTCCGGAATCGACACAATCGTTATATTGCGATGTAAGTCATGGACTAATTCGACCATTCGTTCCATTTCAGTTTCGACATCAGATTATCAACAAGCTGCACAGTTTGGCACATCCTGGAAGAAAGGTTACATCAAAACTTGTTTCGGAACGATTCGTGTGGCCAAATATGTCCAAAGATGTTGCGAATTTTGTCCGTTCTTGTATTCAATGTCAGAAAAACAAAGTCCATCGTCATACAAAATCAGCTCTAAAGGATTTTAGTCCGACTGATCGGCGCTTTGATCATATCCACATTGACATAATAGGACCACTGCCCCAATCTAGAAACAACCGTTACTGTTTGACCTGTATTGATCGATTTTCTAGATGGCCTGTTGCTATTCCTGTCCCGGACATTACAGCCGAAACCATAGCCTTTGCCTTGATTAATGGTTGGATTGCGCTTTTTGGAGTGCCAGTCCGTATAACGAGCGATCTTGGTAGGCAATTCGAGTCGCGAATTTTTGAAGAGCTGATGCGCATGCTGGGAATCCAGCACCTCAAAACAACAGCGTACCATCCCCAATCAAATGGTATGGTGGAAAGATGGCATCGTACTTTGAAGGCCGCAATTAAATGTCATGCTACTTCCGATTGGTCTTTCGTTTTACCATTTGTATTACTCGGACTCCGTTCAGCTATGAAAGAGGATATAAATTGCAGTCCAGCTGAAATGCTGTTTGGCTCTCAAATTCGAATACCAGGCGAATATTTTCATCATCACAACAGTCAACCAAACGAAACTGAATTTATAAAAAATTTGAGAAATAACATGCAGTCATTAAAACCTACAAGGTCGTCAATTCATGGTAATCAAAAAGTTATTATTTAATAACTATGACATCAATGTCATATATTTAATTATTATGCATTCTAGTGACCGATATCAATTGACACCAGACACCTGAAATGCAAGTCATATACTTTTTATTCATATTTGTTTTTGTTTATATTCTATTGTATTTTCATTTTGGTTTGTCTTTCTTTTCTTTTTTTATTTTTATGTATGTATGTTTGTGTATGCATGTATAATGCACTACACCCCTACCGTTTGAAAAGAAAAAAAAATATAATATGCAATATATATATTTTTTTTTTATATATACTTATATCTAAAATTACAAAATACTTAAAAAAAATGCTTAAAACAATTTTAATCTGTTCTTATGTATGGTCATCGGTTTATTATCTTTTAAAATTGTGATATTCACATTTTCTATTTTTATTACTTTAAATGGACCAATGTATTGGTTTTCACTTTTTCTTGCGTTTTCCTTTCTTAAAAATACTCTATCTCCTATTTTTATATCAATATTATTAGTATTCTTATCTTTAGCAACTTTTTGTTTCATTTTGTATTTCAACAAATTTTTGTTTGCCATATCATGTGCATGTTTCAATTTTATTTTCAATTCGTTTACATAATCTTCATAATTGTAAAATATATCATCTGACATGGGTTCGGTTGGCATTGATGCCAATCTACCATATATCAGTTCAAATGGGGTAAAATGCGTGGATGTATGTGGAGTGGTATTATACGCGAATGTATAATATGGAATCCATTCATCCCAATTGTATTGTTCCGTGAAAGAACGCATATACTCATTTAAAACTTTATGATTTCTCTCAATACTACCCAAAGTTTCATGGTGATATGCTGTCGAAGTTATGTGTTTAATCTTCATGAGTGTACATATTCTCTTAAATAACTCATTTACAAATTCAGTTCCCCTATCTGTTTTGACCGTATCAAAACATCCATATTTCAATATAAACTTTTCTACCAATATCCTTCCTATCTCAGATGCTTCTTTGGTTTCTATTGGGTATGCGTCAATGTATTTAGTTAGCTCACATTGCGCTGTCAATATATATCTGTATCCATTTGATACTCTTAATGGACCTACCGTGTCAAGTTGTATGACTTGAAAAGGTTTTGTAGGTGTATTAGTAATCTGGAATGGCACCTTTGTATGTTTAATAATTTTATTTCTTTTACAAGATTCGCATCGACTGACAAAATTCTTAATCATTTTGTACATATTTTTCCATATGTACTTCTGTTTTATTCTAATGACTGTTCTACGCACTCCCACGTGTCCGCCATGTGGAGTTTCATGATATTCCTTTATAATTTCTTTTTGTTTTTCGTTTTCTAATATCTTTTCAGGTTGTCTAAACAATATAATTTCTATAGATTTCTGCCTATGTTTACATTTATTCTGCATGCTATTATATATTTCCATAAATCTCCTTTCGTGCACATATTTAAATATTTCATCATCTTTTGCTAGCGTTACTGTGAATATTTGGTTATCCCGTAAAATCTTCGTTAACTTCTGCAAGACTGAACCTAAATTCGAGTATGCATTTTCATTACCAGATATTATTACGCGATTCCCTAAAATTTCAATCTTCGGCATGCCTCTATTCATTCTAACTACTACAAATTGTAATCTCGGATAGCCTTTTACTTGTGAAAACGAAATGCTATTCCATATGTAAATATGATCAGTCTCTCTGTCACTGTTTCCTTCCTTATTAATCTCATTTTGCTCATTTTTATTTTCCTCTCTTTTCCCTAACTTTTCAGTCATTTTCCTAGTCATTACGTTTATAGATTTTGGTATCAGTTCTTTTAAATTATCGGAATCTATTTTAATTCTTGATAAGGCATCTGCATTGGTATTTATTTTTCCTTGTTTATATACGATCTCAAAATCATACAAAATTTACTCGGATTTAATTTAAGGTTGCGGCTTTTTAGTTTTCGAAAAACTTTTCTTAAATTGTCATTATGATGTTGTAGGGAGCATCCAAAAACAATTATATCATCCATGTATATAAATGCATTGGAATCTAAACCTGTGGCTTTACTTCTGCTGCTATTTGAATTGCCTCGTTTAAACCTGTAGGTCTAGCAGCCATTACCGTTGTTCTCTGTGGTTCACTCAAACCATCCTTGAAAGTACTTAGCGCTACTTGTTCATTTACCCTAACTATCGTTTCCCTATTTTGGATACCTAATTCTGCTATCTGTAATTCATTCAGACTTGCTACGAGAGATTCAATTTTGTTGGCGAATTGTACCACTGAACCACTACCCTGTACCTGTTTTGCCAATTCATTATGAACGGAAGAAAGAGACTTCCTTGGCGTAAAAACTTTCCTAAATATACGTTTAAATGACTCCAACGTACTTGGTGTCTCCTCTGAGACCAGTTTATTTCTTACTCTGTCAGACAATTTAGTGGCCAGGACGAATTTAATTAATTTGTTAATTTCCGTAGCGTCCTTAAGTGTTTCGGCATAGAAAGTAACTATTCCTATAAAATTATTGAGTTGACCGATATCACCATTAAACTCAGGTATTATTTTTGATGCGTCACAAATGCCAAACAATGCCATGTTGCTTGTTTTTAAATACTGTAAGATTTTACCTTTGATTTCTTTTATATCCTGTAGCGAGTAACCCTCAAATTTTATAGCAAAAAGTGTCAAGTTTTCAATATCTTCTAAAGTTTTGTCTACATAACCTTGTGTGTAGATTCTGTTTGGGCTCTTTTTCAAATTTTTATAAATACTTCTCAACTTTTCCATTCATTATAATTTATTTTATATGCTCATAAATTCTTATACTATTTACTATACATTTTCTATCTTATTACTAAATTTGTATGCCTTCTTTTTCATGTAACCTTTATAATATTCATGAATTTTTCCTATAACTAATACAATCAAAAGGACCAAAATTATTTGTTGCATATGATCCTGGGTAACTGTCAGCACTCCTCTATTGTTCTCGTTCACAATGATGTCCTCCTTGGAAAACCATCCACCCATTTTGATGAAAATCCTACTAATAGTTTCTTCTTATGTTCTGTATTTCGTTCAAAATTCTCGATTTTTCAACCTCGTTGGCGGTTAGATGAAACCTTCGATAAGCCTCTGCAATGAGTTTTCGTTTTCTGACTGCTTACTTAGGAGCCTGTACAGCGGCTTCTATCGGTTGAGGTACGTATTCTTCTACGTATTCTTCTATAAGCAACTGCTCATATTTCTTAAACAGCTGGTCGATGTATTGCTTTTCTATTTCTATTTTCTATTTCCATAACTTAAAAGGGAATTCAATCCTAGTATCTAATTTTGTAAATCGGTCGGCATCGACATTTGATACTATGGGTCCTAAATTAATGTTTGCCAATTGTCAGATTTGGAAGATTTGGCAGGATTGACAGATTTGGCAGATTTGTTGGACAGCAGAAAATTTGAATTAATATCACCATAAATTAAATTTAATAAAACCAACACATTTAACATAGTTCTCGGGCTCTTAAGAGTAGGCAACTTAACTCATGTAAAACGGCTACTATACAATAGAAGATCGGATGGATCCCAATACAGATCACGAAGGCAAAATAGCAAGAATTGTTTCTGCACAGATTCAATGTAATTTTTATGATTTCATTTTCACTGTGTAAGTTGGATGCCAAACAACAGATGCGTATTCCAAAACAGGCCTTACGAGGGAAATAAAAAGTTGTTTTGTAATATATGGATTAGAGAATTCTTTAGCCTATCCTTTTATAGAACAAATAACGCTACGTACGTACTATTAATGAAACGAGTTGAATGAAATTAAGCTTAGCATCCAATAAATCAAATATCAGATATCGAGTCAACCTTTTCTAATTGATGATTACCCAATAAGAGGTTTTTTTTTAATGATTTCCTCTGAAAAACACATATATATGTTTAAGTTTTCTTGAGTTAAGCTACATTAAATCTCAATTACACCAAGAATAAAATGCATCCACATCCTTTGAGGTACAATATGGTCAGAGTATTGATTAAAAGTGAAGAAAACTTTAAAATATTTGAAAATTTTACTAGATTTTGTTAATCATTCATAAAAAGTCTAAATCGTAATGAAACAAAATGGCTACCTTGTGACACATCTGATAGCACTTTAATTGATTTAAATGTACATTTTTAAAACGAACATATTGCTTTATAATTGTTAAATATGATTCAATCCATTTACGGCAAAAAGGAATGAACCCCATTAAATGTAACTTCTTTAACAGTAATATATGATTAAGTTCGTCAAACGCCTTACTAAAGTCAGTGTATATAGTGTTTGTTTGTTTGTTTTTGTTGCACGAAACCACTATCTATCTATCTATATCTATATATATAAAAGTGAAACTCTGTGTGTGTGTGTGTATGTGTTAGCTATAGACTCCGAAACTGTAAAACCGATCGGACTCAAACTTTGGTAAGTTGTTGTACACATACCAGGGAGTGTTTATGGATGGAAAAAAGTGGACGGGGCCACGCCCATAAAGATTAGTTAACATTTTTAGCTACTTTCACTTGACCGATTTTTCTAAAACTTTGCACACATATTGAACTGTCATGACTTTATAATTTCGTGATAAGAAAAGTGGGCGGGGCCACACCCATTAAAAAAGTAAAATTTTTAGTTTTTTGCACGTGATATTCAATTTAAATTCACATTGCATTTTTATCCATAAAGGGGCGTACCAACGCGCGCCGGTCTTTTCTAGTTTATTATACAAAAAAAGAAAAATCCAAGAATTAAGTTCTTAATTTAAGCCGAAATCGTACTTAAAAATTCAAGTACGATTTATTTCCAATCTTCTTAAATCAAATACAAAACGGAATTGTTTTACAAAATCAAGTACAAGACTATTTAAACAAGAATTAAGTTCTTAAATTAAGTCTTATTTCTCTCAAATTAAAAACAAACTTATATTTTTTAGACATTTGCTTAGATGAACACACTCTATAAAATTTCAAGTTTGTTTTCATAATTTTCATTTTGTTTATCGTACTTTAGCTATAAGAAACAATACTTATGACAACAAAGCTGTAGCAATTTCCGAGTTAACTTAGCTTTCATAATTTGTCCGTTAGTTTTCTTTTTTATGTTTTTATTAAACGTATCGCTAAGAAAATGTCAAAGAGTAAGTAGTGAAGATACTGTACTATACAACGATCAAACCAAGTTACGAATTCTTGAAACAATCTCATCTTTTGATTAATTTAATTTCATTTAGACTTGAATTAATCTTTTTTAAGCTTGCGTCAAGTACAGTTTCGGCACTGTTGCCATTTGACCTCTTTTCTCGTCAAATTAAGCGATTTTTAAAAATTTTTGCGAGGAAAATTTAGCTATATGCGGGAAATCTAGCGATTTTTGCGATGTTGGTTTTTAACTACATAGTTTTAAATACATTTGTTGTTAACATTTTTAAAGAGTAGCTACCAATTCATTTTTAATGTAAGTGCTATTTCCAATACACTTTTTTATACAAATTTTGGTATCTGAAAACCAAAAAGCACATCAGCAGACTAGATGACAATTTCACATATGAAAGCGAGAATCTAAAGTATTGGCTTTAGACTTTTAGTGAATAAATTCCAAAATGTTTTTAAATAGGAGTTTAGTATGCATATTATAAATATAACGTAATTAGTAATACTTGATAAACGTTATATTTTTGAATTTAAATATAACGTGTACGTATATTTCTTGAATTTTTTCACATACCTTCACACATATGTAAATTATGTATTAAAATGTAATTTACTAAAGCTGCCTTCGTAATAAAAATGATTGTCCTTTTTTTTTTCTTTCTGTCATTATTTCAGAAAAACATAGCGATTTAACGCTAAATTTTCCGCGCAATAAAAAATCTACGAAAAGTTGCCTATTTTTTTTTTGTTAAATTTATGCCAGAATATGAGAAAAAACCGCGGCTGTCTTTTAGCCATTAGTTCGGCCTGTATCGCGCTACAATAATCCGGTAGCCTCAGGGACAATTCCAAACCCAACTGGATCGAAAACATACCACATCCAGTTCCAGCATGTGATTTCGATCTGGATGGCATTCTCCGGAGGTCGGAGGCCGTTGTCGTATTCAGATCTATCCGATATATTCGTCACGAAACCTGAATCGAATACTGGTTCAGGTACCTTGTAATCAATAGGAGAAGCAATATTGATCATACCCAAAATTCTTGCATGTCCATGATTCACATACTTCCATGCCCTTGTGGTATTCAGCCCCAGCGCAGTGTCCGCAGCCATCTGCTTAGCCAGGATGTCTGGTGGTAACCAGTTCAAAGTAGTGAACAGTGCCTTAGATGATGTGATCTTAAGAGCACCTGTTATGATAATCGCAGCCATTCTCATAATATGTTAGAATCTGTCCTGGTGGATTCTCTTCTCCAGCGCCACCTACCAGACTGCCGCTCCGTAATAAAGAATTGGTCTAACGACAGAATCGTACAGCCAGTATAAGTTCCTGGGGTTAATACCCCAATTAACGCCAATTGCCCTCTTGCAGCTGTAAAATACAGTTGCCGCCTTAGGGGTCCTAGACTCTGTGTTCAGGTTCCAGTTTAGTTTGCTGTCCAATACGAGACACAGATATTTGGCATTATCGGATAGCGCTAGCGGCACTCCATCTAACCTAGGCGTAGCAAAGGTCGGTATTTTGTACCTCCTTGTGAACAGTATCAGTTCCGTTTTGGCAGGATTGACTCCCAACCCACATCCCTGGCACCATCTAAGTATTAACAGCCATATCATCCGCATAAGCAACAGTCATGCAAGATGTATTCTCCATGGCCCTAAGCAGGATACTAATGTTGATGTTCCATAGTGGTGGAGAAAGTACGTCACCTTGCGGTGTGCCATTTACAGCCACCTTTGAGATGCTAGAGGCGCCCAAAGTTGACTCTATGCGCCTAAGTTTCAGTAGTTTTCCTACAAAACCGCTGACCGCAGGATCTATGCCCAGTTGTCTCAAGGCGTTCAAAACCGAATCCGGTTTGACATTGTTGAAGGCGCCCTCAATATCAAGAGTCCAGAGATTTTTCAATATGGCCAACCAGCGCGTGTAGCGCCGTTTCCGTAGATTTGGCCTTCGTATAGGCATACTGTGCCCCCGATAGAGCATCTGGTCCTAGAGACGATCTGATATAAACATCAATAATCCTCTCCAGAGTCTTAAGCAGGAAGGAGGAGAGACTTATTGGCCTGAAGTCTCTGGCCCTTGTATGCGAGGCCTTACTTCCCTTGGGTATGAAAATAATCTTATAGGATGTCCACCTTGATGGGACATGGGATAAATGCAAGCATGCCTTTAATATTACCAGAAGCCATGGCATTAAAATATCGATGTTCTCCTGTAGATCCGCTGGAATTATGCCATCAGGACCTGGAGACTTGAAAGGATAGAAACTTCCAACTGCCAATCTTATGCGATGCTCAGTGATCGGTAGATTCGATAAGTCATATGCATCCGTATGGTCAACAGCAGGAGGAGAGTCCTGCTATAGACAGCCTAGGAAATGTGTCTCCATGAGAACCTCCAGCGTTTCCTTGCTACTGGTGGTCCAAGAACCATCCGCCCTCTGTATGTATGATGGTATTGTTGGATTCGATGATAAAATCTTTAGTAGCCGAGTTGTCTCCGAAGAATTTTCCACCTCACTGCAGAATTTTCTCCAGGATTGCCTCTTGGCTCTTCTGATTTATATGTGGCCCAATATCCTTTTCTTTTAGCCTCATTGAATAGTTTCCTGCATTCTTTGTGCTTTTCCGCAATTTCAGCATTCCACCAAGTGGGTTTGGCCTTACCTTTCCTAGTAGTTCTCCTACAGGAGTTATCGGTTGCCTTAACCATTGCATTAGCTTTCTATTCAGCACCTCAGCATAAACAGACCAATTTGTCCTTCTCCTATTTAAGAAATGACTCTCAGAATCTACTTCGAAAAATAAATCGAAGTCGATATATAGATGATCGGAAAAGGAGCAGTCCTTTGACACCCTCCAATTTCCTATCATATTTACATACCTATCGCTAATAAGAGTAACATCCAAAATCTCCTTTCTGTTAGTAACTACAAAGGTGGGTTCGTTACCCCTATTAACTACTGTTAGTTCATTCTCAATTATAAATTCGAGGAGCAACTCACCCCTTTGGTTGGTATCCGAGCTACCCCAGACGGTATGGTGCGCGTTGGCATCCGCGCAAATTATGAGAGGGATGTTTCTTTCGTTCGCGTAAGACATCGCCTTCCTAATGATGGAGTTAAGCTCATTAGCAAGACTATTCGCCTCTTGTTCTCGATGGCTATAGTACAGGTGTCCTTAACTCTGAAGTCGGATAGAACAAAAGCTTTAATATTGTTTTTGGCCATAGTGCAAGATCTGGTCTTACCTGGTCCGGCTGCATACAGAATGTAGTAGCCATCCCTGTTTAGCACGCAAACCCTGTCATTGTACAACAATGGTTCTTTGACACATATAAGATCCTCCGTGCCTGAAGACAGTAGGAGAAGTAGGGCAGCTGACGCCGCTTTTGAGTGGTGAAGGTTAATCTGAGTAACCTTCAATGTAGCTGGTCGCTGTGGACGACTGTGACATCGGCATCCTCTGAACCGTCGTCAGATTCTAGTAGGGTATCTTCATCTTCTGCCACATCCATATTACCAAAGAATTCCCCCATTAGTCCTGAGACCGATTGGGTGTCATCAATGTCCGATGAAAGAGCAGATTCATCGTCACAGCTCATGGAGGAATCCCTAGAAGAGTCCTTACTCTCCGGAGCTTGAGGCTTCTCCTTGTCCTCATCCTTATAGACCCGGAGAAAGATAGTACCAAAACCATAGTATATCTTTCCCTAAGTCTTCCAAAGTGGAGACAGGGAGTCACTGTTTATAATAACAGTGGCCTTCCTGGAGACTTCTACAGCTTCAGTAACCTTGGCTATTTTCCAGTCCTTTGTGGGTAGCTGAGGATTACTGACCTGCATTATCTCCAGAATCTCCTTTGGGTCAGATGGTATTGCGGGAATCTTGGCAATAGATTTCGGCCTTTGTGGAACATCGGCGAGAAGTATTGCCTCGAGCTTCGCTCCAGACCATACTTCCCCGAGGGACTCTATAGCGGCTTTGTACAGCTGCGCTGAACGCTCGTCTGTACAGGCTATCAGTTTAATGTGGCCTTGGTACCAGCCAGCATCTTCGCACTGGGATGGTGGTCCCGGGTTGTCCCGAACAACTTTCAAGAACACTCCATTGAGAGCCATGACAACCAATTTCCAGTTGCTAGAGGAAATGGTGCCATCGCTGGAGTTGCGGTCAATGATCGCCCAAATAAGGTCCTTTGCCACCTCCTTGTAGGATCTTTGTTGTGGCTGTGGAGGCATGTGTTTGGAACGTTTTGTTCAAGGAAGAGTGTTCTCCTCAGACCGTTGCCGTTTAGGCGCTGCAGAGGATGCCGTCCGTTTAGGTCTGCCTACACCTGCATTAGGAGGATCACGTTTTCGTCCACCGAAGACGGTTTTTCTCTTGCTCCGTGAGCTCGTCAGTAGGTTTTTACCAAACCGACTTGTTATACTCTTCACACAGTGAAAAAGGGTATATATAGGTTTGTCATTCCGTGTGAAATTTCTACAATTTTGATTTCCGACCCCATAAAGTATATATTTTTTTTGAAAGCTTATGAATAGGGGAGTCGATTAAGCTCTGTCAGTCTGTCCGTGTGTATGTTGAAATCAACTTTTTGAAGCCCCCCGACATAGGTTGGACCCGGGTAAGGCATTAAAATATCAGAAATATTCGGGAGTAGAACGGTATTGAAAATCAGAAATATCGGTACATAAACAACTGAGATATGAGCAAAAAGCCACGACCACCTCGATTTTTTTTCACAAAAACAACATTACAACAACAACATACATACATACAAATGTGTATACTGGTTAGAGAAAACGTGGCATCGAATCCCAGCTGAGCCAAAAAAATTTTTTTTTAATTTTTTTTTTAATTTTTTTTTTATTTTTTTTTTTATTTTTTATTAAATATATTATTTATATTTTTATTATTATTTTTTTATAATTTTTTTTATTATTTTTTTGTTTTATATATATTATATACATAATAATTTTTTTTTTAATTTTTTTTAAATTTTTTTTTTTTTAATTTTTTTCGAAATTTTTTTTTTAAATTTTTTTTTTTTTGTTTTTTTAACATACATACGTGAATTTATAATTTTACAATGGGACGTTTTTATATATGTATGTTTTTATATGTATGTACGTATTTCATATGGGATGAATGGTGACACAAACCACTTTTATTGCATGACTACACGTTGTGAAGGGTATATAAGATTCGGCACGGCCGAATATAGCGCTCTTACTTGCTATTTAATAGGCGGAACGCTTAGTAGTGAAGGCCCTTTTGGATTGTTTTCTGTGCCTTGGGGAATCTATTTTGGGAGCCGTGGAGGTCGAGGGTGGTGCTACAGGGATCATCGCACAAGGGAGCGAGGTTAAGTGGCAGACTGAGTCTTAGCCACCTCACCGGCACCTGAAGCTGGTGCTTTTATACCTGGTTTCGAAGAACCACGCTGTACCAAGCTCTTGTTTCGATCGCCAATCGGCTTGATCGGGCATGTTTTTAGCGCACTAGTAGCTAGTCGGCTACTGGAGCCTGGCGCTTCCGCTCCACCAGTCGAGGTTTCAGTAGCCAACAACTTACTGCATCCTGATACCGACACTGCAGTAGTTGGATCTTCGGAGATTATGAAGCCCTTTACCGGATACGCAGGGCATGATTCTTTCGACATTACGAACGAATTGGTTTTGTTTACATTTTTTGCCTACTGCCAGGCTTACTATAAACTGCCGCCCCACTGGAGACAGACCAACAGCCGTTCACTCTGAGGACAGACGCTGGTGGATTTATGGTTGCGGACCGACGATTTAATAAAGCGGTCTCATTCTTAACATCCTGTGTGAAGAGGGGGTTGAGAAGTAGCCTGCCAGCCACCCCAACTAGGAGAAACAGACGCTGGTAGGCAGGTGGTGGGTATTTCTTAGTTAGTGTAATCTACACGTAAACCCTCGCATCGCGACAAGATGACTACCCCTTCGCGAGGGAGTGTAGTTGTAGGTTGCAATAAATTTGTTACGGTAGAACATCCTTCACTGAAGTCATGTTGGTTACGTGCTACAAGCTTTTCAAATAATTAAGGAATAGTACTTAATTTTGCAATACCTCGATAATTAGCCATATCAAAATTGACCCCTGATTTGAATAATGGTTGAATAAACGTTTTATTCTAAACTTTCGGGAAGTATGCATACTTAATGGACATATAAAAGGTAAGAGTTAAAGGTACAGCTAAAGATTCAGCACAGTTGATTAGAAATCAACTTGGTCCAATTTTAATAAAAAAATTTCAGTTTCTTTAAGTTCACAAAATTATGAAAATGGTCTAAGTCAAACATTTTTAAGAATTAGTTTTTTTTTTTAATTTGCTGATGACAGTAATAACAACGAATGTGAACTAATCATAATAAAACGGATATTATCTTACACTTGTTTTCATTATATGATGTTTTCTTGGTTTGGTTTTGATTGTACATTTATGCAGTTCAGTTCTTTCGAAGTAATGTTCGAAAAATGTTCAATAGTAACACAGAAAACAAATATGAATGTCAATTAAAACTTACTATTAATCAATAATTAAATTGATTTTGCACAAATAATCAAAATGATACTAAAAATTTAATCAAATTTCAATAACTTTATGAAATATTTAATTATTCGAGCCTAATGACCTCAGTCATGCAACAATTTTATTTTTCTAATTTTTTTTTACAAAATTAAACAGTATTTCTGTTATTCTTTTCAATATCTCGCTACTCCTTCTTGTAAGTAGCGTCTTCAGGATATTCAAATTAATTAAAAATTGTAAAAAAAAACAGTTACAATATTTTCTTTTTATCAAGGCATATCCATAAGGTATATGCATCGCGGCAACAAACACAACAATAAAAAACACATGTATTTTGTTTTTGTATATATGCCGGCATATGTCAAAGAATTTTTTCTTTCTTCTTAAATTTGAAGAACTTTTAAAAAACTTTAAAGCGAAAACTTTTTATTCACGGTTTTGTATTTTTTAAATGTTTCAAACCAACTGAAACTGCGAATTATTTATTGTATAATTAAATTAAAAAATTAAGTTTGACAACTGCAGGCATGACTTAAAAAAAGTTGGTAACGCTCAAGGCGAATTCATACACGTGAAATTATCAGCACATGATGATGGGGAAATACAATGTCTCAATTTGTTGAATTCTCCTTTATTCTATTTATTAATGCAGGAATGGAAAATTAGATTTTGGATTCCGAATTAAACATTTAACTTAATTGTGCTTTTTATGATAAAAAATTTACCAAATTTATGTATATTTGTTGTTCTTGCACCATTTATAATGTGCTTCAAAAGCACATATCCCTTTTTAATGAAATTTTATTGAATTAAACATATACATAAAAACAATTTTTCCATCCTTGTTATACAAACTGGCCTTGAAAGAGAAAATCCCCTAAAAATTTGCTTTGTTGTATCAATTCGCTGTTGCATATACCTGTATGAATATGCCTTGGCAACGCTTATAAAATGTATATAAAGAAAACAGTCAGCTGATTGGATACGAGTACCTTATGGATATGCCTTGCTTTTTATATACTTATAATAAAAATGCAAACAAATTTCAAAAAACATTTTGTCATACAAAAATTAAACACCAAAAAAAATAAATAAATTACTTATAATCAATACGTTATAAAAACTATTTTATTTCTGCTTAAAATTTTGTAGTATTTCCATACACATAGCTATTTGTATCATCGAAGAAAAATGGGATATGATCAGAGAACATACAAATATTGAGAAGAATCTATTTTAAATTATTCTGAAATTTTGTATTACGGACAATAGATACTTTAGATATGATAACAAAATGTATGAACAACAGAAAGGACTCCCTATGGGTTCTCCAGCTTCTCCAGTTATAGCGGATATTGTTATGGAAAAATTATTAGATACATTATTCGATACATAAAAAACTGGCTAAAAAACCTAAAATTATTACAATGACTTATTTTGTATTGTTTCAGAGGATTTAATAGATCATATTTTGTTAACTTTCAATTCTTTTCATAAAGATATTAAATTTACTATTGAAAAGGAAAGTTATTTTAAACTTGCCTATTTAAACACAATAATAATAAAAAGGGAAAATAAGTTATTAATGGATTGGTACCAGAAACCTACATCCTCAGGAAGGATCATTAATTATTATTCAATTCAACCGAAATTCAAAAAATATTTGTATTTTGTATTTGAAATACACAGCTTAAAAGTATTTTGTATTTTAAATACATACCTTGAGAGTATTTGTATTTGAAATACACAACTTGAAAGTATTTGTGTTTTGTATTTGAAATACATCAAGGTATGTATTTTGCAGAGCCCTGCCTCTACTAATCAACCAAATATTTTTAAATCATTAATGTACGTACCTATAGTATCAGAACGATAAGAAAAATAAAGAATTTTTGATAATGAAAAATATAAAATGACTCATAAAACGTACAATACATTAGGTAAATTATTTAATAAGACAACGGACAAAATTGATAATTTTGAAAGATCTCATGTGGTATATAAAATTCCATGTAAAGGAAATTATAATGAAACATGCAATAAAGTATATGCAGGTACAACCAAGAATAAACTTAAAACTAGAATTGCAGGACATAGATCAGACCAGAAATACTGAAATAATGTTTCACAAAAAACTGAATTTACATCTCTTTGTGTAAATTTTAATCATGAGCCAGATTTTGAAAATACAATAGTTTTAAATACAGAAAATAGTTACACACGTCGTTATTTATTAGAAATGTTACAAATTATTTACACACTAATAGCACAAAGGATTAATTACAAATCAGATACAGAAGCTTAGAATTATATGTAGATATTTACTTCAAAAAAATGCTAAGCGGATATGAAATACATAGTTTTTATAACGTATTAATTATAAGTAATTTATTTTTTTTTTGTGTTTAATTTTTGTATGACAAAATGTTTTTTGAAATTTGTTTGATTTTTTATTATTAGTATATAAAAAGAAAACATTGCAACTGTTTGTTTTTTTGAAAATGTTTTGTTACTACTTTCCTCCAGTTTTACAAAAACATTTTATGGGCCTTATACCATAGACAGACGACAGCGTTAATTTGCATTAAAAGTCTTAATTCAAATTAACTATTGAATTATCCCCATTTCAATGTGTATTAGATTTCACGTAAATGAACTAAATCATATTGAATTTATACTGCATTTAGCAATATGGCACCACGGTCGGCAATCAATCAAAAAATTAAACAATTATAAATGTAAAATAAAAATAGATTCGATATGTTGAAATTTGTAACATATTTTTTGGAATGCCTATATGTTTAGGCGAAAGTTTTTCTTAATACTGGTATCGTCCATCGTAAGCACGTCACTCTCCCAAAAAGTGCTGTTACGGTCCTTAAAAAAACCCAAATACCTAAACACATACATACATATGTATGTATATATGTATGAATTATAACCTCCATAAAAATATATGTACCTTTAAACCTACGAATTTCCACACCTTTGGTGTTAACCTTTAACCTTTGCTTTGAAAAATTTGATTTTGTAAACTTCCTTTCTTGTTCATATTTTTAATAGATTGTCGCACAGTGCCAAACTTTAAGAACCACATTATGTATTTTGACAACTTTTATACGTCTCTACCCCTTATGGTGTACCTAAGAGCACGTGGCATTTATAGCCTAGGCACTGTAAGAGCAAATCGAATTCCCAATTGCAAACTTCCAATAGACAAAGCCGTTGAACTCAAAAAAGAGCCTCGAGGTTATTCTACGGAATTTGTTGGAAGTGCTTATGGGGTGGATATGTCTATAGTTTTGTGGAAGGACACAAAAAATGTCAGACTATGTTCAACCTATGTGGGCATAATGCCTTTCCAACGAAGCAGTCTAGTCAACCAGCCATCTAAAATTGGACGCTACAACCGTAAGAAAAAAATCTTCGATGAAATCGACTGTCCACAGATCATCCGTGAGTATAATGTTCACATGGGAGGTGTAGACTTAATGGATTCATATATGGGTCGCAATGGCCTTAAAATCAAAACCCAGGACATGGCAACCAGATTAATTTATCATTTGCTTGACATGACTATAACAAATGCTTTTGTGTTATACCGTAGGAATAATGCTGAACACAACCAAAATACGACTGATAACGAAAAAGCAAAAACCATGACAATGTTTTAATTTCGCTCGAGCATTGCAAAAGAGCTCTGCGCTTCCGTCGAAAGACGTTCGATTGGTCGTCCATCATTTGTTGAAGGACCAACTAGTAGCTCTGATGTTGGGAAAAAAACCGTTCATCCTGTAGCTGGTGTAAGATTTGACAAGATTGAACACTTTCCACAGTGGGGTTCTAAAAAGTCTTGCAAGCTTTGTAAAAAATCTGACACACACACATTTTGTACTAAATGCAACGTCCACTTATGCTTTTCAAAGACAAAAAACTGTTTCATAGAATACCATATTGATATATAATATATTTGATTTTAACATGTACTTATTTTATTTAACATGAAAAGTTAAAAATAAAACTTATATTTTTTCATCAAACCATCACATTTAATTATTTCTGAAAATATTTTATTTTTTAAGCTTGCGTGTTGTGCTTGATAATATATGCTTACAAATAATGATTATACGAATTGCCCTGTTACTATTAATAAAAGGTGTCTCAGTAAAAATGTACTTATTATTTTTTTTTTGTGCAAGTGGTCACTCTGTATATGGCAGTTGTTACATATGTTTGTATATTCCGATTACTAAAAGTTGATCTTTGCAAAAGAACAACGCGCACTTCGGTCTCTTGAAAAACATTGCTGTTATAAACGAGAGTGTTGCCGATAACCAAAATTAGTTCTCACCAACTTTTAATTTCACTTACTTCACGAAGGACTACACAGCGAATTTTGATTAAAAAAACTCTCAACCTTGATGCGTACAAAATTCAATCAGGAGCTCAAACCATCAAACCATGGAAGGTGTCCGATAGTAATTTGACGGATATTTTATTCCATACTTATCCTTAACAATAAAAAAATCAAAAGAGAACATGTTTTTATATTAAAATGAGTAAATTTGCATATTTACTAACGAACTCTTTAGTTTCTTATGTTACTAGTTTAAGTACATACATACATATGTAACAAAGATTTTTATTATATATCATTTTAATTATCAAAAACGTCTTTCAACACAATTATTATTAAACGCACTGAATGCAGAATCAATATATTTTATATTATCTTCCATAACTTCATTATCAGCTGGTTTTTAACAGAAATTATTCTGGAAACTATAATCACCTTCGGTAAATTTTATTTAATTCGTTATAGCTAAATCTATTTAAAATATCACAGGTATGCGTTTAATATACACTCTTTTTAAAATCACTTAAATATTTCTAGGTGTTACACGTTAAATGATAAAACTATATACACCCCACATATGGTAAAAGGTACACAAGAAAAAGTTATTTGCTATTTGCTCCCTAGTATCTGTTTTTCTGTTTACCGTATATTTAATTCAGACTGGATTTTTTTTTTATTTTTCAATTTGTCAAATATTGCTATAAACAAATAAAAAATATAATATTTGCGGTGCGTGTAGATTGTTTATTTTATTTTAAAAACTTTAAATTCAATACTTTTTTAGCCTTTTTTGCTCAACTTTATTGTTTTCCACAAAATTCTTTTTAAGTTCTTATGGAAAATAAATTGAAAAGGCTAACAAAACAATAAAACGAAAAAAAAAAATAAATAAAGCAGCTACTTTGTAAGCGCAATTCTATATTTTTAAAGTTCTTTCTTTAATATACAAAAATTATAATATTGATAACCTTAAGCTTCCAACAGGGATGGACGTGAGATTCCAACAGGAACGGACAATAAGGTTAGACTATGTAAAAACTTCGGTTAGTTTTGACCAATGGACAGGTCAGAAAGAAATGAAATAACAATGAAACCTCGCAAGAGGTTGAGAGAGAGAGAGAGAGAAAGGATAGAACTAATAAACAGAGACAGAAAAGGAGACGTTGTAGGTAAGTGAAGGCTATTGCGATGGTGTCAAATAAGATCGATAGTCAATGGAAGGTCCTGGGAAGAAGTTTAAGGCTAATCAGCCTACGAACCCTAAACTGAACCAGATACGGAAGGAGACGAGTCCTAATAAAGGATCTAAGGCACGACAAGCAAAAGCTGTTAATGCAAATAGGTTGAAAAATTACGCCGACCAGAGACCAAGCAGTAGTGGTTAAACTAATGTGAAGTCAAAGGAAAGAGGGAAAGTGAAGAAAACTTTTGCACAAGTGGCTGGAAGTGGACTTACGTTTGGTGTCACTGACATGTCCTCTAAAAGAAACTCATTTGAATATTTTTAAAACATTACTTTTGTGAGCTTAAGATAATCTCTTGGATGATGCAGGCGAAATTTGTTTCGTAGGTAACGCTAAATTGAACGATAGATTTATTGTGCTGACGTGGAAAAATCAATCGACCAAAAGCTGACTTGTCAACTTGGCGGAAACCCTACCTTATTTATGCGAAGGGGCAAAGCTAAGAATTGTCAGTCTACAGGCTCTACAAAATGTGCTCAAAATTATTTTCATTGCTCACGGTTCATATGAGTGCAAATATATTATTTTGAAAAGTCTGCAAAGGCAAATTAGATGCGTGAAGGACACTTCTAATAAATATGTATCTGTTGTCCCTGATTTTTAAATTAACATGTAAGATAATACATACAATATGTAAACATGCAAAATTGTCGCATTTGGGGCACAGAAAACCCGCACGCATACTTTGAAAGGCCGATACACCCAAAACGAGTCACTGTTTGGTAAGAATTTTGGTCCAGAGGCATAATGAGCAAGGAGTGGCCGTAGTCAATGGCGATCGTTATCGGGCCATGTTGAACGAATTTTTGTTCGCAAAAATTGAAGAGGAGGATATTGGCAATATTTGGTTTGAACAGGACAGCGCACAGAGGAGTATTTGGCCTGAAAAGCTGGCCAAAATTATTAAACGTGTTTTTTGAATTAAAAGTTCTAGTTTTTTGATAGTTTAAGGTGTAGTTTATATAAGAAATCTAGTAGCAGATTTTGAAAAAATTACACTGCGCAACAAAAGTACACTGCGCAACAAAAAAAAATTTTTTCTACCCTATAAATAAAAGTATGTGGACTATGTGGATTTTGATGCCCTTAATTCAAATCTGTTTTCCGTTTTTCTCTAGTACGTAAGGATTTTCTTTTAAAGGCATGGCATATTTCACCCCCTAAATCGTTGGGTTGCCAAATATATTTTGTCATAACTTGAAAACAGGTTCTCCGATTTTAATAGCAGGAGGATCAGAAGATGCATCGGATTCTGCTTAAACTAACATATTTCTTTTCTATCTATTACTATTTCGGAGTTATTAAAAATTTAATTTCGAAAAAAACAAATTTTCCTGCAAAATTCGTCAAATTTTATTGATTTTAAAAGTTTAAACTGCTGCAAAACCTCTTCAAGGTATATACTAGGGTGATCGATTCGGTTTTACAGCCGGTGTTAAAACCGGTTTTTTTACTCTTTCAGCTGGCGGTTTTTTCCAAATGTTAATTTTTCGAATGTCGAATACACCGGTTTTTTCACTCACAGAAGCCGGTTTTTTCATTTTTAGTCTTATGTTCATTTACCTTTGAAACCAAACGTACCATACTATATTCATTACTCAAAAAATCAGCAAATTTATTAAATACTCTTCCATAATGTTGTAGAAATTTATTTGTGATATCAAAATCAAATGTAAAATAAGAAAAATAATTAGGTTAACTATTATTTGTCTAAAATGGAGAGCAGGTATTATATACGTTGCTGCGCTTATAATGTGCTATAATAATCAGTTAAGTTTTTTGCACAATCATTGTACTTTGCAATACTTTTTGATCTCATTTTCGAATTTCATAATATTTTGCTTCTACGAAATCTAGCGACTTGTACTAAAGCCTACCCATAGCTTTGCTAATATTTCTGATAACATATGACTTGTATACAAAAATAGTTTGGCACACAAAGGGTCATTATTACAACTTGCCTACAAAGTTAATGTTAGTAAAATGTAAATTTGACTACAGTGAGCAGTGAAGTGACTTTTTAATATTTTTCATTATTACAATCTCCTTGTATCAAATTTTGTTTTTAATATGGCAGTACCAGAGCAAAACCGATTACTTTTAACAAATTAATTTAGTTCTTAAAAAATTTTACAAAACGAAATGGATGATTTATTTACTGTTTTGTGTCACTAATATAAAAAAATTAAAACTTAAAATAAAAAAAATTAAAAAGTTCGAAGTAAAAAAGAAATATAAATCACATTTTAGTTGCCATATTTTGTTTTATGTAGAGAAACAATGGAATTTTTAATTTATAAACCTAACCTTAAAAGTTAAAGGTAATTGAATAATAAATTTAACTTTTCGGTCACTTTTAGGTAAAAAGTGTTTGTCCGTTAACATCTTTATTTTCAATAACGGCATTTTATAATAACGCCATTGAATGTGTGTCAACTTAAAATGCAATTAAACCATAGAACAAACTAGTTTATACCTATATATGTGTCTCTGTCATGGGTATAAGAAAGAATTATATTTTATGTATTTTTCAAAAAAGCAACCGGTTTTTTCTTTAATTCTAATTTTTAAACTATTTGAAAACCGGTTTCTTAAAAATGTCGAATAATCGATCACCCTAATGGATACACATTTTTATTGGCATTGTATAAAATCTCATATTGCTTTTTGTGAGCTCTGCATTTACAAAGAGTGCTAAAGCTCCTTCCGCTGAAAGTTTATTCACAGGGTTGACATCAGAAGTTTTTAATGATCACTTGCGATTTCTTGCTTTTCGTGGGCATCTCATTATATCCATTATTAATTTAGCCACATCATTATGTCCCGCTGCTCTTTGACTCATGGATGCAGCAAATGTGATCTTCTATGCAGTTAATTGGTGACGAACTTCTTCCGTTTTCCTCCGCTTTGTTTTTTCACTAGCTTCATTAAATTCTTTTCGTGGTCGCCCTGAAGACCAACTGCCAAATACTGGTATTGTTACAGTTCCTTCCAGCCATTTAGCGTTTGTGCTTAAAAATCGGTCCTCTTTTCGTTGTGCCAAAAGTCAATATCTTTTAAAACAATTTTTGGAATTCTTTAAACACTGCTTCAGTGCTAATATGTCCCCATCCCTTGACATTTTGAAATTTCGCTCAATTTTCTGACCAAAAAATCCAATTTCTCGTCAATGGTTCCAACATTAGATTTTATCACTATTTGAAATAGCTGTAATCTTGTGTAAACTTGTTTCATGTTGACTCTCGAAGTTACAAAACGGTTTTGATAAAGATTGTATGCAATAACCCTTTATAAGTATTTGCAAGCGCATGCTCTTATGCGTTAATTGGATGGTAGCGTGATACCTGCGTGCCCATAAATTTTTATGTACCTGTATTTATTTTTTGTAAACATATTTTTGTGATTAATGCTTTTAATAATTATTCTTATTAGGTACGTATATTTATTTTTTTAACATATAATGTTTTGTAGCGCAGATATAAAAAATATCTTTTATGGGGATGTGTGGGACATTCCCTTATAACTATTATCGATAATAAAGAATTTTTCAAATTTATAATTACAGGCAGGTATTAACACTGTGAAGTGTTAAAAGTGATGCGAATAACAGTTGAAATCAATAATTCAAAATACATAAAAGTTTATGCCGTTATAAATGTATCAGAAAAAGTGCCTGATGAGCAAAAATAGAAGAAATGTGAAAATTTAAAAAAATCGTCAAAAATAATGGCGCAATCTTGCGCACACGTTTTTTTGTTTTTAAAATTAATTCCAAATTTTATTGTGGTATCAAATATAATTCATAGAGATGCTAAACTCACTTTTAAAAACCTCGTGTTTTTCTTTTTTTGCAAAAAAGTGTATAATTTTTTTTTTTACTTTTGAACGAATTGTTTCAACATGAATATTCAAAATATTTTAAATTTTTTTTACTTTTTTAAATAACTTTTGATCAAACCTTTCAGCGAAAAAAAAAATCATTGTTAAACCTTTATTCGTTTAGCCGTAATAAAAATATCATGAAAACATCCAGAAACCGAAAAAAAATTTAAATCTCATATAATTTTCTTCACTTTCCTGACTTTAGCAAGGTCTAAGAGCTACAAATCGCAACTAAAAGTCTTAAAAATTTACAATATAATGTAAAATATTGTTGTCTGTCCAGCTGCGTACTTAGTTCTTAAGATTTCTTAAAATTCAGTTTTGCCTTTTTGGCCAGCTTTTCTTAGATTAACTCGTAAATATTATGACAAATGGAAAATAAAATTCAAACGATTATATTTCTATTCAACAAATCACGAAAACGAGTTGCTACTAGATATTTATCGTTTAAGGGAACAATTATTTCATTGAAGAACGAAATTAAGCATTTCGGAGTAATCCTTGACAAAGAACTTTTTTTGAAACAGCACGTTAGTTACATTTGTGAGAAGACAATTAAGTGTAGCCGTGCCATTGACTCCTTAATTAGCCGAATATCTAAAAAGAAAAGATTAGAAAAATGTTTGTACCATTCCGTTTTTATAAAAATCGCATAAGGATAAGAATATATATATTTCCAAAGAGCCCACGGTTCCCATGAATGTATTGCATTAATAAAAAACAATTATAAGTGGTATTTCTTAAAATGATTTATTAAATTTGCTTACGACTCTTCTTAAGAATCGATTCAACTCCAGCACATTTGTATAAATACTCGGATTGTTATAGCGACCACAGGCAATACCATACGACATTATACCACAATATTGTCCATTTATTATAGCAGGACCTCCTTCATCACCCCAACAGGCATCCTTGCCACCTGGCAAGAAAGCGCAGAAGGATTTTTTTGTCAAGTGCTTATGATATTTCCTACATTCAGAATTTTTCATTGCTTTCACTGTTATTTTTCTCACCTGATATGGACGATAAATATCATTTTTGTGCATAAAACCCCAGCCATATATATGTACGTCGACGCCCACATTCCAATCTTTAGTACACAAGTCAATCGGCTTTATTTGCGGACCATCGACTGGAGAATGTAATTTCAATACCGCCACATCCTTATGATAACTCAAATAGATGTAGTCTCGGGGTAAAATAATTTGGTCAACTTTAGATTTTGCTCCTTCCTCATTGCGATAAGAAGCTCCGGCTACTATTGTTATATTTCCAGCCTTCCTGAGCTTTACACAATACGCTGATGTCACAACACAATTTTTTGATACTAAAGTGCCGCCACAGACAAATTTATTTTCATATAGCACTTGTACTATAAATGGTACCTCGGTAATGTTAGTGGGTGTGCCACCCACAATGCGTGACGTGATTAAGGAATATACTAAAGAAACGTTTAGAAGAACTAAATTACAAATTATTAACACTTTAAAAATATAGCCCAGTTTAAGCATTTTAAAATAAGAACTTGTGTAGTGCTGTGAACAACTTGTTAATAGATAAGCTCTAAACACATAGACGCCAGCAGACTTCACAACTTCATGGCTTCAAATGCTGCCAACTTCAAATGCTGCTCTGAAGTCAGCTTCATAATTATTTTGAAGACAGCAACAACATAATAATCAGCTGATGTGCATTTTAGCAATACAAATTTCAGGGATGCCGCATATATATTTTATAATGAATAAAATTAAAGTTATTGATAAAAAAATGTAATTATATCACGAAAACTATAAAAACACATACATTTGTTTCTTTATTGTATTTTTGTAATGTTCTTTTATGTTTAATATCAAAAATAAGTTTTTGTTATTTTTTTTCCAATTTAATATATGTAATGGCAACACTATATTTGTTCTTGCTGCCCGTCAAAATAGAAAATAGCCTAAGTTGGCAGCAGCAGCAAATGCTGTTGTGCAGTCGTGCTGCTGTGCTGCCGTCAAAATAATCGTTTTCATTTAAACACATGGATTTTATTTTTGACATATTGCTGCTTGCTGTCTGCTGTCGTCTATGTGTTTATAGCAATACTGTTGCGATTAGTGCAATTTATATTACCTTTAAATCAATACTATATGCAATGAATATTATTTTTCAATAGAAATAAATCATCTGTTTAAACATT
Organism: Phyto melanocephala; assembly: GCA_941918925.1. Taxonomy (NCBI): domain Eukaryota; kingdom Metazoa; phylum Arthropoda; class Insecta; order Diptera; family Rhinophoridae; genus Phyto; species Phyto melanocephala. The sequence continues at coordinate 63,165,163 of OW799236.1, read as the reverse complement.
TGTTAAATGTTGTTGTCTTTTTTTTAATATGTTTGCTAAAAAGTTTTGCTTAGTTTTTGAGAAATAATTTTATAGTTCTTGGTTTTAAAAAGCTTTTACATGCTTCACCAATTTTTCTGGCATCTAAACACATCACACATTTTTATCATTTTGCCCGTAATATGTAAAGGCCATGACTGACTATCAGATTTAGTCGTTCGATATGTCAAAAATTGTATGTGTGTTCAGAAAGTGTGATAGTGTGGACACAAAGTGCACATGTGTGACAGATTTTTTGACATGTGTGTCCGATTTGATAATCTTTTGAAAATTTTCATAAAATAATAGTCTGTGCGATCAGAGTTGCTTTTTCTAAGCAAGTATGACAGTGTGGCATCCAATAACACATTTTGTTGCGATTTTTTCATGTAGGACAGAAAACTATCAGATTTTTATTTGACATAATCGCACGACTTTGTAGGATAGTCAGTCATGGCCTTAATCGATTAATTTCTGCTAATTGTCGTATTGTCATAATATTACAATAATTAGTGTAATATGACACTTAAGACTTCTTGTGAGTACAACAGCTATGTATATCATATACAAAATAATGGGAAAAAACCCCATTTAATTTCACCAACATTGTAAATATTGTCAAAAACTTATGGTGTTTTCTTTTCTAGCAAACAATGTTGCCCTTTTATTATTAGACACTTTTCAAAGGCCACCTGCACCCAATAAAATGCTACCTTTATACTCAGCAGAATAGAACAGAAATTTTCACCTTTTTTAAATGACAACATATTTTTATGTAAAACTTCATTTCTTGCTTCCATTTTTATAACCATAAATTATTTTTAACCACTCGAAGAACTTCGTTCTCCTTTTTAATATAAGCTGTTAAAGAGTGCAATATTCAACCCTTTGATTAAATTTAGGGTACGACATGTAACATTTTTTTTTCATTTTTACGGCAACATTATTACAAAAGAACTTGTCACCCGTTTATAATATTGCATATTTTTCAGAAAAGAACACAAAAAAAGGCATAGGGCAGAATTAATGCAACATTTACGTCAGAAAAGAAAACACCATTAGTTTTAAATGAGTGATTTTGCTTCTGAAGTTGTTGTTTTATATGAGAGTTTCATTTCAAGCACTAGGATGAATTCGTGTACATATAAATAGTGCATAAGATTCGAATTAAACGTTGTTTGTTAAGTCAAATTAATTAAAACATGAGTAACGGAAATTTTAAACAATCATTTTTTAGCACGTATTGTCATATATATGCATATATATATATATATAAAGTGGATACAGTGGATTGGTAAAGAATATTTAAAACCCTCTCCCCAAGCCAAGTTTTTTCTTTTAATAAGAATAGTTTTGGCAGCCTGAAAACAAACAATGTACATATTAAAAAAAATTCAATCCCTCCCTTTTTCTTATACGATAAGCGACATAGGTCAACATTGAGTTGTCAAACAGCACCAAAAATAAATAAATATACATATACATACATATGTATGTATATTTAAAATAAAATATATTTTATATCAACATGTTTGTTCTATCTTTTTAAAAACGGAAAAACCGTCACGTGAAAAAACTGATAAATTTGAAATTATAGCATCCGCAAACGTATTAATGAATGCACGAGTTTTGCGAAAAATTTTCGTTAAAAATTTAGTTCGAGTGCTAATAAAAATTTTTAAATTTTCTTAAAAAATGTAAGTTAGATTAAAATTGTTTTAAATAAATAAGAATTTCATAACATTATTATTTTTTTAGGACGAATTACTCGTAAAGCAAATTTAATCCAAAACAAAAAGAAGTAATGACAGAGTTTATGAAAGAACACATAAAAAAAATTGCTCCGTAGGTAGAGAAAAGCTACTGTCAATCGGCTATTGGATGAATAGCCGATGAGTCTCAATGCAATACATAAATTATATTAAATGTAAAAAAAAAACTTGTTAATACCGTTGACTACAAATATCTGGAAATAAGCTTTCATAAAGCGAACTGGTGGAAGACCCTATGAAAAAAAGTTGTTGACGTCTAGTAAAGGACTTTTGTTTAAAGCAACTAGTGATTGAAGCTAATCAATTTCTATGCAGCGATGCCAATTTAGCGCGTTTCAATTACGTAAAAGTCGCATATTTGGTGGTCTGCGTAGTTTTTATAAAAACGCTTTAGATTAGCGCGATTTACTTCAAAAATATAATTATCGATATGATTAATTTAGTATATATTTTCTGAAAGCTTATGAATAGAGAAGTCGATTAAGCTCTGACCGTCTGTCCGTGTGTAGGTTGAAATCAACTTTTAGAAGCAACTATATGTTCCTCAGATCTGTGTTTGGTATCAATCTCTTGGAAATATCCAGGAATAAATCGCTATTGAAATTCAGCACAATCGCCCCATAACCTTCTGAGATATGAGCAAAAAACCACGACTACCTCGTTTTTTTCACAATTACAACAACAACCTACATACATACTGGTTAAAGTAAACGTGGCATCGAATTCCAGCTGAGCCAAAACAATTTTATTTAATACATTATTTATATTTTATTATTTGTTTTAATTTTTTTAAAAAATTTTTTTAATTTTTTATTGTTTTTTTTTTATTTTCAATATATTTTTTTTTGTAATTTTTTTTTTTTTTTTGGTATGTTTTTTACATGTATGTACGTATTTTATATGAAATGAATGGTGATACAAACAATTGTTATTGCTACTACACGTTGAGAAGGGTATATAAGATTCGGCACGGCCGAATATAGCACTGTTACTTGTTTATTCTATTATTTAATATCCTAAAACATTTTCTAAAGTAAAATAAATTGTAATTATTTTAGGAATATTAAAATATTGTAATGGAATATTGTTCCATGTAGTAGAAGAATAATTATTTTAGTTAAAGTGGCCTATAGTCCTTATATTTATTTTACCCAGCTGGAAGGGTTCCAGCTAAATAGTAGGCGTTCAAAAGAACTGCCAAAAGGTTTATTGAAACAATGAAAATAAAACAAGGCAGTTATTGCCGATTTCGTTTCTAAAATCAATGTCTGTTTTATTAGTGGCTCGCGGCCCTTTTTATACTTAACATGAGAATTAATTCTAACTATTCTAACTTATTATAACTTATTATAATATTACATCTATCTCATCTTACTAATATATGCACTTACTTTAAAATTATTTCTTTACTATTACTTCATACGTTTGACCAATCACAAACGTATTCAATTTGAGAATTGAGTGACGTTTACTTATTAATTACTTTCACTCAATTCTCATAATTGCATTAGTCATGTGTTTAATAAAAGTAACAATTGGGTTATATTATGTTACATTATTGTAATATTCAATAATGTAGAAGTGTGCACTAATATAGCACACTACAATATTATTCCGATATAAGCATTTTCGAAACCGGCACTCTTTATTATTACTCGTATTTAAATTGAAATTAGTATTTTGTTACAACTCAATGAAATTAGACTTTGGGAGACAGACTGTATGCGGCGTGTGCAGTTTTAACGGTTGGATTGAAGACGGTAAGATGGATATAATTGGGAAGAATATCTGGAGGTCTTACAGGCTTACTGATAACTGTAGTGTGTTCCATGCGGAGATACTGGCTATATATAGGATAACGGATCTCATATTAGAACATATTTTGTGGGGTAGGGAGGTTATTCTTTAAGTGGATAGTCAGGCGGGGCTCAGGGCTTTGACGAGACATTATGTAAAATTAAGGTTGGTTAGGAAATGTAGGAAAGCACATGATAGGAACATAGGCCTCTTTAATATCAGATTCTGTTACGTATCGGGGCACTATGGAATTGTCGGCAATGAAATTGCTGACGAACTTACGAGCGGTAGATTGGCATTAAGTTCGTCGTGAGAAGAGGGCATGGTAAGGCCACCAATCGGCTACTATTTTAGACAAGCTAGGATCTCGGACACAACTGACAGTGTTAAGGGATTTATGGCCTAAGTTGGTTTCGCAGGGTTCTACGTTAATTCTGAGTTTTTGTGAGGAGAAGTTGGAAATTGTGCAACAAATATGAGTAAAGAAAAAAAAAGTTTTCCTAAGAAAAATCCTACCTCTGAAAAATGTGTTTGTGTGTTTGTTTATAAAATTCATTTTTTATCATCAGCATAAGTTTATGTGTAAGCGAAGTTATCCCCCCGATAACACAACAATATTTATTTTTAAGCTTTAACTTATTTGTAATGGAAATAATAATTTTGATTTAAAAAATTAACAACTAATTTTTTCTCTAAGATGATGATGATGAGTGTCATGGTTCTTTTGCGTCTGTTTCTTCAAAGACCTCTTCCGAATCGTAATCCTTTTCAGAGTCCAGTACAGGTGAAAGCATGAAAGTATTTGCTTCTTTCGTAAACGGTAAGGATTGTTTGTTATTTTGAAGACGGGCTATCAAATACAAGTATTGTCACTGTTCCTTCCAGCCATGTGGTATGCATTTAAAATGCAGCTGCACAGATGGTTAGAAGCCGTTATAGGGGTGGGTGAAAATTACACTTGTCTTTTTTATTAAATAAAAACTATTTAAGTTTATTACTCACTTGTACGTATGCAAAATTAGCAAAAACAAAGAAGGTTATATTTTCAAAAAATCATAAAAAATGGCGCAAAAACGCTCAACGTTTTATTTTAGTCTTATAGTAGAAATTTCATATTTTATCGTGATGTATAATGTATAACATTTACTTTCAAGGACCTCGTGCAATTTACTTAACTTTCTTGACTTTAACAGTGCCCCAAAACGACAAATCTCAAGCAAAATTCACTTAACGATGCAAAATTTTGTTGTCTGTCGAGCTAAGTTCTTAAATTTTTTACGGCTAAATTAACCAAATACCTCTATGTGCAGCGCCTATGCCCAAATTGACGATCAGTTAACAGGTTGTTGTCATTAACATGCCTATAAGTTTGTCCATATAATAATTTTTCAAAAACTTTTGAAAAAATAGGAGAGAATTGCAATCGGGCGATATTCATTTCCTGGTTTCAGGACTGGAACAATTTAAGTATGTTTCAATTGTACCGGAAAGATACAGAACATAATTATTGTGTTAAAAAGGTGTACAACGTATCGAATTATACATGGTAAAATAATTTAAATAAATTTAGAGTTCCTATACAATCCAATTGCAAACGGCATCGAATTATTCTGGATATTAAAAATTGAATTCATAACATGAAATTAACGGTAAAATTTTATCATAAAAGTTGGAATGAACAGTCGGAAGAGAAATTTTATTAAAATTGTTTTATTAAACATATTATCATCAGCATATTATGTACCGTCATTTATCTTATTAATGTCAACATCTCTTATATATTTATTTTTACAGTCAACTGCAGCATAAATTTTATCTATATATATAAAAGTTTTTTTTTTTTTTTTGCTTTCGAGCCGGTGGTGTGGAATCTTCATAGATACTAGTGGCCCGTGCCACAAGCATGTACGATTCGCCGTAGCGCCTACGTACTAAACCACACCCCCTCGATCATCAACGGACATCCCCACGGGACTGCCGCTAGGTATTACTTCGCGGGGGCCGTTGGCATTTACGCCTCCTCCTCGTCGGACCGTCTAGCCCTTTCCAGCCTTCTTAGGTCCTTAATTATCCGGGAGCACACTCCACTAAAGACCTCCCAGTTTTCCACGTCCTGACACATATGCCGAAGAAACTCCGATGGATTCGTCATACCCGAAGTCCACCCCATGTATCTAGGGCATCGGAATACGACATGCTCCGCATTTTCCGCCTCTTCTGGGCATTCTGGGCAGGTTTGGGAATTTTCATGGCCAACCCTGTGCAGATATTGCCTAAAAGCGCCATGGTTTGTCATATACTGTGTCAAGTAGAAGTTCACATCCCCAGCCTTCCTATCCATCCATACCGCAATATTAGGGATGAGTTTATATGTCCATCGCCCTTTAGTCGATGTATCCCACCTTCTCTGCCATTCTCTGATTGAAAACGATCTTTCCTCTCTCTTAACTGCAGCTAAATTTATTACTGCCTGGCCTGTCGTTCGCCTATTGTAGATTCTCTGGATCTCCGCCGCCCGTAAGTCTATTGGAATCATTGCCGCTATGACACAAGCCGCGTCGTCCGATACCGTCTTAAAGGCACTTATTGTCCTGAGCGCGCATAGTCTATGAACCGAGGACATTTTTCTTCTATACTCCTTTATCTTCAGAGCCTGTGCCCAAACAGGGGCTGCGTAAAGCAATGTGGAATTGGTAACCGTAGCCAAAAGCCTCCTTCTTGGACCCTTTGGTCCTCCAATATTAGGTAGTATTCTAGCAATACTCCTTTGAATCATTGCGGCCTTCGCGCACGCGTATTCAATATGAGGCCCAAATTTAAGTCTGTTATCCATCATGACCCCAAGATATTTGATTGCCGGTTTAGAACATATCTCCTGGTTTCCCACCTTCACCTTCATAAATTCCACTTTTTTCCTACTTGTAATAAGTACTGCTTCAGTCTTCTGTTCTGCCAGGTTGAGATTCGCCGAATCTAGCCATCTCTGGATCCTCACAATTGCATCGTTTATAGCCGATTCTAATTCCACAATATGTTTCGCTACACTGACAATCACTATGTCATCCGCGAACCCGATTATCCTTGTCGAGCTCGGTAGTTGTGTTCTAAGAACTCCGTCATACATGATATTCCATAGTAGTGGACCAAGAACCGATCCCTGTGGAACACCTGAACTAACATCATACATCCGTGGCCCATCGTCCGTTGCGTAGATCAGTTTCCTATTCGAAAAGTAACTATTCACTATTCTAATCAGGTACTTCGGTGTGTTCAGTCTCTCTAGAGCTGCCATTATGAAATCCCAACTGGCAGAGTTAAACGCGTTTCTAATGTCAAGCGTGACAACACCACAGTATTCTTTTGTCCCCCATCTCCAACGTTCTCCTGCTATTGCGCCCGCAGCTGTATCTACTACCCTTTTTATGGCGTCAATCGTGGAGCGTGATTTTCTGAATCCGAATTGTGTCTCGGAGAGTCCATTCTCTCTCTCGACGATGTACATGAGTCTGTTGTAGATCACCTTTTCCAGTGCTTTGCCCAGTGTATCAAGAAGGCAGATAGGGCGATAAGATGAAGGGTCGCCAGCTGGTTTGTTCCCTTTCGGAAGCAAAACTAGTCTCTGTCTCTTCCATTGGTCCGGGAAAATACCTTCACTAAGGCAACTTTGCATAATTCTCCTGAACAAGCATGGTCGTCGCTGTATTGCGGCTTTAATGGCTTTGTTGGGAAGTCCGTCCGGGCCAGGTGCCCGGTTATCCCCAATTTCCCTACCTATCTTGAGAATCTCTTCCTCCGTGACAGGGGGAGTATTGCAGTCCGTGAATCTGCTGTCGACGTATACCTAATTGTTCTCCCGCTGTGGAAACAGGTGCGATACAATGCCCAGTAGGAGTGTTGGGCATGTTATCTGGGGAGCCGCTTGACATTTAAGCTTCTTCATTACCACCTTATATGCCGTACCCCAAGGGTTTGCATCTGCCTCCTCGCAGAGGAGCTTGAAGCTTTCTCCTTTGCTCTTCTTAATTGCAGTTTTGAGTTTCTTCCTATGTTCCCTGAATTCCTCAATCCTCTGAGTGTGGTAGCTTTTCCCTCTTGATCGCTGTGCCTTGCGCCTCGATCTAAGGCATTCCAATCTGAGGCTTCGTATCTCCTCATTCCACCAATAGCATGGAGAACCAAATCTGTTCGGCTTACGTTATGGCATTGACGCATCGCAAGCTCTTTCTATTAACCGGCATAGTTGCACTGACGCTATCTGCACTGGACCTTCCTCGATCTCCTCGTCCATTATTGAATCATTGAATGTTTCCACGTCGAAACGTGAATCCTTCCACTTTGGACCCGTTGTAGGCTTAGTATGTCGCCCACGGCCACTGCATCCTGAGATTACGAACATTACCGCCTGGTGATCACTGTAAGTGAAATCTTCGCTAACCCACCACTTCGTCCTTGGAGTTAGCGAGCTGCTGACAAACGTAATGTCGATGATAGAGCTCAGACCGGCTTTCCTGAAGGTCTGGCTCCTTCCATTGTTAGCCACGTCTACATCCAGGGGTGCAAATGCCTCCAGGAGGCTCCGTCCTCTTCTGTTTGTCGATTGGCTGCCCCATTCCGTCGCCCATGCATTGAAGTCACCAGCTATTACAAGTGGGGACTTCCCAACTGCATCATTCACAAGTTCCTGCAACATAGATTCATATTCTTCATGGGACCAACTCGGTGGAGCATAACAGCTGTAGAAGAATATGCCCTTTATCCTTGCTCGAGTAAAGCCTTTTCTTTTATCTCCAATGTTCTGAAAGGCATGTTTGCCACATGCCCATATTGCAGCTTTCGAACTTTGGTCGCTTGTCCAAACATTGCTACTTCTTACTCCATATGGCTCGCTTATTATCGCAACATCTATTTGCTTTTCTCTTACTGATTGTGACAGTAGGTCGTTTGCCAATTCGCAATGGTTGAGGTTTATCTGCATGATCCTTAGCTCCATATTTATTTCCTAGTTTCGAGAGCTCTCCTGAATACCGGACATCTACTGCTTCCAGCAATGTGGGCTGAGTCGCCTGTATTACTGTTCTTGCAGAACATGCATACGGGATTTTCCTCACATGTCTTAGCCATGTGCCCTTCCTTACCGCATCTCCTGCACATCTTCGATCTATCCATAGCATTTCCGCACTTGACCGCCAAATGCCCGAATTCGAGGCATCTAAAACATTTTAGGAGGCTCTTTTCCTCCCTTATACGCCATATTGCCCAATTTGTAGCGACTTTCCCCATTTTCAGAAGCATTTCGGCTCTGTCTACTGGCAAACTAATTTTGGCGATCTGTGTTCCACCGTATGCACTTCTAAGTCTAAGCATCTCTACCGGGTCAGAGTCTCTTAGCTTTAGTTGCGCCCTAATTGTCCTAACTACCTCCTCCTTCGTCGTTACTTCATCGATATCTCTGATCTCTATAACTTTTCTCGGTTTCAGACTCCTTACAGACGCCTGGCCATTTAAACTCTGACCGATCGCCTCCTTATACTCGTCTGTCCGCTCGCCCGTATTTCGCAGTTGGAGTAATAGGTTACCATTATTGGATCTCCTAATCCTGGATACTGCCTGACCTAGTTCGTTGAGACTCGGATCGGCCTTCACTTTACGCAGGATGTCGGCGTAGGAACTATTCCCTACAGCCTCTATTACAATCGCGTCGGGTTTCGTCCTTACCCTATTGCGATTCCCGTTTGACTTCTTTGTCTTCGCCTTAGACTTTACCACTTTCCAACCATCATTCTCCTGTATATTGGCGGTTTCCTCCGGTTTTGCTTCCTCGCATTTCTTGCCTTCGTAGACTTTCTTTGCCATAGGTTCCTTTGGTGCTCCCTCCGGTTTCCCCTCTGGTTTCCTCTTGGGCTCTTTTCTCCTTAACCATGGCGAGGTTTGAGAGGATTTTGAGCTTCTGATGACCTCTTTCGCCTTTTCGTCATGGTTTTCTATCGCCGATAGCTCGTACAAGGCCTTAATGCTCTCTATAGCATCCCGCATAGGTTGATGAATCGAACGCCTTTTCCCATCTTCCAGCATGTCCACTAAATTCCGGATGCAGACGCCGAGTCTACAGAATGCTGTGGTTTCAATATTCGGGTTTACTGCCGTCTCATTGGATCCAGTCTTCTCGTGCTGAGGTGATCTGCGCATTTTCGAATTTCGGGCAAAGGGGTTGACTGTTACCAAATGGTCACCCTTGCCGCCATCTAGTCCCCTTCCACTAGAACCGCTATCAGTTATGCTTGTAGCATTATCTGCCAATCCAGCCAAGCCTACCGGAATAGCATTGCAGTCGCTTGATATCGACGCCCGGGAGCCTGCTTGCCCACCCCTCGCGGCCGCCGACACTGGGGTATTAGTCCCCTGTGTAGTAACTTCATTTACTTTAACTAACTTTTCCATCTTTGTTTTATTATTCGGGGATCCTACCCCTAGCGTTTTTCGCCTTCCGCCAGGACAAAAAGAACAGCCGCTCCTAACATGGAGACAGACGCTGACCAGGAAGCCGCCCAATGTGGGTCAGACGCTCCTGGATTTGAATAACCTACCATCCAGTCATAGTGCTAGATTTTGATCACCCCCAGGTATTTTATTTCCCTGGTACCCTTCACGCCCTGAAAAGGGCATGACGAGCGCTCCCAATTCGCCGAATGGGAGGGTCCCGATGGAGGATCTAGCAAACCCCACACGGGATATATAAAAGTGAAACTCTGTGTGTGTGTGTGTGTGTGTGTTAGCTATAGACTCCGAAACTGTAAAACCTATCGGACTCAAACTTTGGCAAGTTGTTGTACACATACCAGGGAGTGTTTATGGGTGGAAAAAAGTGGGCGGGGCCACGCCCATAAAAATTAATTATCAGTTTAAGCTACTTGCACTTGACCGATTTTTCTGAAACTTTGCACACATATCGAGCTGTCATGACTAAATAATTTTGTTATAAGAAAAGTGGGCGGGGCCACGCCCCTAAAAAAGTTTTAATTTTGAGGTACTTGCACGAGACCAATTTTTCTGAAACTTTGCACACTCATTGAGTTCTCATCGCTTTATAATTTCGTGATTGAAAAAGTGGGCGGGGCCATGCCCATAAAAAATTAGTTATCAGTTTTAGCTACTTGCACTGGACCGAATTTTCTGAAACTTTGCAAACATACTGAGCTGTCATGACTTTACACTGTCGTCATTAGAAAAGTGGGCAGTGCCCACTTGAGGTACTTGCACTGGCCTGATTTTTCTGAAACTTTGCACACATATTGAGTTGTCATGACTATACAGTTTCGTATTTAGAAAAGTGGGCAGTGCCACGCCCATAAAAAAAGGTATCATTTTGAGGTACTTACACTGGACCGATTTTTCTGAAACTTTGCACACTTATTGAGCTGTCATGACTATACAGTTTCGAAATTAGAAAAGTGGGCAGTGCCACGCTCATAAAGAAAAGTTATAGTTTTTAGCCTTGCACTTGATATTCATGAAGGGGCGTAGCACCGCGCGCCGGGATTGGCTAGTTATCTATATATATAAAAGTGAAACTCTGTGTGTGTGTGTGTGTTAGCTATAGACTCCGAAACTGTAACACCGATCGGACTCAAACTTTGGCAAGTTGTTGTAATCATACCAGGGAGTGTTTATGGGCGGAAAAAAGTGGGCGGGGCCACGCCCATAAAAATTAGTTATCAGTTTTAGCTACTTGCACTTGACCGATTTTTCTGAAACTTTGCACACATATCGAGCTGTCATGACTAAATAATTTCGTGATAAGAAAAGTGGGCGGGGCCACGCCCCTAAAAAAGTTTTAATTTTGAGGTACTTGCACTGGACCGATTTTTCTAAAACTTTGCACACATACTAAGCTGTTATAGCCACATATTTTCGTGATTAAAAAAGTGGGCAGGGCCACGCCCATAAAAAAAGGTTATAATTTTGAGGTACTTGCACCAGACCGATTTTCCTGAAACTTTGCACACATATCGAGCTGTCATGACTTAATAATTTCGTGATTAGAAAAGTGGGCAGAGCCACGCCCATAAAAACAATTATAATTTTGAGGTACTTGCACTGGTCCGATTTTCCTGAAACTTTGCACACATATCGAGCTGTCATGACTTTACAATTTTGTGACTAGAAAAGTGGGCAATGCCACGCCCACAAAAAAATTATAATTTTTAGGTTTTTACACTTGATATTCAATTAAAATTCAGAATGCATTTCGAATGATTAAGGGGCGTAGCAATGCGCGCCGGGTTTGGCTAGTAATATATAAATATTATTAAACACATTTTATGTTCAAAGCGACAATTGATATATATGTACGTTGTAGTTCTGGTGTTCTGTACCGTGTCCAAATTTGGTATAGGTGGTCTCGTTGTTAAATAACAATTTAATTTCATTCTTAAACCACGATCTAACGTTAGTTTTATTCAGTATTGAGTTATTAAGCAAAATAAGCGTTTCATCAATAGTTAACTAATAAAAAAATTTTATTCCAATCAACGTTATTAAGATGACTGTGCAAATTAATGGAATCTAAGCTATTTTAATCTCGAAATCTGTACGTTTGAACAAATTTTTTCATTCTAATTTTATTTTTATGCCGTGGCAGCTAACTATTTATTAAGTAATATTTCTTACCGTTACTAACGAAAACCGGATCAAGTACTGTGCTGTTTGCGAAAATTTGAGGTAAATTATTTCACATTTTCTGTTTCCCAAATCAGTTTTCTTGTAATTTTCACATATGTATAATAACCAATCAGGAAAACTCAACAGGATTTTTGGTTTTGTAGAAAAACCGTAGAAACAACAAATTGTTTGTTTTTACTTTCTACCATATGAAATATAGCCAAACTAATTCCTTTCATACCCGTTATAGCCTTAGTCTAGGGCCTATGACTAGTCCTTCTTTATGTCTCGTTAATACTGCGTGCATGTCTCACGCAACCTATAAAAGTTTCCATGAGTATAACATTGTCTATGGTTTGCACAGATGATGGACAAATCGCTTCTGACTTACTTTACTTTTCTATATTTTAGTTATGTGACGATTCATATTACTATAATGATGTGAGCACCTCACCCAAAGAGACCATTTCTCGGTCTGTCGAAATTATATTGAATAATTGAAATAGAAATACATATAGTACTTTTTTAATAACTTTATTGTATTAAGATAATTTTTAATTTATACAAAACTCATTTAAGCTTCTTTATGATATTTCGTAGAAATCGACGCACCTCCAGTACATTAGTATAGATACTTGGATTATTATAATGACCACAGGAAATACCATACGACATTATGCCACAAAATTTTCCATTAATAATAGCGGGACCTCCTTCATCACCCACGCAGGCATCTGTTCCTCCCGGTCGAAAGGCACAAAACGATTTTCTAGTCAAGTGGATATGATACTTTCTACATTCAGAATTGTCCATTGCTTTCACTGTTGCCATTCTCATCTGCGTAGGATAATAAATATCTTTTTTATGCATTAAACCCCAGCCATATATTTGCACATCATTGCCCGAAGACCAGCTTTTAGTACACAAGTTAATTGGTAATATACCTGGACCAACAATTGGAGAATGTAATTTCAATACCGCCACATCCTTATGATAACTTAAATAGATGTACTCTTTGGGTAAATAGATTTTGTCAACTTTAGATCTTGCACCTTTCCCATTGCGATTAGAAGCTCCGGCTACTATTGTTATATTTTCAACTTTCCTGAGCTTTACACAATACGCTGATGTCACAACGCAATTTTTTAACACTAAAGTCCCGCCACAGACTAATTTATTTTTATACAGCACTTGTACTATAAATGGTACCTTGGTAAGGTTACTGGGTGTCCCCCCCACAATGCGTGACTGGATTTGAGAAAATCCTAAAGAAACCTTTAAAATAACTAAATTACAAACTAAAAACACTTGGAATATATATCCAAGTTTAAGCATTTTGAAGTAAAAACCTTCGTAGTGCTGTAAACGACTTTCTACTTGCTAATAAATGCTGTTGCGATTGGATCAATTTATATATGTAATATTTGAAATCATTTAGATGCAATTTCTATTGAAAACAAAACAACTGTCTAAACATTTGCTTATACTTTTATTGTCTCTGCATACTATTATTATTATTATTCGCATACAATATTTTTTTTATTTTTATAAAAATATTCAAAGTATGGGTTAAATTTTTGTTTGGTTTGTCTTTGCAGATCTGTCCAAAATACTTAGCAGAAATGATGAAATTTATCATTAAAAAATAACAAAAGTCGATTAAGTAGAAAAGAGAAGTAAGTTTTAATATAAATGCATGGTAAACATAAAGGCCATGTAAGATAAATCTTCTTCGCTTACGTGAAGTTTCTAACTTTGACAAAAAAGTGGAAAGCAAAAGGTTTATGACACCTAAAAGCTTTGAGAACACTCAAACATTATTTGTTTACATACAAAAGCGGTAATTAAAATTTAATAAAAGGTAAAAGGAGGTACAATACCCAAACTATGATATTCCATTACAGATTCTCTCGACCCTACGAAGTTCAGTGAGAATCAGTCTTGCATATACACATACATACTCCCAACTGCGTGCAGAGGACAACATAATCTCCACTATATTATCGTGATAAACACTACGGCCTATCATCCCTTCAAAATATATTCTTTCCCTATTAAAACGTGCGCACGAAAAGAAAAGTTGTTCACTAAGCAATTGCGTAACATAGAAATCTAGATCCCCATGTGCCCGCTTGAGCCATAGGATTAAGTCAGGAATACGAGAATACGTCCGTCTTCCTTTCTCTGACAAGGGCCATCGCCGCTGCCACTCAGCAATCGCTGTAATATCTGAGAAGCCTCTGGTCTTAAAAATCAATTAGCATCATTCCTGCAATCACCAATACTGCATCCTCTGATACAGTTTGGAGAGCACAAATAACTCACAAAGCAGCCAGTTTATACACTGCGCTTATAATTCCCATGTAAAACTTTAACCCAAGAGCCCGAAACCAGATGGGGGATGCATACATAATCACACTCTTAACTACTCCAGTCAGAAGTTTCCAACGTAAATATTTTGGGCCTCTCGTATTTGGCATTATACGAAACAGAACAGTTTTCGAAGACTTCCTACAATTTCTATGCTTGCGTAAGTAATAGCTGCAATCTCCACTAACTAAAGTAATCCTTCACTATAGCCAACAAGTACAGGGAAAACAGGGATGGCTAAACGCATGAGAGAATTAACTATAACCTCTTAGTTCGCCGAGTTAAATGCATTCCTTTAGTCGAGCGTTACCACTACGCAACATTCCTTTGTTTCATCCCTTTATTGTTTGCCCTCAATCGCCGCAGAGGCCGTATGAACCACTACGTTTAAAGCATTCACAGTCGATCTTGCCTTTTTGAAAACGAATTGATTATTAATTATCAAAGTACTCAACATATTCCTCTAGCCTCCTACAAACTAAGCTTTCCAACAGTTTCCCAAACGTATCAATCATACAGAGTGGTCAATAACAAAACAAGTTTTTGTCTTTTCCACATACTCGGAAATATATCATGGCGTAAAAACGAATTCATCAAATGAATGACATGATCAGAGCAATTCTTGAAAGTCTCCCTCACTACCGCATTTGTGTATGCCATCCACCAAATACCATGTGAACAGTATCAGTTTGCCAGGATGTCACATTTTGGTAAGGAAATAGGTGATCTACTATGCGCCTAAGTTCTTAGCATCCCTAGGTGGTGGTGCACTTAGACACTTCAGCTTTATTGTTACCTGCATATAAGCCAGACCACAGGGGTCGTTTTCCACCTCTTCACACATCTGTATACAACATGCCCTTATACTCCTGCTGATTGCCATTTTCAAGGATTTGCAAATGCGCCTGTATTGGTTACGGTGTTCGTCATCCCCTGGCCTACCTCGACTTCTTGTATACCGTCGTCTGGCCAGGATACATTCCGACCGCAGTAAAAAAAAATTCCCCGTTCCACCAATATACCGCTCGCTTATTCGCACTCATCCTCTTTCGAATGCTCCATCCTACCCTGCCCATAATACTAGCGCTAGCAAAGGTGTGTATGTTTGTCTGTAGAATATTCAAATAGACAAACATTAAGCTATCAAACAATGCCATAACCTAAAATAAATAATTATATTTGACAAGTATTTGCAAAAATTATTATTTACCTTTTTTTTAAACAAACTTTTCGTTGGTTTTCCCATAGCTTCTAATGCAGGGGTTCCGTCAAAATTTTTCTTTTGAGTCCCCTTCAGAAGGTGTAATAGTTTTAAGCAAATTTATAAAATTAAATATAAAGTTTTCTTCTTCCAGCAATTGTGAAACTGATGGAAAAATTTGTACTGTTGGAACAAGTTCTTGATATGTAAAAAGTTTTCCAATAAGAGTGATATAATTTCTTAAAAAAACACACTTATTCATAAGAAAATTCAAAAGTTTTTTATTTAATGTGAAGCACAATCGATAAAATTAAGTTCTTAATAAAATGTCATTCAAATGGCGGATCAAATTTTTTTAACCCCATCAATATGGGTATCAAATTAAAGGGCTGGACTATTAGAATACAGTTAACTACGTAGAAATTCAAAATCAAGGATGGCTTTGGAAATAATAAGGAAAAATGGAGTATAACATGAAATATAGGTTAAGCTTAGATGTGGGATTATACCTATTTCACCACCTGGATGACAATCTTGCCGCAATGTGGTGACTTAAGTATCAGCCATGGTACCTATCAGCTCATTCATTCTCTCAAGATATATTAACGGCACAACGAAAGGTTATCCGATCCCATCCTTAGTAATTCCGTTTCTATCACCCACTTTTAAGGTCAAGGTGGTTGAGAGTAGTAACAAGGACCTGTACGGGTAGTTAGTGGTAAAAAAAAGTAGTTGTGAACAGAGCTTTTCTCTGATGTCGATGGCAAGAGTCAGTTGTAATTTCAGCCTAGTCCTCGCAGTCCATCACTGTGCGAGATGGTCGTCTTATTTATGGAATACTCTTGAGTAAAAACTGGAAGGAACAAATGAACAAAAACAAAAGAATATAAGAGAAGGCGTTAGTGTGAAGGATATCACTGACTTCTCAGTAGGTTTGGTGTAAGACTCAGACCTGTTGGGTATTCACAGGGATATTCTGATACAGAAAAGTCAGTTAGTGACAGAACTGACAGTAAAGGATGAAACTGGCTCCCCAATCGACTCCCTGTCTTGTACTTGGGCCCTCGGAAAGACTCGATGATCTGGTGTAGTGATTGAAAACGAAAGCTGAGTAAAAGAATAAACTCCTAAAAATATTTGCCGGCGCTAATCAACGCCACTGGCTCCACTTATAATTATATCCTGGCAGATTTATAAGCCTTGGATAAAGCAATTGAATGCTAATAGCAAAAGAAAAGACAATTTTTAAGTCTAAGTGAATAATAATTTTTATTTACAAAAATTTGTGTTTTTATATCAACATAACGGTTTTCTTAAAATTAACTTTCAATATATTTGTTGTTACAAATTCCAGTTGAGTGATATTTTTGTTTATTAGTGGATAACTTAAATTTATTGAGTGTTTTTATACACCCTACCCTTAAGAAAAATTTTACAAAAAAAAAGTTTTTTTCTTTTCTTTTAATATTTTCTTAAGTTATTATTATGAAATTCTATCCGTATATTTCCTATATCTAAAATAGAGCTTACTACTTTAGTTTTTTTATTTTATGTAAACCATGATAAGGTGGTCGATTTTTTTTCCTATTAAAATTTCTTACTAGTACCAGGTCTCCCGCTTTCCAATTTAAAGGATTTATGTGCGATGATTGTTCAACTCGTTTCTTCGTTAACAATTCCATTATTTCTCTTGATTTCTTTAAAGAGAATTTCAATCTTGCTTTTAACTCATTCGAGTAATTATCTATATTGTAAATTGGTGTGGAATTTAGTATTGTATCATTTGGCATATTTGGCAACCTTCCGAATATCAGCTCAAACGGTGTGCAATTCGTATCTATATATGGCGTATTGTTATCAGTGAAGCAAAAATATGGTATCCACTGATCCCATTCGTTGTTTTACAGAAGTTTAAGAGAAATTAATTTAAAACTCTATGGTTCCTCTTTATTGAATCCAAAGTTTCATGATGGTAAGGTGTACTATAGACCTGTTTAATTTCTGGTAATTTACATACTTCCGACATTAATTCGTTGACAAACTCAGTAACTTTGTCTGACTTAAGAATCTTGAAATGATCGTATTTTAAAATTAAATTTTTAACCAGTGCTTTTGCAACTGTTTCATCATGTTAAGAACATACACACACACACATTCATTTATTTATTAATTTATTATTTAATGTTTACTAACATACATTCGTATATGTACTTATTAGTTTTATTTTATTTGCATTAACCAACTTCTTACACAATATTATGTTTCAATTTTATTTTGTCAACTGCATACACAGCATTTAAAGTTCATTAACCATTGCTCATAAAAAGTGTAGTAGTTTTATTTTTATATATAAAGTTCATTTACACCACTTAAAAATTAGGTCATTTGTTTTCTGTTAAATAAGCAATTTTATTATTTTATTATTCATTTGTTATTATTCTTAAGCTAAGCATTTTATTATTAATTAATTTTATATAAAAGAAAGTAATCAATCAGTCATCTTTTTAGTAAGCAAAACAATTTGTTTTAATCTGACGTCTTCCTTCAAGTCCCAAGTACTTGCAAGGAATATTGTGCAATTTAGTGCCAATTCAAATTTATGTGTTTGAATTGATCCCACTAAATCCTTTCGTAAATAAACATTTGGTGACCCCTAGTTCCAGACGTTTTTATAAATTTGTAAGCAGTAAAGAAGTCTTAAAGTTAATAAAACGCGCCTTGAATTACACAACCTTCCAAAAAACTCTTCACTAAAACCACAACACTTTAAATTTGTGAAGTTTCTTCTCATCAGTGTTTCTAATATATAAATGTAAACTCCTCACGAGTGGTAAAGGCTTTGACAAATCAAAAGTAAACAACAAAAACTTCAAATAGCGCAGCTCACAATGGCAAACATTGAAGACCTTATAGCACAGCAGGAAGTAAGGGCCAGTAATATTGAAAAAATCATTTCAATTATTAAAAAGGCTCCACTTGACAGAAGAACTGAGGAATTTTATCAAAGCAAACGGAATGAACTCAGTCACCTATGGCAGGAATTTAACAAAACTGAGAATAGAATTCGTAGTGATTCCACCTTATCAGAACACGATCCTTATATTACAACGGAGCTATACAAAGTAACTGGTGAAAAATACAGCTCTAAAATGGAATACATTAAGTTACAAATAGAGAAACTGACGCCTTTAACCAACAAACCAGTGCCAACAGTAAGTGAAAAAATACCAGAAGAATTGCCAATTAACCAGGATGCCGCAAAAGAGGAACCAATTCACGAACTAGCTAGAAAGATAATGGCTCGTATGATATCCCTTACTCGTCTGCTTCACGGCTTGGAATCAATAGAAGCAGATCAGCCAAAACAATTTTATCAACTCAAATCAGATATCGTAAAAGGTTTATGGACTCAAGTTCAAGATTTATATGACAACATATGGCAACAGACGGAAGAACCTTTAAAAGTGGGACTACATCAAGATAAATACGATGACCTGGAAGACTTGGTTCAACATAATCTAATTAAACTTGCAGTTCTAATAGACAAATGCAATGAGGGTGTAGCTCTTACTCCACAACTGGGAAGTGACATGAGAAATTTTGTGTTAAAGTAAAAATTAATCAACTTCAAGTAATATCGAAACGTACAGTAACATCCTAACTTGCAAAAATATTCAATCCCCTTGGCCTCCTTGCTCCTATTGTTGTGAAAGCAAAGATATTTATTCAACAATTGTGGCAACTCACATTGGATTGGGATGATCCGTTACCCGAGAAGTTTTGTATTACTTGGAAAACATTTCGAAATAATTTAGAAAGTCTCAATAATTGAAAATAGCGCGGCATATATTCTATGAAGAGATACCAAAAAAGACACAGCTACATGTGTTCGTAGATGCATCAGAAAAGGCCTTTGGGACAGCTGCATATATTCGTTCTATTACAAAGGATGGACGAGTAGCTGTGCGTCTGCTTTGTGCAAAATCTAGAGTAGCTCCTTTGAAACAACAAACACTACCTCGACTAGAGCTATGTGGAGCAGTAGTAGGAGCTCAACTTGCCAACAGAGTCAAGAACGACTTGAAGCTTCAAAATCAACCTATGTTCTTGTGAACAGATTCTGAAATAGTGCTGTCCTGGATAAATTCACAATCATCTTTATATAAAACATTTGTAGCTAATAGAGTATCAACTGTCCAAACATCAACATTAGCAGAACAATGGAGACATGTACCATCGAAAGATAACCCAGCTGACATTCTATCCAGAGGGCTTCAGCCATCGGATCTGGCCAGATCTGGACTATGGTTTCATGGTCCAATGTTTCTCCATGGAAAAGAAGAACTGTGGCCAGCGAAATTCTCTACTCAAATGTCTAACACAAATAAGACAGAATTAAAAAAGGTAGTTACTGCAGCAATAGTAACGGCGGATATCGATCTCATATAAGGAATTCAACACAAAAATTCATTTAGGAGATTGCAAAGAATTTTGGCATATGTGCTTAGATTCATAAGGAATTCACGAAGACCAAATATACATCGACCAAAAAATATATCACCTGTTGCGAAGGAACTAGACGACTCCCTCCTTCTAATTATTCATGCCATACAAGCTTCGGATTTTGCTGCCGAAATAAAACAATTGAAAAGCGGTAAGCAAATTAACAGTCATAGCTCTATAAGCAGTCTATCACCATTTTTGGATGAGAGCGGTATTATTCGGGTAGGAGGGAGATTGAAACATTCCAATCTACAACCAGATGCAAAGCATGCAATAATATTGCCATATAACGACCCTTTAGTAAAACTATTATTTACAATGACACATGAAGAATGCAAGCACTGTGGAGCTCAAGCACTGATAAACACAATAAAACAACGGTTTTGGCCAATTAAAGGAAAGACAACAGCACGATCAGTTATTCAAAAATGCGTAAGGTGCACTAGAGCTCGACCACAACTATATCAACAGGTAATGGGAAATTTACCAGAACAAAGAGTAGCTCCTGCTCGACCATTTATAAACTCCGGTGTAGATTATTGTGGCCCATTCAGGGTACACTACAAGATCAGGGGTAAAAGACCAACCAATACTTACGTAGCTGTGTTCTTCTGTTTTGCAACAAAGGCAGTTCATTTAGAACTTATGTCTGACTTATCAACTGAATCATCCATTGGAGCTCTCAAACGGTTTATTGCTCGACGTGGTCACTGCCAGAATATATATTGTGATAACGCTACCAATTTCGTCGGAGCAAAAAATACTTTAGCAGAATTATCTGAAAACATATATTCAGACAAGGCAAAGGAAGCAATCATCTCAACTTCCAGCTCTAAGGGCATACATTTTCATTTTATCCCACCAAGAGCACCGCATTTCGGAGGTTTATGGGAAGCTGCAGTAAAATCCGCAAAACATCTCTTGGTACGCAGTGTGTCAACTAAACCTCCAACCCATGAAGAATTAGAGACAATTATCACAGAAATCGAAGCAATTTTGAATTCTCGTCCACTCACGCCACTATCAAACGATCCAGACAGTTTTGAAGCATTGACACCGGGTCATTTTCTCATCGGGGAAGCGCTTACATCTCAAGTAGACAGCACAGCAGAGACTCTTAAGACATCTAACATATCTCATTGGAAACTAATTTCGCACATAAAACACCAATTCTGGAAAAGGTGGTCGACAGAATACCTACATGAACTTCAACAACGTCACAAATGGAAGCAAAAGATGAGCAATCTCAAAAAAGGAGATATGGTTATCATTAAAGGAGATAACATACCCACGATGAAGTGGCCATTAGGGAGAATGCTAGATGTGTTCACTGGTGATGACGGTGCTGTCAGTTTGGCTGAAGTAAAAACATCAACAGGGGTATTTAAACGACCCATTCACAGACTGACTCCACTATTTCCCGAAAATGAAAAATCAGTCTCAACAGAAATAAAACCAACACTAGAACGATCCTTACCCAGGGAAGATAAAAAAGATACCATCCCAACAAAAAGATTCAAGACGTCAAATAATCCGATAATGCTCACTATATTCTTATCACTGTTCCTAATGCCTGTGATCCAGTGCAATAACTTACTAATTACACAATTTCAGAAAACTGAATACAGCGGAATGGAAAATGTTAGTGTATTACGACTTAACGCCCTTTTTGTCAGAAATAAAATCGTTGTCAGTAGGCTTGCAAACCTTGCAGCAACTTTGCCCTGTAACACAACAATACGCGATGTGCAACATATTGGTGAACAACATTCAACATAGTTGGCACTATTGCGCGTTCACTTTTAGGTGTTCTTGATGCGGACTACGCAGAAGAAATGTCAAGGATTATTAACAAGGCAAAAATCGAACACAGCCACATAACTAGTCTCTTAAAAAATCAAAAATCTATAATTGATTCAACCATTAACGTCATCAATCAGGATGAGGCTAATACACAACAAAAAATAAAAGAAATCTTAGAAATGATTGAGCAAAATAAAAACGAATTAACTAAGGAATCTTCTCAACTGAGCAATCTTCAACTTGTTGGAATTCTGTCAACGGACTTGACACTACAGCAATAAATCTACAGAGAATAGAAGCCGAAATCGTTAATGTACTTACTGATACTCATAATGAAAAAATAAGCCCTCTTTTATTGTCGCCCCATCAACTAAAGGAGGAGATAACTATTATCAAGGCTAATCTTCCAGCGTCACAGGTCCTACCAATAGTAGGTGATAACTTAATTGAACTATAAAAGCTTATGAATGTCAAGGGCGCTGTAACAAAATATGAAGTCATATTCGAAATCAAAATACCTCTAGTCAATCAACAGGTTTTTGAGCTATTCAAAATATAACCAGTTCCAACAATAAAAAATAATAGCTTAATATCTATCAAACTAGATACATCATACCTAGCAACAGATGCACACAGAGAGGAATATATGTTTTTTAAATCAGAGGACTTAGCAAACTGCATCAAACCCAAAGATGACGAATATATTTGCAAAAATCAACAGTCGAAACTCAGAAGAAATGCAAATGCCAATCCCTGTGAGATCAACATGTTCAATAATCAATCAACAACCAATTGCAATCTCCATAGAATCCCAGGAACAACAGTTTGGAGTCAATTGAATCATCCAAATAAATGGATCTATGCTACTTCTACCGACATTGAAGCTTCAATGGTATGTGGGATGGAAACTACACTCATCACAATCAGAAATGCAGGAATAATGGAAATTGGTTTCAATTGTATAATAAAAAACAAGTTTGTAACAATACAAGAACATTATGAAGCATCAAATAGCATACATATTTCCTATGTAAGACTTAAACAGCTCGAATCAATAAGTCGACCACAGGAAATAGAAAAGGTTTTGGCTGCTACTAACACAACCTAACATAAAGTCCACCTAGAAGAGCTGAAAATTCTACAAAGACAATTAAATGAATCCACTCTAGAACATTTACCACAACTCATTAACTCAAAAAGTCAACATCATCATGCAGTTAGCTACACCTCGCTTATTATTTGCATTCTTATTTTACTTGACCTACTAAATTGGAAGATCCGTCCAAAATTCAAGAAAACCCCTCAACTCACACCAGCGTTGAGATCACAAATATCAACAATAGATGACAGAAACCGGAAACCAGCCGATCAATCAACCCTAGCCGCACTAAATTTATTACTTGAACGGTGTTCAACGCGGTGGAGAATGTTAAGAACATACACACACACACATTTATTTATTTATTAATTTATTATTTAATGTTTACTAACATACATTCGTACATGTACTTATTAGTTTTATTTTATTTGCATTAACCAACTTCTTACACAATATTATGTTTCAATTTTATTTTGTCAACTGCATACACAGCATTTTAAGTTCATTAACCATTGCTCATAAAAAGTGTAGTAGTTTTATTTTTATATTAAGTTCATTTACACCATTTAAAAATTAGGTCATTTGTTTTCTGTTAAATAAGCAATTTTATTATATTATTATTCATTTGTTATTATTCTTAAGCTAAGCATTTTATTTTTAATTAATTTTATATAAAAGAAAGTAAAAAATAAAGATCAATCAGTCATCTTTTTAGTAAGCAAAACAATTTGTTTTAATCTGACGTCTTCCTTCAAGTCCCAGGTACTTGCAAGGAATATTGTGCAATTTAGTGCCAATTCAAATTTATGTGTTTGAATTGATCCCACTAAATCCTTTCGTAAATAAACACATCATCTTTTGTTTCTATCGGACAAGCTGTAATATATTTAGTTAAAATTTGAAAATCTAAGAGGACATACTGTGTCTATTGAGACTGTTTCAAAACTATTTCCTGGTATATCTGTTATAATCAGTTTCTCTTTAATATGTTCCGTTTGCTTATTTATTCTAAGTTCATTACAATTTAATATATATTCCTTAATCATTTTACCCAAATTTTCCCATATATACCTTTGTTTAAGTTTTAAAGTTGCTTTCCTGACTCCTAGATGTCCTCCTAACGATGTATTGTGGTTCTCCGTAATGAGGTTCTTCTGTAAATTCTTGTCAGTTATTCTTACTGGCTCTTTAAATATTAAAATTTTAAAAATTTCTTTCCTTTTTTTTAATTTATTGAACATATCCTTAAATTTTTGCATGGGCATTTTTCTAAATATTTTATCATCTTCTTTTATACCTAGAGATAACATTTTCGTAAGAAGCTTCTCCATAGACATCTGTATGTTATTTGGATATTCACTACATCTGATTACTATTTCTTCACTATTAATTAAACGTTGAGGTTTACTATATTTAGATTCCACTTGAAATCGATGAAATATCTGAAATCGACGTACGTTCTCATATTAAAAGTTGATCAGGTTTTTCAATAGCAATGTCGTATTCTCGATTTGTGTTTCTTTTCATGTTACGTGTTATAGCCAAAACTTCCTTCGCCTTGTGTTCATTTTCAGTGGGAATCATTGCCTTCAAAGTATCACTATCAACAATTATCCTTGATAACGCATCTGCGTTCGTATTCATTTTACCTTGCTTGTATGATATTATTAAATCGTAGTCGCATAGATCTAATCTAATGCGTGTCATTTTGGACGATAGATTTGTAATGTGAAAATAAGGAAAATAAGGGTCGATGGTCTGTAACTACGTAAAATTTTCTGCCATAAAGGTACAGACGAAAAAAAAATTATTGCCCAATGTATAGCTAAAAGTTCCTTTTCTATTACTTTTTTTTTTAATCATGCTTAGACAATGTTTTACTTGCATATGATATCGGTAAATCAGAACCTATTTCTTCTTGGGATAAGACTGCCCCAAGTGCAAAATTTTATGCATCAGTAATTCAAATAGAAGGTTTTTTAAAATTCGGGTATTGAAAAATTGGTGGGCATATTAATTTTGACTTGAGTGTATCGAATGATTCTTGCCAATTTTGATCCCATAAGAAAGGTATATTTTTCTTTAATAATTCATTTAAATTTCGTGCTATTTGTGCAAAATTTTTAACAAAACGACGATAATAGTTGCAAAGGCTATAAATCATCTGACGTCGCGTCGTCAGGGTTTTTAGGTACGGGATAGTTTTTTATTATACTATTTTTTCCATGGTCGGTACATATTCCCTTATCTGTAATAAAATGTCTTAAGTAAACAACTTCCCTTTTCATAAAATGACATTTAGCTGTATTCAATTTTAAGTTGTATTTTCTCAATCTTTTAAAAACCTTTGATAAGTTATCGTGATGATGCTTTATGCTACAACCAAACACGATGATACAATCTACATACAAAAATGCTTCTGTACTTAGTTCACTTAGAGCTATTGTTAACATTCTCTGAAAACTATTAGAGGATATTTTTAAGCCAAAAGGTTATCTGGTGAACTAACAATGCTCACTACGTGTCGAAAACGAAGTAAGTGGTCTAGATTGTTCATCTAACTCTATCTGATGAAACGAGCTTGTCATATCTAGTGGAGAAAAATACTTAGCTCTACCTAATATGTCTAAAACATCTTCGATTCTCGTGTTGTTTTTTATTAGCTAATAGGGCCTAACGTTTATAATGTAAATAAAACAATTTAGTTACATTTTATTCCCGACGTTTCGTCAATTTTTTGTTGACTTTTTCAAGGGATTTTTTGTCTATTTAAATAAAAAAACAAAAACATTACATGTATACATATCACATTTACAAATATTTATACAATAACTTACATTAAAATATGTTTTTTATAATTTTATTGAATTACATTAAACAAAAAACATCTTAAAAACAATACAAATCTTAAACAAAACATTTATTAAATTATATTACTGTTTTTAATTTAACACTGCTCTGTAGCTGGCGCTAATGTTATCTGTGTCTTCCTTATGGTTCATTGTTTTATTTATATATTGTTGTATTCTTAGACTTTCTACTGTGTAACGTTTTTCTGTTTTGTTTACTTTGTCAAGAATTCGTATATTATCAAAGTTCGCTGAGTGACCTGTTTCCAATATGTGTTGTGCAAGTGCAGTTGTTTCTTTTTTCTTCGTTATGTCTTTTTTGTGTTCTAATATTCTTTTTTCTAGTGTTCTTTTTGTTGTGCCAATATAAATGCGGTCGCAGTTTTGTTTGTCGTTTCCATTACAGCCTATTTCATAAACAACATTACTTTGTTGTAATTTATTTATTGGTGTTTTTGTTTGTGTGAATATTGTCTTTAATGTTTTGTTAGGTTTATATGCAATGTTTACTTTGTCAGTTGTTATCGTTTTTACTATATTTCTGTTATTGGTGAGTTTAGGTATGTAGTTAACGCTGCAAAAAATCTTATTAGAATTTTCAGCATTCGAATTTGGTGTTTTGTTTCTTTATACATTAACTGCTGTGTTTATTAGCGTTTTTATAAGATTTTTCGGAAAACTATTGTTAATAAGAATATCCGTTACACGTTTTATATTTTTCTCATGAAATTGTTCATCACTATTAGTTAATGTTCTAAGGAGGAGATTACGAGCTGTGTTAATGATCTGGAATTTTGGTTGCGTTGAATTATAATTGATTATTCTGCCAGATGCTGTTTCCTTTTTGTACCAGTCAAAAATTATTTTATTGTCAATTCTGTGAAGTATTGTGTCAAGATATGTGATTTTTCCATTTTTCTCCATTTCGAAGGTGAACTGTAATTTATTATGATATTTGTTGAAGGCGTCAAGAATTTTATCTTTATCTTTATATTTTATAATTGTCATGAGATCATCTACATATTTTACTATGTATTTTATATGTATATTGATGGCCTCCAATTCTTATTCATTATTCGCCAATTTCTTTGGTATCACCAATAATGGCGAGTTATATGGACTGATGGCTCTATGATTTCTTCTAGCATTTTGTTAACCTGCTCAGTAATCTTTCTCATTTGTGGCTCCTGTAATCTATAAGGCTTTATATATATTGGTGTTGAGTCCGTTACTTTCACTTTCTGTCTAAGAAATTATTCACTGTTAGCTTATCGCCATCTACTTGAAAATTATCGTTAAAATTTGTAACTATATCAATTAATGATTCTTTGAATAGTGGGTCTACTGATTCAATATTCAGGTTTTTCAAAATTTTCCTCACTTTTTCTGAGTTGTTTAATACATTGTTGTTGTTGCTATAAAAGACGTAGTCTACTAAATCTCTCTTCTCCAAATCTTATATGTTGTACACCAGTTGCCGGTATAATGGTGTTGCCTACAAAAACTCCTGGGGATACTTCCATACTCAATACAATACTCTCCCTATCTGTACATATATTAATAGGCACTATTGCCTGTGAACGTGCATGTATACAGATACCCGTTTGACATACACAAATCAAAATGTAATTTCGCATATACTGTGCCAATATTCTCAGTTGTTTCCTAAGTAATCCCACTTAGTGACGAAATACGAAATATTTTTTTACATTTTTTAATTTACAAATAGATATATCTGCCCCCGTATCTATCAAAAAATCTAAGATATCTACCCACACTTTTACACCTGACCGCAATTGTATTATCTATATTTATAGAAATTTTGTATAAATTTGGCTTAGGATAACATTTATTTTTACCCTGCCCTTTTAGTATCCCTAACCACTATTTCTATTTCTTCCTCTATAGGAATTATTGTTATACCCTGCACAAGCTTTGTCATTCCGTTTGTAATTTCTATAATTTTCATTTCCGACCCCATGAAGTATATATTTTCTGAAAGCTTATGAATAAAGGAGTCGATTAAGCCCTGACCGTCTGCCCATCTGTCCGTGTGTTGGTTGAAATCAACTTTAAGAAGCAACTATATGTTCCTCAGATCTGTGTATGTTATCAATCTTTTGGAAATATTCGGGAATGAATCGGGAATGTTTTGATATATGTTTTTTATTTCATATGAGATGGAGATGATACAAACTATAGTTATTGACTACACATTGTGAAGGGTATATAAGATTCGACACGGCCGAATATAGCACTCTTACTTGTTCCTTTTTGTATTGCAATTCACTTCAGATAAATTGTTTTCATTACTGCCAAAATTATCTACTCTATATCTATTTCTATTATTGTTATTAAAGTTGTATTTACGACTTCTATTATAACCGTGAGCATTATTGTGGGTATAATTATAATTTGCCTTTTATTTCTATTATCGAAGTGAAATGAATCACTATTCATTGAAAATTTTTTATTCCCTCTATGTCCATTACTTCTATTACCATATCTTCTTTCAACTCTAAAAACATTACTGTTATCTTTTATATTTCTTTCGAGTATTGTGCATTTTTCCACCGCTTCTCTAAATATATTTGGCCCACTTATTAAGACGTTATGTTATTCAGAGTTGACTCCTTTCATGAAAACGTTAAAAGCCATATTTTTGCTCATTTTGTTTATTGCGTTTTTTGTCTCCTGCGTAGGTTTCTCAATAGTTTTTAACTCAAAACCAGGGACCGAAAATAACAGTTATTTAGGAATTTTAAAGCAAAAAAAGCATTTAGAAGTAAATGTCGTAAAACGGATTCAAGTATACCATATTGATCCTTATACATTAGTCTATCATAAAATATGTTGCTTTTCAAAATTTTGATTTTTATTTTTTCGAGCAAACACAAAAGTTATTTTTTGATTTTTATT
Organism: Phyto melanocephala; assembly: GCA_941918925.1. NCBI lineage: Eukaryota > Metazoa > Arthropoda > Insecta > Diptera > Rhinophoridae > Phyto > Phyto melanocephala. Next base: position 63,136,174 of record OW799236.1, on the reverse strand, counting down.
TTTTCGAGCAAAAATAAAAGTTATTTTTTTATTTTTTTTTTGCAAAAATAACATTAAAAATTATTAAATATTATTTAAATGTAACGGTAAAGACGAGTTTTTAATAATGAAAGAAATAATAATAACACTGTAGTCGAATTTGTGATTTCTCATATTTATTGTCAGTGATTGTTTAATATCGTTACATACTACTCTAAAAGCTCCTAATAACTCCTCTCATTTTTATCAATTCGTTTTGCTTAGTATTTACAAATTATCAACTATTTCTTTTTCAAACTTTGTTATCAACTATTGTCTTTAATTATTAATTATAATGTGATTTTAATTTTTTATGTATGTATGTTATTTTTCAGGTTGTTTTAAAAACTTTTCAGCAATCATGTAGGATGATTTACTTAATCCTGAACAACTTCGTAACTCAGGCAAACCAGCGCCCACCATTGATATAGAATACATAGTATACAAAAATGTGAGAAATCACAAAAAATGTGATCATCATGGGAATTTTTTATGCACATTAAAATTAATATTTAATACAAGGTGGCGCAAAAATAACCTTCTGATGTTTTTTGGCTGTAATTTTTTAAAAAAATGAAAAACTTTGATTCTTCTTGTGGAGTATTTTTATTTGGTCTTTTAATTTTTTTTACATCAAGTCGAGAATATGATGTCATGTAAATGGCCGCCGCCACAGTTGATTGTCATTTGAGCTCTTTTTATGGCATTTTCCATCACTTTGGCCAAAACTTCCGGCGATACGTCCTCACATTCTTGACGGATATTGTCTTTAAGAGCTGCAAGAGTCTGAGGCTTGTTGACATAAGCCCGCGACTTCAAAAAGCCCCACAAAAAGAAGTCTGGAGCGGTCAAATCAGGCGATCTTGCTGGCCAGTTCAAATCGCCAAAACGGGAGATTAGGCGCCCGGGAAATGCATCCTTCAGCATATCGGTTGTGGCACGTGCAGTGTGTGCTGTTGCACCGTCCTGTTGGAACCACATGTTTTCCAATCCCAATTCATCAAGTTGCGGCAAAAAGAACTCGTTGATCATTGCTCTGTAGGGCTCACCATTCACAGTAACCGTTTGGCCCGCGACGTCTTCGAAGAAAAAAGGTCCGATGACTCCTCCAGCGAAAACAGCACACCATACAGTAACTTTGAGCGGGTGTAATGGCTCTTCGTGGGTTACACGCGGATTTTCAGTGCCCCAGAAGCGTAAATTTTGCTTATTTACGTACCCGCTAAGATGGAAATGGGCCTCATCACTCATGATTATTTTTGATAAAAAATCATTTTCCTCTTGGTGTTGATTCAGGATGGCTTGAGCGTATGTTAGACGCGATTGGCGGTCAGCAGCTAACAGCTGATGCACACGTACATTTTGTTAGAAAATAAATTTTTTTGTTGCTCGAAAAAATAAAAATCAAAAAATAACTTATTTTTGCTCGAAAAAATAAAAATCAAAGAAGTAAGAGTGCTATATTCGGCCATGCCGAATCTTATATACCATTCACAACGTGTAGTCCCATATGAAATAAGTACATACATTTAAAAAACATACATATATAAAAACATCCCATTGTAAAATTGTAAATTTACGTATGTATGTTAAAAAAATAAAATAAAAAAAATTAAGACCCTTTTAAATATTTTTTTTATTTAGAAATTACTTCTGTTATATATCTAATGTTTATAAATGTGAGATAAATTTGCTTCTAATGAGAAAAACAAAAAACCAGAGGCAGTGCCACAAACATGTCTGCAAGTTATTTAGGAGCTTATAAATAAAAATTATCACAATTTGTTTTTCGCCTGTCAATAATATCTGAAAGTAGAATTGACTAATAACTACCTTAACTAAGATTTATTTTATTAAATTAAATAAAAGTATAGGTTTCCGCAAGAGTTACCAGAGGAAGATTGAAAAATATTGGAAAACTATTGTGAGCAGAGTTACCAGAGGAAGATTGAAAAAAGCTGTTATTTTCCTTAAGAGTTGTTACATTCAGCATAAGGTATTGCATTTAAAATTATTTCTTAATGGAAATAAATAAATGTAATTTATATGGACATTTGTATGAATGTATCTAGGTATTTATGTGAAAAAAATTAATTTTTACACAACAACGAAGTTGAAGTTCATTGATGTAACCGCTATTCTCCCAACGGCATGTAATTTCTTGCACTTGTTTGCAAGTTTAATTAAAAAAATTAAGAAGAAGTAAAGGTGTAGTCATGCAATAACAATAGTTTGTATCACCATTCATCTCATATAAAATACGTACATACTTAAAAAACATACATATATAAAAATAACATCCCATTGTAAAAAAATAAATTTACGTACATATATAGTTTAATTAAAATAATTAAAAAAAGGAAAAAGTAAAGAGTAATAGAGCATACATTATTGAAATTTAAAATATATAATATGTATTAACGTATACTACGTACTCAATGGGAAAAATACATAAAAATAGATATGTATTTAGTTTAGTTTTTTTTTCATAGTGCATCGTATTTTGCTAGTCATGATATTTCATATTCTACTCATATTGACCATGAAACATTGAAATGTAAAAAAAAAAAATTAAGCAAACACTTAATGGTATCGAACTGCGTACCACCAGCTTCATAGTTCAGTGGTGTACCCACTGCACTACCATCCTATAAATATTTATATAACTTAAATATACAAAAGTACTTGCAACCTATATGAGGTTCATACAAAATAAAAATCATATACATACATACATACATTTAAGTATTAGCAATATGTTTGAATGAATATTCGTATGTAGGTTTTTTACACACACACACATGCTACGTTGAATCAAGGTTATAGCTGTTGTTACTTTGTTATCTCTAGCAGCGAAAGCCGCGGTGACATTTTGTTTTCTTTAAATATTGTGAGCAGAGTTACCAGAGGAAGATTGAAAAATATTGTGAGCAGAGTTACCAGAGGAAGATTGAAAAAATCTATTATTTTCCTTAAGAGTTGTTACATTTAGCATAAGGTATTACATTTAAAATTATTTTTTAATGCAAATAAATAAATGTAATTTATATGGACATTTGTATGAATGTATCTAGGTATTTATGTGAAAAAAATTAATTTTTACACAACAACGAAGTTGAAGTTCATTGATGTAACCGCTATTCTCCCAACGGCATGTAGGTAATTTCTTGCATTTGTTTGCAAGTTTAATTAAAAAAATTAAGAAGAAGTAAAGGTGTAGTAAGGTATTGCATTTAAAATTATTTCTTAATGGAAATAAATAAATGTAATTTATATGGACATTTGTATGAATGTATCTAGGTATTTATGTGAAAAAAATTAATTTTTACACAACAACGAATTTGAAGTTTATTGATGTAACCGCTAATCTCCCAACGGCATGTAATTTCTTGCACTTGTTTGCAAGTTTAATTAAAAAAATTAAGAAGAAGTAAAGGTGTAGTCATGCAATAACAATAGTTTGTATCACCATTCATCTCATATAAAATACGTACATACTTAAAAAACATACATATATGAAAATAACATCCCATTGTAAAAAAATAAATTTACGTACATATATAGTTTAATTAAAATAATTAAAACAAGTAAGAGTGCTATATTCGGCCATGCCGAATCTTATATACCCTTCACAACGTGTAGTCCCATATGAAATAAGTACATACATTTAAAAAACATACATATATAAAAACATCCCATTGTAAAATTGTAAATTTACGTATGTATGTTAAAAAAATAAAATAAAAAAAATTAAGACCCTTTTAAATATTTTTTTTATTTAGAAATTACTTCTGTTATATATCTAATGTTTATAAATGTGAGATAAATTTGCTTCTAATGAGAAAAACAAAAAACCAGAGGCAGTGCCACAAACATGTCTGCAAGTTATTTAGGAGCTTATAAATAAAAATTATCACAATTTGTTTTTCGCCTGTCAATAATATCTGAAAGTAGAATTGACTAATAACTACCTTAACTAAGATTTATTTTATTAAATTAAATAAAAGTATAGGTTTCCGCAAGAGTTACCAGAGGAAGATTGAAAAATATTGGAAAACTATTGTGAGCAGAGTTACCAGAGGAAGATTGAAAAAAGCTGTTATTTTCCTTAAGAGTTGTTACATTCAGCATAAGGTATTGCATTTAAAATTATTTCTTAATGGAAATAAATAAATGTAATTTATATGGACATTTGTATGAATGTATCTAGGTATTTATGTGAAAAAAATTAATTTTTACACAACAACGAAGTTGAAGTTCATTGATGTAACCGCTATTCTCCCAACGGCATGTAATTTCTTGCACTTGTTTGCAAGTTTAATTAAAAAAATTAAGAAGAAGTAAAGGTGTAGTCATGCAATAACAATAGTTTGTATCACCATTCATCTCATATAAAATACGTACATACTTAAAAAACATACATATATAAAAATAACATCCCATTGTAAAAAAATAAATTTACGTACATATATAGTTTAATTAAAATAATTAAAAAAAGGAAAAAGTAAAGAGTAATAGAGCATACATTATTGAAATTTAAAATATATAATATGTATTAACGTATACTACGTACTCAATGGGAAAAATACATAAAAATAGATATGTATTTAGTTTAGTTTTTTTTTCATAGTGCATCGTATTTTGCTAGTCATGATATTTCATATTCTACTCATATTGACCATGAAACATTGAAATGTAAAAAAAAAAAATTAAGCAAACACTTAATGGTATCGAACTGCGTACCACCAGCTTCATAGTTCAGTGGTGTACCCACTGCACTACCATCCTATAAATATTTATATAACTTAAATATACAAAAGTACTTGCAACCTATATGAGGTTCATACAAAATAAAAATCATATACATACATACATACATTTAAGTATTAGCAATATGTTTGAATGAATATTCGTATGTAGGTTTTTTACACACACACACATGCTACGTTGAATCAAGGTTATAGCTGTTGTTACTTTGTTATCTCTAGCAGCGAAAGCCGCGGTGACATTTTGTTTTCTTTAAATATTGTGAGCAGAGTTACCAGAGGAAGATTGAAAAATATTGTGAGCAGAGTTACCAGAGGAAGATTGAAAAAATCTATTATTTTCCTTAAGAGTTGTTACATTTAGCATAAGGTATTACATTTAAAATTATTTTTTAATGCAAATAAATAAATGTAATTTATATGGACATTTGTATGAATGTATCTAGGTATTTATGTGAAAAAAATTAATTTTTACACAACAACGAAGTTGAAGTTCATTGATGTAACCGCTATTCTCCCAACGGCATGTAGGTAATTTCTTGCATTTGTTTGCAAGTTTAATTAAAAAAATTAAGAAGAAGTAAAGGTGTAGTAAGGTATTGCATTTAAAATTATTTCTTAATGGAAATAAATAAATGTAATTTATATGGACATTTGTATGAATGTATCTAGGTATTTATGTGAAAAAAATTAATTTTTACACAACAACGAATTTGAAGTTTATTGATGTAACCGCTAATCTCCCAACGGCATGTAATTTCTTGCACTTGTTTGCAAGTTTAATTAAAAAAATTAAGAAGAAGTAAAGGTGTAGTCATGCAATAACAATAGTTTGTATCACCATTCATCTCATATAAAATACGTACATACTTAAAAAACATACATATATGAAAATAACATCCCATTGTAAAAAAATAAATTTACGTACATATATAGTTTAATTAAAATAATTAAAAAAAGGAAAAAGTAAAGAGTAATAGAGCATACATTATTGAAATTTAAAATATATAATATGTGTTAACGTATACTACGTACTCAATGGGAAAAATACATAAAAATAGATATGTATTTAGTTTAGTTTTTTTTTTCATAGTGCATCGTATTTTGCTACTAATCTCCCAATGGCAAATTCATTCATCTCATATAAAATACGTACATACTTAAAAAACATACATATATAAAAATAACATCCCATTGTAAAAAAATAAATTTACGTACATATATAGTTTAATTAAAATAATTAAAAAAAGGAAAAAGTAAAGAGTAATAGAGCATACATTATTGAAATTTAAAATATATAATATGTATTAACGTATACTACGTACTCAATGGGAAAAATACATAAAAATAGATATGTATTTAGTTTAGTTTTTTTTTTCATAGTGCATCGTATTTTGCTAGTCATGATATTTCATATTCTACTCATATTGACCATGAAACATTGAAATGTAAAAAAAAAAAATTAAGCAAACACTTAATGGTATCGAACTGCGTACCACCAGCTTTATAGTTCAGTGGTGTACCCACTGCACTACCATCCTATAAATATTTATATAACTTAAATATACAAAAGTACTTGCAACCTATATGAGGTTCATACAAAATAAAAATCATATACATACATACATACATTTAAGTATTAGCAATATGTTTGAATGAATATTCGTATGTAGGTTTTTTACACACACACACATGCTACGTTGAATCAAGGTTATAGCTGTTGTTACTTTGTTATCTCTAGCAGCGAAAGCCGCGGTGACATTTTGTTTTCTTTAAATATTGTGAGCAGAGTTACCAGAGGAAGATTGAAAAATATTGTGAGCAGAGTTACCAGAGGAAGATTGAAAAAATCTATTATTTTCCTTAAGAGTTGTTACATTTAGCATAAGGTATTACATTTAAAATTATTTTTTAATGCAAATAAATAAATGTAATTTATATGGACATTTGTATGAATGTATCTAGGTATTTATGTGAAAAAAATTAATTTTTACACAACAACGAAGTTGAAGTTCATTGATGTAACCGCTATTCTCCCAACGGCATGTAGGTAATTTCTTGCATTTGTTTGCAAGTTTAATTAAAAAAATTAAGAAGAAGTAAAGGTGTAGTAAGGTATTGCATTTAAAATTATTTCTTAATGGAAATAAATAAATGTAATTTATATGGACATTTGTATGAATGTATCTAGGTATTTATGTGAAAAAAATTAATTTTTACACAACAACGAATTTGAAGTTTATTGATGTAACCGCTAATCTCCCAACGGCATGTAATTTCTTGCACTTGTTTGCAAGTTTAATTAAAAAAATTAAGAAGAAGTAAAGGTGTAGTCATGCAATAACAATAGTTTGTATCACCATTCATCTCATATAAAATACGTACATACTTAAAAAACATACATATATGAAAATAACATCCCATTGTAAAAAAATAAATTTACGTACATATATAGTTTAATTAAAATAATTAAAAAAAGGAAAAAGTAAAGAGTAATAGAGCATACATTATTGAAATTTAAAATATATAATATGTGTTAACGTATACTACGTACTCAATGGGAAAAATACATAAAAATAGATATGTATTTAGTTTAGTTTTTTTTTTCATAGTGCATCGTATTTTGCTACTAATCTCCCAATGGCAAATTCATTCATCTCATATAAAATACGTACATACTTAAAAAACATACATATATAAAAATAACATCCCATTGTAAAAAAATAAATTTACGTACATATATAGTTTAATTAAAATAATTAAAAAAAGGAAAAAGTAAAGAGTAATACAGCATACATTATTGAAATTTAAAATATATAATATGTATTAACGTATACTACGTACTCAATGGGAAAAATACATAAAAATAGATATGTATTTAGTTTAGTTTTTTTTTTCATAGTGCATCGTATTTTGCTAGTCATGATATTTCATATTCTACTCATATTGACCATGAAACATTGAAATGTAAAAAAAAAAAATTAAGCAAACACTTAATGGTATCGAACTGCGTACCACCAGCTTCATAGTTCAGTGGTGTACCCACTGCACTACCATCCTATAAATATTTATATAACTTAAATATACAAAAGTACTTGCAACCTATATGAGGTTCATACAAAATAAAAATCATATACATACATACATACATTTAAGTATTAGCAATATGTTTGAATGAATATTCGTATGTAGGTTTTTTACACACACACACATGCTACGTTGAATCAAGGTTATAGCTGTTGTTACTTTGTTATCTCTAGCAGCGAAAGCCGCGGTGACATTTTGTTTTCTTTAAATATTGTGAGCAGAGTTACCAGAGGAAGATTGAAAAATATTGTGAGCAGAGTTACCAGAGGAAGATTGAAAAAATCTATTATTTTCCTTAAGAGTTGTTACATTTAGCATAAGGTATTACATTTAAAATTATTTTTTAATGCAAATAAATAAATGTAATTTATATGGACATTTGTATGAATGTATCTAGGTATTTATGTGAAAAAAATTAATTTTTACACAACAACGAAGTTGAAGTTCATTGATGTAACCGCTATTCTCCCAACGGCATGTAGGTAATTTCTTGCATTTGTTTGCAAGTTTAATTAAAAAAATTAAGAAGAAGTAAAGGTGTAGTAAGGTATTGCATTTAAAATTATTTCTTAATGGAAATAAATAAATGTAATTTATATGGACATTTGTATGAATGTATCTAGGTATTTATGTGAAAAAAATTAATTTTTACACAACAACGAATTTGAAGTTTATTGATGTAACCGCTAATCTCCCAACGGCATGTAATTTCTTGCACTTGTTTGCAAGTTTAATTAAAAAAATTAAGAAGAAGTAAAGGTGTAGTCATGCAATAACAATAGTTTGTATCACCATTCATCTCATATAAAATACGTACATACTTAAAAAACATACATATATGAAAATAACATCCCATTGTAAAAAAATAAATTTACGTACATATATAGTTTAATTAAAATAATTAAAAAAAGGAAAAAGTAAAGAGTAATAGAGCATACATTATTGAAATTTAAAATATATAATATGTATTAACGTATACTACGTACTCAATGGGAAAAATACATAAAAATAGATATGTATTTAGTTTAGTTTTTTTTTTCATAGTGCATCGTATTTTGCTAGTCATGATATTTCATATTCTACTCATATTGACCATGAAACATTGAAATGTAAAAAAAAAAAATTAGGCAAACACTTAATGGTATCGAACTGCGTACCACCAGCTTCATAGTTCAGTGGTGTACCCACTGCACTACCATCCTATAAATATTTATATAACTTAAATATACAAAAGTACTTGCAACCTATATGAGGTTCATACAAAATAAAAATCATATACATACATACATACATTTAAGTATTAGCAATATGTTTGAATGAATATTCGTATGTAGGTTTTTTACACACACACACATGCTACGTTGAATCAAGGTTATAGCTGTTGTTACTTTGTTATCTCTAGCAGCGAAAGCCGCGGTGACATTTTGTTTTCTTTAAATATTGTGAGCAGAGTTACCAGAGGAAGATTGAAAAATATTGTGAGCAGAGTTACCAGAGGAAGATTGAAAAAATCTATTATTTTCCTTAAGAGTTGTTACATTTAGCATAAGGTATTACATTTAAAATTATTTTTTAATGCAAATAAATAAATGTAATTTATATGGACATTTGTATGAATGTATCTAGGTATTTATGTGAAAAAAATTAATTTTTACACAACAACGAAGTTGAAGTTCATTGATGTAACCGCTATTCTCCCAACGGCATGTAGGTAATTTCTTGCATTTGTTTGCAAGTTTAATTAAAAAAATTAAGAAGAAGTAAAGGTGTAGTAAGGTATTGCATTTAAAATTATTTCTTAATGGAAATAAATAAATGTAATTTATATGGACATTTGTATGAATGTATCTAGGTATTTATGTGAAAAAAATTAATTTTTACACAACAACGAATTTGAAGTTTATTGATGTAACCGCTAATCTCCCAACGGCATGTAATTTCTTGCACTTGTTTGCAAGTTTAATTAAAAAAATTAAGAAGAAGTAAAGGTGTAGTCATGCAATAACAATAGTTTGTATCACCATTCATCTCATATAAAATACGTACATACTTAAAAAACATACATATATGAAAATAACATCCCATTGTAAAAAAATAAATTTACGTACATATATAGTTTAATTAAAATAATTAAAAAAAGGAAAAAGTAAAGAGTAATAGAGCATACATTATTGAAATTTAAAATATATAATATGTATTTACGTATACTACGTACTCAATGGGAAAAATACATAAAAATAGATATGTATTTAGTTTAGTTTTTTTTTTCATAGTGCATCGTATTTTGCTACTAATCTCCCAATGGCAAATTCATTCATCTCATATAAAATACGTACATACTTAAAAAACATACATATATAAAAATAACATCCCATTGTAAAAAAATAAATTTACGTACATATATAGTTTAATTAAAATAATTAAAAAAAGGAAAAAGTAAAGAGTAATAGAGCATACATTATTGAAATTTAAAATATATAATATGTATTTACGTATACTACGTACTCAATGGGAAAAATACATAAAAATAGATATGTATTTAGTTTAGTTTTTTTTTCATAGTGCATCGTATTTTGCTAGTCATGATATTTCATATTCTACTCATATTGACCATGAAACATTGAAATGTAAAAAAAAAAATTAAGCAAACACTTAATGGTATCGAACTGCGTACCACCAGCTTCATAGTTCAGTGGTGTACCCACTGCACTACCATCCTATAAATATTTATATAACTTAAATATACAAAAGTACTTGCAACCTATATGAGGTTCATACAAAATAAAAATCATATACATACATACATACATTTAAGTATTAGCAATATGTTTGAATGAATATTCGTATGTAGGTTTTTTACACACACACACATGCTACGTTGAATCAAGGTTATAGCTGTTGTTACTTTGTTATCTCTAGCAGCGAAAGCCGCGGTGACATTTTGTTTTCTTTAAATAAATGCGTACATACATACATACATACCTACTATATGTTTCATTATTATTCTTTATAATAAAGTATTTTATCCGCTCAAAAACGTACCATTGTAAAATTATAAATTGAGTTTTTGAATGTAAGTACGTATAAAAAATAAAATAACACAAAAAAAAATGAAAAAAATAAAAAAAAAAAATTTTTTTGTCTCAACTGGGATTCGAACATAAGCTCATCTAGTGTCTATTGTTAAAAAAAAACCGAGGTGGTCGTGGTTTTTTGCTCATATCTCAGTTATTTATGTACCGATTTTTCTGAATTTCAATAGCGATCTACTCCCGAATATTTCCAACATTTTAATACCTCATGCGGGTCCGGGCGATGTTGGGGGGCTTCAAAAAGTTGATTTCAACATACACACGGACAGACGGACAGACGGACAGACGGACAGACGGACAGGGCTTAATCGACTTCCCTATTCATAAGCTTTCAGGAAATATATACTTTATGGGGTCGGAAATGAAAATTGTAGAAATTTCACACGGAATGACAAACCTATATATACCCTTTTACACTGTGTGAAGGGTATAAAAAGGAAAAAGTAAAGAGTAATAGAGCATACATTATTGAAATTTAAAATATATAATATGTGTTAACGTATACTACGTACTCAATGGGAAAAATACATAAAAATAGATATGTATTTAGTTTAGTTTTTTTTTTCATAGTGCATCGTATTTTGCTACTAATCTCCCAATGGCAAATTCATTCATCTCATATAAAATACGTACATACTTAAAAAACATACATATATAAAAATAACATCCCATTGTAAAAAAATAAATTTACGTACATATATAGTTTAATTAAAATAATTAAAAAAAGGAAAAAGTAAAGAGTAATAGAGCATACATTATTGAAATTTAAAATATATAATATGTATTAACGTATACTACGTACTCAATGGGAAAAATACATAAAAATAGATATGTATTTAGTTTAGTTTTTTTTTTCATAGTGCATCGTATTTTGCTAGTCATGATATTTCATATTCTACTCATATTGACCATGAAACATTGAAATGTAAAAAAAAAAAATTAAGCAAACACTTAATGGTATCGAACTGCGTACCACCAGCTTTATAGTTCAGTGGTGTACCCACTGCACTACCATCCTATAAATATTTATATAACTTAAATATACAAAAGTACTTGCAACCTATATGAGGTTCATACAAAATAAAAATCATATACATTTAAGTATTAGCAATATGTTTGAATGAATATTCGTATGTAGGTTTTTTACACACACACACATGCTACGTTGAATCAAGGTTATAGCTGTTGTTACTTTGTTATCTCTAGCAGCGAAAGCCGCGGTGACATTTTGTTTTCTTTAAATATTGTGAGCAGAGTTACCAGAGGAAGATTGAAAAATATTGTGAGCAGAGTTACCAGAGGAAGATTGAAAAAATCTATTATTTTCCTTAAGAGTTGTTACATTTAGCATAAGGTATTACATTTAAAATTATTTTTTAATGCAAATAAATAAATGTAATTTATATGGACATTTGTATGAATGTATCTAGGTATTTATGTGAAAAAAATTAATTTTTACACAACAACGAAGTTGAAGTTCATTGATGTAACCGCTATTCTCCCAACGGCATGTAGGTAATTTCTTGCATTTGTTTGCAAGTTTAATTAAAAAAATTAAGAAGAAGTAAAGGTGTAGTAAGGTATTGCATTTAAAATTATTTCTTAATGGAAATAAATAAATGTAATTTATATGGACATTTGTATGAATGTATCTAGGTATTTATGTGAAAAAAATTAATTTTTACACAACAACGAATTTGAAGTTTATTGATGTAACCGCTAATCTCCCAACGGCATGTAATTTCTTGCACTTGTTTGCAAGTTTAATTAAAAAAATTAAGAAGAAGTAAAGGTGTAGTCATGCAATAACAATAGTTTGTATCACCATTCATCTCATATAAAATACGTACATACTTAAAAAACATACATATATGAAAATAACATCCCATTGTAAAAAAATAAATTTACGTACATATATAGTTTAATTAAAATAATTAAAAAAAGGAAAAAGTAAAGAGTAATAGAGCATACATTATTGAAATTTAAAATATATAATATGTATTTACGTATACTACGTACTCAATGGGAAAAATACATAAAAATAGATATGTATTTAGTTTAGTTTTTTTTTTCATAGTGCATCGTATTTTGCTACTAATCTCCCAATGGCAAATTCATTCATCTCATATAAAATACGTACATACTTAAAAAACATACATATATAAAAATAACATCCCATTGTAAAAAAATAAATTTACGTACATATATAGTTTAATTAAAATAATTAAAAAAAGGAAAAAGTAAAGAGTAATAGAGCATACATTATTGAAATTTAAAATATATAATATGTATTTACGTATACTACGTACTCAATGGGAAAAATACATAAAAATAGATATGTATTTAGTTTAGTTTTTTTTTCATAGTGCATCGTATTTTGCTAGTCATGATATTTCATATTCTACTCATATTGACCATGAAACATTGAAATGTAAAAAAAAAAATTAAGCAAACACTTAATGGTATCGAACTGCGTACCACCAGCTTCATAGTTCAGTGGTGTACCCACTGCACTACCATCCTATAAATATTTATATAACTTAAATATACAAAAGTACTTGCAACCTATATGAGGTTCATACAAAATAAAAATCATATACATACATACATACATTTAAGTATTAGCAATATGTTTGAATGAATATTCGTATGTAGGTTTTTTACACGCACACACATGCTACGTTGAATCAAGGTTATAGCTGTTGTTACTTTGTTATCTCTAGCAGCGAAAGCCGCGGTGACATTTTGTTTTCTTTAAATAAATGCGTACATACATACATACATACCTACTATATGTTTCATTATTATTCTTTATAATAAAGTATTTTATCCGCTCAAAAACGTACCATTGTAAAATTATAAATTGAGTTTTTGAATGTAAGTACGTATAAAAAATAAAATAACACAAAAAAAAATGAAAAAAATAAAAAAAAAAAATTTTTTTGTCTCAACTGGGATTCGAACATAAGCTCATCTAGTGTCTATTGTTAAAAAAAAACCGAGGTGGTCGTGGTTTTTTGCTCATATCTCAGTTATTTATGTACCGATTTTTCTGAATTTCAATAGCGATCTACTCCCGAATATTTCCAACATTTTAATACCTCATGCGGGTCCGGGCGATGTTGGGGGGCTTCAAAAAGTTGATTTCAACATACACACGGACAGACGGACAGACGGACAGGGCTTAATCGACTTCCCTATTCATAAGCTTTCAGGAAATATATACTTTATGGGGTCGGAAATGAAAATTGTAGAAATTTCACACGGAATGACAAACCTATATATACCCTTTTACACTGTGTGAAGGGTATAAAAAGGAAAAAGTAAAGAGTAATAGAGCATACATTATTGAAATTTAAAATATATAATATGTGTTAACGTATACTACGTACTCAATGGGAAAAATACATAAAAATAGATATGTATTTAGTTTAGTTTTTTTTTTCATAGTGCATCGTATTTTGCTACTAATCTCCCAATGGCAAATTCATTCATCTCATATAAAATACGTACATACTTAAAAAACATACATATATAAAAATAACATCCCATTGTAAAAAAATAAATTTACGTACATATATAGTTTAATTAAAATAATTAAAAAAAGGAAAAAGTAAAGAGTAATAGAGCATACATTATTGAAATTTAAAATATATAATATGTATTAACGTATACTACGTACTCAATGGGAAAAATACATAAAAATAGATATGTATTTAGTTTAGTTTTTTTTTTCATAGTGCATCGTATTTTGCTAGTCATGATATTTCATATTCTACTCATATTGACCATGAAACATTGAAATGTAAAAAAAAAAAATTAAGCAAACACTTAATGGTATCGAACTGCGTACCACCAGCTTTATAGTTCAGTGGTGTACCCACTGCACTACCATCCTATAAATATTTATATAACTTAAATATACAAAAGTACTTGCAACCTATATGAGGTTCATACAAAATAAAAATCATATACATACATACATACATTTAAGTATTAGCAATATGTTTGAATGAATATTCGTATGTAGGTTTTTTACACACACACACATGCTACGTTGAATCAAGGTTATAGCTGTTGTTACTTTGTTATCTCTAGCAGCGAAAGCCGCGGTGACATTTTGTTTTCTTTAAATATTGTGAGCAGAGTTACCAGAGGAAGATTGAAAAATATTGTGAGCAGAGTTACCAGAGGAAGATTGAAAAAATCTATTATTTTCCTTAAGAGTTGTTACATTTAGCATAAGGTATTACATTTAAAATTATTTTTTAATGCAAATAAATAAATGTAATTTATATGGACATTTGTATGAATGTATCTAGGTATTTATGTGAAAAAAATTAATTTTTACACAACAACGAAGTTGAAGTTCATTGATGTAACCGCTATTCTCCCAACGGCATGTAGGTAATTTCTTGCATTTGTTTGCAAGTTTAATTAAAAAAATTAAGAAGAAGTAAAGGTGTAGTAAGGTATTGCATTTAAAATTATTTCTTAATGGAAATAAATAAATGTAATTTATATGGACATTTGTATGAATGTATCTAGGTATTTATGTGAAAAAAATTAATTTTTACACAACAACGAATTTGAAGTTTATTGATGTAACCGCTAATCTCCCAACGGCATGTAATTTCTTGCACTTGTTTGCAAGTTTAATTAAAAAAATTAAGAAGAAGTAAAGGTGTAGTCATGCAATAACAATAGTTTGTATCACCATTCATCTCATATAAAATACGTACATACTTAAAAAATATACATATATGAAAATAACATCCCATTGTAAAAAAATAAATTTACGTACATATATAGTTTAATTAAAATAATTAAAAAAAGGAAAAAGTAAAGAGTAATAGAGCATACATTATTGAAATTTAAAATATATAATATGTGTTAACGTATACTACGTACTCAATGGGAAAAATACATAAAAATAGATATGTATTTAGTTTAGTTTTTTTTTTCATAGTGCATCGTATTTTGCTACTAATCTCCCAATGGCAAATTCATTCATCTCATATAAAATACGTACATACTTAAAAAACATACATATATAAAAATAACATCCCATTGTAAAAAAATAAATTTACGTACATATATAGTTTAATTAAAATAATTAAAAAAAGGAAAAAGTAAAGAGTAATAGAGCATACATTATTGAAATTTAAAATATATAATATGTATTAACGTATACTACGTACTCAATGGGAAAAATACATAAAAATAGATATGTATTTAGTTTAGTTTTTTTTTTCATAGTGCATCGTATTTTGCTAGTCATGATATTTCATATTCTACTCATATTGACCATGAAACATTGAAATGTAAAAAAAAAAAATTAAGCAAACACTTAATAGTATCGAACTGCGTACCACCAGCTTCATAGTTCAGTGGTGTACCCACTGCACTACCATCCTATAAATATTTATATAACTTAAATATACAAAAGTACTTGCAACCTATATGAGGTTCATACAAAATAAAAATCATATACATACATACATACATTTAAGTATTAGCAATATGTTTGAATGAATATTCGTATGTAGGTTTTTTACACACACACACATGCTACGTTGAATCAAGGTTATAGCTGTTGTTACTTTGTTATCTCTAGCAGCGAAAGCCGCGGTGACATTTTGTTTTCTTTAAATATTGTGAGCAGAGTTACCAGAGGAAGATTGAAAAATATTGTGAGCAGAGTTACCAGAGGAAGATTGAAAAAATCTATTATTTTCCTTAAGAGTTGTTACATTTAGCATAAGGTATTACATTTAAAATTATTTTTTAATGCAAATAAATAAATGTAATTTATATGGACATTTGTATGAATGTATCTAGGTATTTATGTGAAAAAAATTAATTTTTACACAACAACGAAGTTGAAGTTCATTGATGTAACCGCTATTCTCCCAACGGCATGTAGGTAATTTCTTGCATTTGTTTGCAAGTTTAATTAAAAAAATTAAGAAGAAGTAAAGGTGTAGTAAGGTATTGCATTTAAAATTATTTCTTAATGGAAATAAATAAATGTAATTTATATGGACATTTGTATGAATGTATCTAGGTATTTATGTGAAAAAAATTAATTTTTACACAACAACGAATTTGAAGTTTATTGATGTAACCGCTAATCTCCCAACGGCATGTAATTTCTTGCACTTGTTTGCAAGTTTAATTAAAAAAATTAAGAAGAAGTAAAGGTGTAGTCATGCAATAACAATAGTTTGTATCACCATTCATCTCATATAAAATACGTACATACTTAAAAAACATACATATATGAAAATAACATCCCATTGTAAAAAAATAAATTTACGTACATATATAGTTTAATTAAAATAATTAAAAAAAGGAAAAAGTAAAGAGTAATAGAGCATACATTATTGAAATTTAAAATATATAATATGTATTAACGTATACTACGTACTCAATGGGAAAAATACATAAAAATAGATATGTATTTAGTTTAGTTTTTTTTTTCATAGTGCATCGTATTTTGCTAGTCATGATATTTCATATTCTACTCATATTGACCATGAAACATTGAAATGTAAAAAAAAAAAATTAGGCAAACACTTAATGGTATCGAACTGCGTACCACCAGCTTCATAGTTCAGTGGTGTACCCACTGCACTACCATCCTATAAATATTTATATAACTTAAATATACAAAAGTACTTGCAACCTATATGAGGTTCATACAAAATAAAAATCATATACATACATACATACATTTCAGTATTAGCAATATGTTTGAATGAATATTCGTATGTAGGTTTTTTACACACACACACATGCTACGTTGAATCAAGGTTATAGCTGTTGTTACTTTGTTATCTCTAGCAGCGAAAGCCGCGGTGACATTTTGTTTTCTTTAAATATTGTGAGCAGAGTTACCAGAGGAAGATTGAAAAATATTGTGAGCAGAGTTACCAGAGGAAGATTGAAAAAATCTATTATTTTCCTTAAGAGTTGTTACATTTAGCATAAGGTATTACATTTAAAATTATTTTTTAATGCAAATAAATAAATGTAATTTATATGGACATTTGTATGAATGTATCTAGGTATTTATGTGAAAAAAATTAATTTTTACACAACAACGAAGTTGAAGTTCATTGATGTAACCGCTATTCTCCCAACGGCATGTAGGTAATTTCTTGCATTTGTTTGCAAGTTTAATTAAAAAAATTAAGAACAAGTAAAGGTGTAGTAAGGTATTGCATTTAAAATTATTTCTTAATGGAAATAAATAAATGTAATTTATATGGACATTTGTATGAATGTATCTAGGTATTTATGTGAAAAAAATTAATTTTTACACAACAACGAATTTGAAGTTTATTGATGTAACCGCTAATCTCCCAACGGCATGTAATTTCTTGCACTTGTTTGCAAGTTTAATTAAAAAAATTATGAAGAAGTAAAGGTGTAGTCATGCAATAACAATAGTTTGTATCACCATTCATCTCATATAAAATACGTACATACTTAAAAAACATACATATATGAAAATAACATCCCATTGTAAAAAAATAAATTTACGTACATATATAGTTTAATTAAAATAATTAAAAAAAGGAAAAAGTAAAGAGTAATAGAGCATACATTATTGAAATTTAAAATATATAATATGTATTTACGTATACTACGTACTCAATGGGAAAAATACATAAAAATAGATATGTATTTAGTTTAGTTTTTTTTTTCATAGTGCATCGTATTTTGCTACTAATCTCCCAATGGCAAATTCATTCATCTCATATAAAATACGTACATACTTAAAAAACATACATATATAAAAATAACATCCCATTGTAAAAAAATAAATTTACGTACATATATAGTTTAATTAAAATAATTAAAAAAAGGAAAAAGTAAAGAGTAATAGAGCATACATTATTGAAATTTAAAATATATAATATGTATTTACGTATACTACGTACTCAATGGGAAAAATACATAAAAATAGATATGTATTTAGTTTAGTTTTTTTTTCATAGTGCATCGTATTTTGCTAGTCATGATATATCATATTCTACTCATATTGACCATGAAACATTGAAATGTAAAAAAAAAAATTAAGCAAACACTTAATGGTATCGAACTGCGTACCACCAGCTTCATAGTTCAGTGGTGTACCCACTGCACTACCATCCTATAAATATTTATATAACTTAAATATACAAAAGTACTTGCAACCTATATGAGGTTCATACAAAATAAAAATCATATACATACATACATACATTTAAGTATTAGCAATATGTTTGAATGAATATTCGTATGTAGGTTTTTTACACACACACACATGCTACGTTGAATCAAGGTTATAGCTGTTGTTACTTTGTTATCTCTAGCAGCGAAAGCCGCGGTGACATTTTGTTTTCTTTAAATAAATGCGTACATACATACATACATACCTACTATATGTTTCATTATTATTCTTTATAATAAAGTATTTTATCCGCTCAAAAACGTACCATTGTAAAATTATAAATTGAGTTTTTGAATGTAAGTACGTATAAAAAATAAAATAACACAAAAAAAAATGAAAAAAATAAAAAAAAAAAATTTTTTTGTCTCAACTGGGATTCGAACATAAGCTCATCTAGTGTCTATTGTTAAAAAAAAACCGAGGTGGTCGTGGTTTTTTGCTCATATCTCAGTTATTTATGTACCGATTTTTCTGAATTTCAATAGCGATCTACTCCCGAATATTTCCAACATTTTAATACCTCATGCGGGTCCGGGCGATGTTGGGGGGCTTCAAAAAGTTGATTTCAACATACACACGGACAGACGGACAGACGGACAGACGGACAGGGCTTAATCGACTTCCCTATTCATAAGCTTTCAGGAAATATATACTTTATGGGGTCGGAAATGAAAATTGTAGAAATTTCACACGGAATGACAAACCTATATATACCCTTTTACACTGTGTGAAGGGTATAAAAAGGAAAAAGTAAAGAGTAATAGAGCATACATTATTGAAATTTAAAATATATAATATGTGTTAACGTATACTACGTACTCAATGGGAAAAATACATAAAAATAGATATGTATTTAGTTTAGTTTTTTTTTTCATAGTGCATCGTATTTTGCTACTAATCTCCCAATGGCAAATTCATTCATCTCATATAAAATACGTACATACTTAAAAAACATACATATATAAAAATAACATCCCATTGTAAAAAAATAAATTTACGTACATATATAGTTTAATTAAAATAATTAAAAAAAGGAAAAAGTAAAGAGTAATAGAGCATACATTATTGAAATTTAAAATATATAATATGTATTAACGTATACTACGTACTCAATGGGAAAAATACATAAAAATAGATATGTATTTAGTTTAGTTTTTTTTTTCATAGTGCATCGTATTTTGCTAGTCATGATATTTCATATTCTACTCATATTGACCATGAAACATTGAAATGTAAAAAAAAAAATTAAGCAAACACTTAATGGTATCGAACTGCGTACCACCAGCTTTATAGTTCAGTGGTGTACCCACTGCACTACCATCCTATAAATATTTATATAACTTAAATATACAAAAGTACTTGCAACCTATATGAGGTTCATACAAAATAAAAATCATATACATACATACATACATTTAAGTATTAGCAATATGTTTGAATGAATATTCGTATGTAGGTTTTTTACACACACACACATGCTACGTTGAATCAAGGTTATAGCTGTTGTTACTTTGTTATCTCTAGCAGCGAAAGCCGCGGTGACATTTTGTTTTCTTTAAATATTGTGAGCAGAGTTACCAGAGGAAGATTGAAAAATATTGTGAGCAGAGTTACCAGAGGAAGATTGAAAAAATCTATTATTTTCCTTAAGAGTTGTTACATTTAGCATAAGGTATTACATTTAAAATTATTTTTTAATGCAAATAAATAAATGTAATTTATATGGACATTTGTATGAATGTATCTAGGTATTTATGTGAAAAAAATTAATTTTTACACAACAACGAAGTTGAAGTTCATTGATGTAACCGCTATTCTCCCAACGGCATGTAGGTAATTTCTTGCATTTGTTTGCAAGTTTAATTAAAAAAATTAAGAAGAAGTAAAGGTGTAGTAAGGTATTGCATTTAAAATTATTTCTTAATGGAAATAAATAAATGTAATTTATATGGACATTTGTATGAATGTATCTAGGTATTTATGTGAAAAAAATTAATTTTTACACAACAACGAATTTGAAGTTTATTGATGTAACCGCTAATCTCCCAACGGCATGTAATTTCTTGCACTTGTTTGCAAGTTTAATTAAAAAAATTAAGAAGAAGTAAAGGTGTAGTCATGCAATAACAATAGTTTGTATCACCATTCATCTCATATAAAATACGTACATACTTAAAAAACATACATATATGAAAATAACATCCCATTGTAAAAAAATAAATTTACGTACATATATAGTTTAATTAAAATAATTAAAAAAAGGAAAAAGTAAAGAGTAATAGAGCATACATTATTGAAATTTAAAATATATAATATGTGTTAACGTATACTACGTACTCAATGGGAAAAATACATAAAAATAGATATGTATTTAGTTTAGTTTTTTTTTTCATAGTGCATCGTATTTTGCTACTAATCTCCCAATGGCAAATTCATTCATCTCATATAAAATACGTACATACTTAAAAAACATACATATATAAAAATAACATCCCATTGTAAAAAAATAAATTTACGTACATATATAGTTTAATTAAAATAATTAAAAAAAGGAAAAAGTAAAGAGTAATAGAGCATACATTATTGAAATTTAAAATATATAATATGTATTAACGTATACTACGTACTCAATGGGAAAAATACATAAAAATAGATATGTATTTAGTTTAGTTTTTTTTTTCATAGTGCATCGTATTTTGCTAGTCATGATATTTCATATTCTACTCATATTGACCATGAAACATTGAAATGTAAAAAAAAAAAATTAAGCAAACACTTAATGGTATCGAACTGCGTACCACCAGCTTCATAGTTCAGTGGTGTACCCACTGCACTACCATCCTATAAATATTTATATAACTTAAATATACAAAAGTACTTGCAACCTATATGAGGTTCATACAAAATAAAAATCATATACATACATACATACATTTAAGTATTAGCAATATGTTTGAATGAATATTCGTATGTAGGTTTTTTACACACACACACATGCTACGTTGAATCAAGGTTATAGCTGTTGTTACTTTGTTATCTCTAGCAGCGAAAGCCGCGGTGACATTTTGTTTTCTTTAAATATTGTGAGCAGAGTTACCAGAGGAAGATTGAAAAATATTGTGAGCAGAGTTACCAGAGGAAGATTGAAAAAATCTATTATTTTCCTTAAGAGTTGTTACATTTAGCATAAGGTATTACATTTAAAATTATTTTTTAATGCAAATAAATAAATGTAATTTATATGGACATTTGTATGAATGTATCTAGGTATTTATGTGAAAAAAATTAATTTTTACACAACAACGAAGTTGAAGTTCATTGATGTAACCGCTATTCTCCCAACGGCATGTAGGTAATTTCTTGCATTTGTTTGCAAGTTTAATTAAAAAAATTAAGAAGAAGTAAAGGTGTAGTAAGGTATTGCATTTAAAATTATTTCTTAATGGAAATAAATAAATGTAATTTATATGGACATTTGTATGAATGTATCTAGGTATTTATGTGAAAAAAATTAATTTTTACACAACAACGAATTTGAAGTTTATTGATGTAACCGCTAATCTCCCAACGGCATGTAATTTCTTGCACTTGTTTGCAAGTTTAATTAAAAAAATTAAGAAGAAGTAAAGGTGTAGTCATGCAATAACAATAGTTTGTATCACCATTCATCTCATATAAAATACGTACATACTTAAAAAACATACATATATGAAAATAACATCCCATTGTAAAAAAATAAATTTACGTACATATATAGTTTAATTAAAATAATTAAAAAAAGGAAAAAGTAAAGAGTAATAGAGCATACATTATTGAAATTTAAAATATATAATATGTATTAACGTATACTACGTACTCAATGGGAAAAATACATAAAAATAGATATGTATTTAGTTTAGTTTTTTTTTTCATAGTGCATCGTATTTTGCTAGTCATGATATTTCATATTCTACTCATATTGACCATGAAACATTGAAATGTAAAAAAAAAAAATTAGGCAAACACTTAATGGTATCGAACTGCGTACCACCAGCTTCATAGTTCAGTGGTGTACCCACTGCACTACCATCCTATAAATATTTATATAACTTAAATATACAAAAGTACTTGCAACCTATATGAGGTTCATACAAAATAAAAATCATATACATACATACATACATTTAAGTATTAGCAATATGTTTGAATGAATATTCGTATGTAGGTTTTTTACACACACACACATGCTACGTTGAATCAAGGTTATAGCTGTTGTTACTTTGTTATCTCTAGCAGCGAAAGCCGCGGTGACATTTTGTTTTCTTTAAATATTGTGAGCAGAGTTACCAGAGGAAGATTGAAAAATATTGTGAGCAGAGTTACCAGAGGAAGATTGAAAAAATCTATTATTTTCCTTAAGAGTTGTTACATTTAGCATAAGGTATTACATTTAAAATTATTTTTTAATGCAAATAAATAAATGTAATTTATATGGACATTTGTATGAATGTATCTAGGTATTTATGTGAAAAAAATTAATTTTTACACAACAACGAAGTTGAAGTTCATTGATGTAACCGCTATTCTCCCAACGGCATGTAGGTAATTTCTTGCATTTGTTTGCAAGTTTAATTAAAAAAATTAAGAAGAAGTAAAGGTGTAGTAAGGTATTGCATTTAAAATTATTTCTTAATGGAAATAAATAAATGTAATTTATATGGACATTTGTATGAATGTATCTAGGTATTTATGTGAAAAAAATTAATTTTTACACAACAACGAATTTGAAGTTTATTGATGTAACCGCTAATCTCCCAACGGCATGTAATTTCTTGCACTTGTTTGCAAGTTTAATTAAAAAAATTATGAAGAAGTAAAGGTGTAGTCATGCAATAACAATAGTTTGTATCACCATTCATCTCATATAAAATACGTACATACTTAAAAAACATACATATATGAAAATAACATCCCATTGTAAAAAAATAAATTTACGTACATATATAGTTTAATTAAAATAATTAAAAAAAGGAAAAAGTAAAGAGTAATAGAGCATACATTATTGAAATTTAAAATATATAATATGTATTTACGTATACTACGTACTCAATGGGAAAAATACATAAAAATAGATATGTATTTAGTTTAGTTTTTTTTTTCATAGTGCATCGTATTTTGCTACTAATCTCCCAATGGCAAATTCATTCATCTCATATAAAATACGTACATACTTAAAAAACATACATATATAAAAATAACATCCCATTGTAAAAAAATAAATTTACGTACATATATAGTTTAATTAAAATAATTAAAAAAAGGAAAAAGTAAAGAGTAATAGAGCATACATTATTGAAATTTAAAATATATAATATGTATTTACGTATACTACGTACTCAATGGGAAAAATACATAAAAATAGATATGTATTTAGTTTAGTTTTTTTTTCATAGTGCATCGTATTTTGCTAGTCATGATATTTCATATTCTACTCATATTGACCATGAAACATTGAAATGTAAAAAAAAAAATTAAGCAAACACTTAATGGTATCGAACTGCGTACCACCAGCTTCATAGTTCAGTGGTGTACCCACTGCACTACTATCCTATAAATATTTATATAACTTAAATATACAAAAGTACTTGCAACCTATATGAGGTTCATACAAAATAAAAATCATATACATACATACATACATTTAAGTATTAGCAATATGTTTGAATGAATATTCGTATGTAGGTTTTTTACACACACACACATGCTACGTTGAATCAAGGTTATAGCTGTTGTTACTTTGTTATCTCTAGCAGCGAAAGCCGCGGTGACATTTTGTTTTCTTTAAATAAATGCGTACATACATACATACATACCTACTATATGTTTCATTATTATTCTTTATAATAAAGTATTTTATCCGCTCAAAAACGTACCATTGTAAAATTATAAATTGAGTTTTTGAATGTAAGTACGTATAAAAAATAAAATAACACAAAAAAAAATGAAAAAAATAAAAAAAAAAAATTTTTTTGTCTCAACTGGGATTCGAACATAAGCTCATCTAGTGTCTATTGTTAAAAAAAAACCGAGGTGGTCGTGGTTTTTTGCTCATATCTCAGTTATTTATGTACCGATTTTTCTGAATTTCAATAGCGATCTACTCCCGAATATTTCCAACATTTTAATACCTCATGCGGGTCCGGGCGATGTTGGGGGGCTTCAAAAAGTTGATTTCAACATACACACGGACAGACGGACAGACGGACAGGGCTTAATCGACTTCCCTATTCATAAGCTTTCAGGAAATATATACTTTATGGGGTCGGAAATGAAAATTGTAGAAATTTCACACGGAATGACAAACCTATATATACCCCTTTACACTGTGTGAAGGGTATAAAAATTAAGAAGAAGTAAAGGTGTAGTCATGCAATAACAATAGTTTGTATCACCATTCATCTCATATAAAATACGTACATACTTAAAAAACATACATATATGAAAATAACATCCCATTGTAAAAAAATAAATTTACGTACATATATAGTTTAATTAAAATAATTAAAAAAAGGAAAAAGTAAAGAGTAATAGAGCATACATTATTGAAATTTAAAATATATAATATGTGTTAACGTATACTACGTACTCAATGGGAAAAATACATAAAAATAGATATGTATTTAGTTTAGTTTTTTTTTTCATAGTGCATCGTATTTTGCTACTAATCTCCCAATGGCAAATTCATTCATCTCATATAAAATACGTACATACTTAAAAAACATACATATATAAAAATAACATCCCATTGTAAAAAAATAAATTTACGTACATATATAGTTTAATTAAAATAATTAAAAAAAGGAAAAAGTAAAGAGTAATAGAGCATACATTATTGAAATTTAAAATATATAATATGTATTTACGTATACTACGTACTCAATGGGAAAAATACATAAAAATAGATATGTATTTAGTTTAGTTTTTTTTTCATAGTGCATCGTATTTTGCTAGTCATGATATTTCATATTCTACTCATATTGACCATGAAACATTGAAATGTAAAAAAAAAAATTAAGCAAACACTTAATGGTATCGAACTGCGTACCACCAGCTTCATAGTTCAGTGGTGTACCCACTGCACTACCATCCTATAAATATTTATATAACTTAAATATACAAAAGTACTTGCAACCTATATGAGGTTCATACAAAATAAAAATCATATACATACATACATACATTTAAGTATTAGCAATATGTTTGAATGAATATTCGTATGTAGGTTTTTTACACACACACACATGCTACGTTGAATCAAGGTTATAGCTGTTGTTACTTTGTTATCTCTAGCAGCGAAAGCCGCGGTGACATTTTGTTTTCTTTAAATAAATGCGTACATACATACATACATACCTACTATATGTTTCATTATTATTCTTTATAATAAAGTATTTTATCCGCTCAAAAACGTACCATTGTAAAATTATAAATTGAGTTTTTGAATGTAAGTACGTATAAAAAATAAAATAACACAAAAAAAAAATGAAAAAAATAAAAAAAAAAATTTTTTTGTCTCAACTGGGATTCGAACATAAGCTCATCTAGTGTCTATTGTTAAAAAAAAACCGAGGTGGTCGTGGTTTTTTGCTCATATCTCAGTTATTTATGTACCGATTTTTCTGAATTTCAATAGCGATCTACTCCCGAATATTTCCAACATTTTAATACCTCATGCGGGTCCGGGCGATGTTGGGGGGCTTCAAAAAGTTGATTTCAACATACACACGGACAGACGGACAGACGGACAGGGCTTAATCGACTTCCCTATTCATAAGCTTTCAGGAAATATATACTTTATGGGGTCGGAAATGAAAATTGTAGAAATTTCACACGGAATGACAAACCTATATATACCCTTTTACACTGTGTGAAGGGTATAAAAATAACTGTTATCATCTGACTTTTATGAAAAAAGGAATAATTATTACGGTCCCTGCTCAAAACAATTAATTGTCCAGATAATAACACAAACTTTTCAGATATACTTAAATTACCTTGTTTTACGAAATATCCATTTTAGACCCCATAAAGTACCTATATAAATTCTGAATCGGGGTTTGCTTTTATGACGATCTAGCTATGTCCGTCCACCGAAAAAGCTAGGGGGTTCAAATTGCCAGAATATTTCGTATACACAAGGTTTGTTTGGTATTGAAAATGGACTAAATAGAAATATTTATATAAACCATAGTACGCGAATCATTCGAATAGATATTTATCGCGAATGATATTAATTCGAAGGAATTAAATTTTCCACATTGTGACGAATAATTCTTTTTGTTTTCCGAATTTTTAAAATAAAATTTGCGAGACAAATGAAATTTAAAAAAAATTTAAAATAAAATTCTTTTCACAATTTAAATATAAAATTCCTTACAAGAATCATTCATTCAAAGAACATAATCGAAAAATTAAAAAAAAAATCGATTCACAAATATAATTTTTATTTTCCTTGAAGAAAAGTTAGCAGCGTTGCCATTGTAGTTTATTATTTTTGTTGTGTTAATGGGGTCAATTTCACCATTTTAGGAATTAAAGAAAATATTTTAAAGACTTTAATTTTTAGTTTTTCCAACTTTTTGTTTCTCCCAAATTTTTGTTACACAAAGTAAATACATACGTTAAAGGCAATTTGATTTAGTATTGAATACCAGGCAATATAAAATATTAAAGAATTAATGTATGTATGTCCGTCTTAGTGATAAAAAACATAAGTATAAACGGGTTTCAAACAGGCAATTTGGATTAAATATAATTATATCTGTGGTTTTCATAAAATCAAATTTTTCAGGAGAGCCATAAAACCGTTTTATATAAAACAACGGGTTAGGTTTTAAACTTTTTTTTATCATTCATGCCAATAAAGATCTTAAAATCTTCCTGTACAAATTTCAGACAAATATCCTTTCAAAATTATATCATAGCGAATAAAAAAATAAACAAAGTGGTACGAAAACTAAAAGTGTGTACAGATAAATATAAGTAGGTAGTACACACTTCTAGTAAACTGAAAAATTATCAGAAAATGACTTTAAAATCTGTTCAGAAATAACAGCGTATGTAGTTGTGTGTTTTTCTAAAAAATTAAATAATTTGCCATTAAGCACACGTAAGTCAACATACTGCGTTAGTGCTAAACGCTTTTTGAATATACATATATAGAAGTTACGTTGTTATGCAATTAAAAAAATCGGAATGGGTTCATCTTATTTCAGATATTTTTAAAATCAAGTAAAGGGCGTTTAAAATCAAACAATATGGCATTATTAACTCAAAACCATAAAAAAGAACATACGCGGTTGCCCATGAAAACCACAGATATTACCTTTTAGGATTTTATGAAAATAATCCTATTTGGATTTATTATAAAAAATTGTATTATAGATTTTTTTCCCTTTAAAGATTTTTTTAAAGAAATTTAGTTAAATACATACTAGTGGCAACTTGTTTTTTAATTTTTTGCGACAGAACTTAATGCATACACAATAGAGGTCTGCATATGTGCGATTAAACGACACATTAATTCACATATCAAGCTAGCAAGTAGTGTGTTGTGTGTGATTTTAGAATCACACACAATTTATTGTGTGTGAGTAATAGCCTATGTGTGCAAAGCGTTCAATTATTTATGTGAGTGTTGTGAGAGAAATATTTGATTCAGGTGTAAATAACAAATTTGCTCTTTAATTCGAGTAAATACACTTGTGTGTCGATGTACATATTGTGTTTTATCAACACAACATGTGTTTTGTGTTTTAAATTTTTACATATTGTGTTTTATCAACACAACATGTGTTTTGTGTTTTAAATTTTTTTTTATCGTATTGAAAACAAAATATTAGTAAAAAGATGTTGCATTAAAAAGTGATACAAACTTTTTAGAAGCAAAAAGTAGTAGTTTTAAATATATTTTTTAACAAATGAAATTTTTATTAATTTGTTATTAATTTAGCACTCTTACTTGTTTTTTTTTTAATTATGTCACACAGTTGACAATAATCACTATATTTACCGAATTTCATCGTAAACAAGTTAAAAAATTTTACAACTAAAATACACACTTTAAAGCAGATTTTTAATTTTTAATTAAAATAATTTTTATATAAACAAATTAAATGTGTTTTCAATAAATAAAGTTAAAATAAAAATAAATTCAATACATTGACAATAATAGTAAGAAACTTAATTGCTATTGAAATTCAGCACGATCGCCCAATAACTTTCTGAGATATGAGCAAAAAACCACGACCACCTCGTTTTTCTCAAAATTACAACAACAACATACATATATACTGGTTATAATAAACTTGGCATCGAATTACAACTGAGCCAAAAAAATTTTTTTACTATATTTATTATTATTTTTTTAGTTTTTTTAAATATTTTTTTTTTAATTTTTTTCTGCAATTTTTGTTTGTTTTTAATACATTTGTTTTTATTTTTTTTTTTAATTTTTATTTTAGAAACTAACATACGTAAACTCAATTATAATTTTACAATGGTATGTTTTTATATGTATGTTTTTTACATGCATGTACGTATTTTATATGAGATGAATGGTGATACAAACAATTGTTATTGCATGACTACACGTTGTGAAAGGTATATAAGATTCGTCACTGCCGAATATAGCTCTGTTACATGTTTTTTTTTGTTATTGTTTTGTTTATTTTATTAAATGTTGTCAACGTTTTTGAGAAACATAAAAATAAAACAAACAAAAAAGCGGTTAGTCGCTGAATTTGCCCATAAACCGGTGATTCAGCAACACTTTTAATATTTTAAGCTTAAAATGTCAATTTTAAGTTGAACAATTCTACTTTTTTTTGACATTTACTGTTTGTTTCTATCAATTCTATACATATCATCAATGAATAAAAATATAGTGTAGTAAGTGCTTAAGAATTATTGCCTTTGTATACTGGTTTTTTCATATTGTAAATTTTTTTTTATAATATTATTATTGTTATTGTTTTTGCATATAAAAAATACATTTATTACAACCATTTCATTTGATTACTTTTTTTGTTAAAATTTTAATTTTCCTCTTCACTTAACAAAATAAGAAAGTCAAGAAACACACGAATGATTAGTGTGATTTTTAACTTCGCTCAGGTTTTTTTATTGTAATATGTATGAATTTGAGTTCATCAAACAATAATAGAGAAACACACACAATTAGTGTAAGTGTGTGTGGCTTACTTTTTAATGAACGGTGTTGTGTTGATCTCTCATTTAATATGATTGAGTGTGAATGACTCGCTCTCATTTTTTTTACACATTTGATAATAATATCAAATACACACACATCATTCATTTGGCTACCAAATCATTTGTGCAGACCTCTAATACACAATTTTATCACGAATATTTGGTGCCGGCAGAAACAATGTTTCATATGTAGGTTTTGTTTTTGTATTTCTTGCATTCATAAACGGAATACTTTTTTATTGTGTTTTGGTTTTTTAAACTGCTAAAGGCCATGACTGACTATCCTACAAAGTCGTGCGATTATGTCAAATAAAAATCTGATAGTTTTCTGTCCTACATGAGAAAATCGCAACAAAATGTGTTATTGGATGCCACACTGTCATACTTGCTTAGAAAAAGCAACTCTGGTCGCACAGACTCTATTATTTTATGAAAATTTTCAAAAGATTATCAAATCGGACACACATGTCAAAAAATCTGTCACACATGTGCACTTTGTGTCCACACTATCACACTTTCTGAACACACATACAATTTTTGACATATCGAACGACTAAATCTGATAGTCAGTCATGGCCTTAAGCGGTACACAAACATCATACTTACAAACATTACACGTATACAGTCGGATTCGGGTAAGGGAAATCGAAAATTGAAGGGTTTATCTTTTTGGCTTACGGAAGATTTTCAGTAATAAAAAACTTTGGATAAATTTACACCATTTTGGTTAAATAGATTGTCTACTTTTTATATTTTTTTAAAACAAAATAATAGAAAATGTTGCACTACAGTGCAACAAATTAGCTGTAGCATTGAATTTCGTCGTATATTAAAGAGAAATTTTTTCTTCTAAGCTGTGTTTGCTTTATTGAAGTTTGTAGCTTTAAAAACAAAAACAAAAGCTGCTGACTTTCCCTTAAGCGAACTCATTTTCTTTAAAATAATAGTAAAAATATTTAATTTTAGTTAAGTGATTCCTTCAATTAAACGGCGGCAGCTTAACCGAATCCGACTGTATTACATTTTTTACACAGAAATTTTTTTTATGTGGCGCCAAAAAATCTTTTTGTTGTATTTCTTGCAAGGGATGATTTTCACATATACCTTTTTATTGATGTCCTTTGTTTTCAAAGTATTGTTGTTGTTAAAAGAAGCATTAGGTACAGTGTGACACAACTTTTTACCTATAGGCGCTTGACATATGCTTATATATAAAGTAGTTTTTATACCGAGTTTCAATTTAAGACAAACAAGGATTTTTACTTTACTGAATAAACAAGAATTAGAATTATAATGAATTTTCTGTTTACATTTTCAGGTATATATGTTTATATATGTATTTTGCTAATACGCATATCCTTTTAAGACTTTACCTTTTAATATAAATGCCTAATTATTTTATTAGACCAATAAAGTCCGTATCTTTAAATCAATTATAATTAAATTTGTGAGCATTAAAATATTATATACCTATGTACATATACATATACAAAAAATAATATTTATACACGATATAGCTACTTATATACAAATAAGCAAAATCCAATCTGTTAAGAACGCATTGTGTGTTGTTTAAATTATTATGGCTGCTACTGTACATTATTGAATGTTTAGATTTTTTTCATACCACAAACAACAACAAATACAAAGACGAAATTTTTGAATAGAATTATTCGTTTATAATTCTATTTTGCTTGGATTGAAATATATTTAATTTGTGAGAGGAATGAAAAACGGCAAATTTTAAAAATAAAATTCGTATTGCAAACGAATTAAATAAAGAAAAAAATATTTATTTTGTTTGCGAAAAGAATGAAAAAACATAAAAATCCTAAATAGAATTTGTCTCGCAACTTTTATCTTTTTAATTCGGAGCATAATTCAAAAAACGAGAGAAAAAAATGAAATTGCTTTCGCAAACATAATTTGTTGCGTACTATGGTCCAAACGCATTAACGTAGAGTTATGAAACCTCGAATATATATTTCCTGAGTAAAAACAATATTTTTCCCCGCAAATTGCTTAAATCTATGCATTAGGAAAGGAGTTATAGATCAAAATGTACGAAAGTTTATACCGCACATTGTATTTTTCGGTATATTTAAAACCTAATACAACTGAAAAAATTAGATGTAAGATTCTGAAATTTTGCAAACATTGCTTTTCGATCAAAGGCTTTGTTTTAACGGAATATAAAAGTGACACGCCTACCGCCCATATAACGTTGTATCTCAAATTCATATAATTTCTCTATTAATAAGGATTTGGGAACAATAAATGATTATATTGAAATACCTTAGTTGTATTCATTAGCAGGAACAACTTCGATGCGCCTACTATAACGCCCACTTTTTACTTTATCTACTGTTAATGAAATTTAAAAGCTGATAAAACCTATAAAATCAGAGATATGATAATAATATTTGCTACATTTATCCTTCTAGTCAATGTTATTGTTATGCCAGAAATTTTAAATGTCACGCCCACTTTTACGCCCACCTCCCATATAACGTTTTATCTCAAATTCATATAATTTATCTTTGAATAAAGATTATGGAATAATAAAGGACTATACTGAAATATTTAAGTTGTGTTCATTAGCAGAAACAACTTTGACACGCCTACTATAACGCCCATTTACAACGTTATTCACTTTTAATGAAATTTAAAAGCTCATAAAACCAAAAAAAATAGAGGTATAATGGTGAAATTGGCTACAGATATCCTTCTAGTCAATGTCATTGTCACTTTTGCGCCCACTTTCTATATAACGTTGTATCTCAAATTCATATAATTTCTCTATGAATAAAAATTAGAGGTATGATGATGAAATTTGCTACAGATATCCTACTAGTCAATGTCATTGTTATGCCAGAAAAGTTAGGTGAAACGCCCACTTTTACGCTCATTTCCCATATAATGTTTTATCCTACTATTCAATGTCATTGCTATGCCAGAAAATGTAGGTGACACGCCCACCTCCCATATAATGTTTTATCTCAAATTCATATGATTTCTTTATTGAAAAAGGTTTTCGACTAATAAAGGACCATACTGAAATATTTCAGTTGTATTCATTAGCAGAAACAACTTTGAGACGCCTACTATAAAGTCCACTTTTTACGTATCTACTGTTAATGAGTTTTAAAAACTCGTAAAACCGACAAAATTAGGTATGATTATGAAATTTGCTGCAGATATCCTTCTAGTCAATGTCATTGTTTTCATTGTTTAGGTGACACGCCCACTTTAACGCCTATCTCTCATATAAAGGTTAATTTTAAATTCATATAATTTCAATGTAATTTATTTGGTTATTGGGTTTAAGCTGGTTTATATGCATTTCACTGGTGCTTATGCCAGATCATCAGTAAACCTTTTACCCAAATTCTTGAAAAATTGTTGGTTGGTTTTTTAAAAAAGTTTTTTATAGTTTTTTGTTTTATTTTTGAATTCTCATTTTGTAAATGAGAATTTGAAAATATAACTTATAACATTTTAAACTTTTTCAAGAATTTGGGTAAAAGGTTTACTGATGATCTGGCATAAGCACCAGTGAAATGCATATAAACCAGCTTAAACCCAACAACCAAATAAATTACATTGAAAAATTAATTGGGAGCATATCCCGAATAATCTAGTAAATTATTCAAATAATTTCTCTAAGAATAAAGATTTTGGAAGAATAAACGACTATATAGAAATATCTCAGTTTTCTTTATTAGAAAATTTACTCGCCTACTTTAATGCCCATTTTCATTGAAATACTAAATTTACGAAAACATTTTACTAGCATATCGAAGTCATACAAAGAAAGTGATACATATTTCAGTTTAAAGAGATTAGGTTTGTTCGACGTAAATCCGGGTAAAGTCCGGTAAAATGAGAGTAAACAAAAAATTCTCTAAGAAAACGATAAATTTACAAAAAGTTGCTGGAACGCAAAAAACCACATTTCAAGCCCGAAAAAAAACGTCAAAATTGTACGGCTGTTGTTTAGAGATCCAGGTTGATATGCCCCCAGCCGGCTTACCGCCGTCGCCGAATTATTTTGTTCGGATGAACCGCATCAGGCTATCTCGACTGATGGCGTTAAATGCTTTTTACTTACTAGAAATGAGAGGCATATATTTTTCTCATTCTCTTTTAAAACTTCCTAAAATTTTTACAATTAAGAAATTTATTTTTCTAATTTTTTTCGCTGTCGTATGGTGTTTCGATCGTATAACGAACTGCTAAAGAGATGATGAGATAAAAAAATAATATGAAATATGAGAAAATATATAAAAAATTAAAGAGAAATAAATGTGTACTATGCACTTCCATCCGTTGCTACCAAATTTCGACTGTCTGCTTTTCAGTTTCTCTATTGTAAAAGGGGACTTAGCAGTAAGTTTTAATGAAAAAGAATTAAAATAACTCTGTTATGTCCGCAATCAAACAATAGAGTATATGTATATATATAACGGCTGCACTAAAAATTACAAGAAAAACATATTAACATATATCGTTGTTTTTTCAACTCGCTTTCATTCATGCATATATGGTAATACGAAATCAATTTAATTTTCTATTATAAAAAAACAGAAGTTTCTGTTTGATAACGTTAAAATAGTTTAATCATTAATAGGTTTGATATAGGAAATTATATTGAGTTTTATGTTTATATTTTATTCGAACTTTTTACTATACATTAAATTTTAATGTGAATCATTTTTATTTTGGCTTGAGTTTATTTATTCTTTTATTTAATTTTATAATCCAAATTGAATAAAATTGTAACCATTTTTAGGAATATTCTTTCTAAAATTATTTCCGATATTAGCCGAGTGGAATGCATTTTCGAAATCAGCTACGATTTATCGGTATACTACTATGTTATTGAAAATTTCTATTTATGTTACAATTCAATGAAATTTGAATTAGTGAATCTTAGTATTATTTTTCAAATTTTTGTTGAATTTTTTACTTCACCTATCAAATGACAATTCTTTATTCAACATGTTCATATTCTTTATATATTCCTAAAAATGGTTACAATTTAATTTAATTTGAATTATAAAATTAAATAAAAGAATAAATAAACTTAAGCCAAAATAAAAATGATTCACATTAAACTTTAATATATTGAGTTTTACTAATATATATTCTGGATCAATACTCTTGTTATAAAAAATAGTGGAATGCTAAGTTTTTGTAATCGTAAAGATATGACTGCACAATATGATTAACGCAAAACCTACTTATTTCGTTAAAACTCTTATTTTCGGTTTTTTTTTATTTTAATAATTTCTTAAACCAGCTCCAATCTACTGCCGGTAATTTTTGCACTTAGCCGCCACCACGTTGTTTTTCTACCAACAGCTTGGACCTCTGCTATTGCTAAAAAAAATTGTTCAACAAATTTTTAGTTTTTAAGTTTAATGTTTGTTAAAATATTTCCAAACAAACACTAGAGTGAAATGCATATGTTTTATTAGTGTTAAAATTATTCAAATTAAAAAAACTCTATTTATATTCTCAGACAAAGTATATTCCATTGTTTACAAAAAAAAAAAAAATTGTTTAACCTTTTATACTTTTACAATTTGAAAACAGCTGATTTAGTGATCTGACAGTTTTCCCATTTTACACGCAAAAAAAGTACGGATAAAGGCTGGTAAAAAGAGAAACACAAATTACTCTCTCATGAACGTTCTCATTTACCCAATTTACCCAATTTTCAACACAAGAAATGCTTTTCGGTAAAATTGGGAGCCCGCGGGTTCCCGCGGTAACGTACGTCGAACAAACCTATTATTCCATAGCGATTAATGTTAATCAGCAGTGTTGCCAATTTAGCTATTTTATGGCTAGATTTAGCTATTTTTGAACACGCTTAGCTAGGAAAATCTGCTTTTAGCTACAAGCCATTTTTTTAGCCATTCCTAGATATTTTTTAGCCTTTTCTAGCCATTTTTTGTTGTTAGCTTTTAAGTGTTGTTGTTGTTTCGTTTCCTAAATAGTGAAAAAGCTCTTATAAAACAATGTTTTTTTAACTACTAAAAATTGCATCGGTGGGAACCTCTTTAAAATATAACATAAACATAATAAATAAATAAAAAAGAATTTTAAGAAAAATAAACAAAATTTTCCCAGAAGTTTATGAAGGAATGTTTATCCCACCCAAAATTAAAAGAATGGATTACAGAAGTTAAAAAGTTTTTGTAAATATTGTAAATGTGAAATTAATGCAAAATTATATGATTTAACTGTTTACTTTGAAACACATAAATGGCATCGGATATACTTATTATCAAGACCAAGCCTTTACCTTTTAACCCAGTGAATTTTAAGCTACGACAGCAGGAGGATAAATTAGCTATGTAAAAGGGTTTTCAATAAGAGTGATATGATTCCTTTAAAAAAAATACACACTTATTGTTACGGAATTCAAAAGTTTTTTATTTAATGTTAAGTACAATCGATACACAATCGATACAAAAAACCTCATTCAAATTGCCTCCACGACTTCTTCTGCAGGAACGAATTCGATGAACGCAATTTTCGAGCATTTTTTTCTTTTAATCAAGTCGTATTTCATGTATGGCATGTTTAGTATTGACTTATAAAGATTAAAAAGAGTTTGGTTTATTTCATAAGACCAATATTTTATTTTTTCTATATTCTTTTTTTAAGATACGGCCTAAAAAGGATTAATATGAAGTACCACATAATTATCTTAGATTGATAGGATCTGAAGAAAGTTAAGATGACAATGACAATAGCGAGCTAGATGTTTTTTAAGATTGTCTCTGGTTTTCGAGATATACCGTTATTTCGAAAATGGAGGAGGTTGCACAACATATGTTCGCGTAACTCAAAAACGCTTTAGCTTATTGAAAAAACCGAAATTCCGCAATAAAATTTCAGTTAAGAAGGTAAAACTTCTTTGTAATATCCGCAGTAGTTTTAGAAACATAATTTTTCTGTTAAAAAAAAATTAATTTTTTTATCAAAATTTCATAATATTTGTTTTTTTTTTAAATTCATAAAAAATTAAAAAAATGCAGCTAGGCTTCTAATTTTTTGCAGACATATAAAAAACAAAGCTGCAAACAAAACAAGCCATAAATAACACTGCTCGACAAAAAATCATTTTTTGATGCGCTGAACTCAAATCCGTAGTCGGTTTTTTTCAATCAGATCGGTAGTTTTTTTTTGTGCGTGGCAAATTTTTTCCCCTAAATTAGTCAGGTACGGAGACATATTTCATCCTATATACACGTGTAGGGGGAATATCAAAGCAGACCACTACTACCACGGGTCCCTTCTCGACCCCCTTCGCTTCCCAGTGATTTCGTGTCCACTGATCAGTATACCCTCAATCACTAAGTCCCGCGCCACAACCGGCGTTTACTCTGGACTAGAAAAACGATTTCACACTGCCGACTGGTGATTGTCGACAATCCTCATCGCCCAGTCCTTTGTAATCGCCAGCATCTCCCTCAGACCCAGGTCCCCCATCGCACTCACACTCAACGTGTGCTTGCCTTTGATCCTTAATCTTCCGCTCGCCAACGCCGGACACTCGCATACTACATGCGCAGCCGTCTTGGCACCCTCCAGGCACATTCTACAAATATCATCATTCACGATCTGCATCCTCTTCAGATGATATTTGAAGTTCCCATATCCTGTAATCAATGCAGTGATCCAGCTCATCATACTCCGATTAAAACCGAGTATCTTCACTGCACCTCAGCCAAGTGGCTCCCTGAGCACCATACGGGCCTGTCTACATGTGGTTCCCTCCATCCACCTTCGCAAGTTTATAGACTTCACCCATTGAAAGATCCTCGCCCGCACTAACCCACTACCCAGAGCAGTTCTGGGTTCCGGTACGTAGAATGCAGCCTCAGATCCCTTCTTCGCAAGTTCGTCAGCAGCCTCGTTCCCAGCTATGCCCACGTGTCCCTTAACCTACCTAACCTCTTCATCCACGAGGTCCAGGAGGTCCTATGCCCAAAACTGATCCAAAGCGATACCACTTGCCATCGCTTCGCATCCGAATCGCCGATCTTGCCGCCGTCTCCCTTACAAATAAGTCCAACGGCAGCAATACCAGCATTGCCTCCATCGCTTGCGTTGGTGTGGTACGTATCGAGCCACATATACCAATGCAAGCAATCCTTTGAACCCCGTCCAACTTCCGCCTAATCGTCGCCTGAGAGGCCTTTGGACACCAGACAACAGATGCGTAAGTGATCGTCGGTCTCACCACCACTGTGTAAATCCAGTGTGCAGCCTTAGGTGAGATTCCCCACTTTCGACCGCAAACCCGTTTACACTGATTCAGAATCCGCTTTGCCTTCTGTACCCTTGTATCAACATGATCATTCCAGGTTAGTTTCATATCCAGCGTTAATCCAGATATTTCACCTTCCTGGACACGTTGATCTAGGTTCCAAAAAGCATTAAGGATTCAATCTCTATGCCCTTTCATCTCCGCGTGAAGAGCATAGCATCCGACTTGCCAGCATTTATGGTTAGTCCCTGTTCACAACACCATTCTTCGGTTACTCTGAGCGCCTGCCTCATGCAACCTAAAATGGTCTCCATGAACTTACCACCAAACATAATTGCCACATCATCCGCATACCCTACCGTATGTTTGCCCATTACCTCCAGTCTCCTGAGAAGGCTGTCCAGAGTTATGTTCCACAGCAGAGGTGATAAGACCCCTCCTTGCGGACATCCCCTGACCACCCCTCCCCGAATCCTGGTGCTTTCGCTGATGAGATTCACTGCCCTATATCTGAGCATGGCGCCGATCCACTTCACCACAACAGAATCGACCCCTCGCTCATCGAGAGCATTTCCTAGTTTATCAAAAGAGATCCTATCAAAGGCGCCTCTATGTCCATAAATACGGACAAAAGCCAGATCACCATTGAAAACCCCCCTCTCAGCAACCCTCACCAATTCGTGCAGGGCAGTCTCAGTAGACCTCCCAGCCCTGTAAGCGTGCTGACTCCCACTCAATGGCCTATCCATCAGCGTATTCTTCTCCAGGAAGTCAACCAACACCCTTTCCATTGCCTTCAATAGAAAGGATGTAAGACTGATCGGCCTGAAGGACTTCCCCGGTTTAGGAAGAAAAACCACCCTGGTCTCCCTCCATGCCACCGGAATATAGCCTGTCAAAAGACAGGCAACAAATATTTCCCTAATCACCACAAGTAGAGTGTTCATACCCCACTGTAGTAATGCAGGAAATATCCCATCCATCCCAGCTGCCTTAAATGGGGCAAAAGACAAAATCGCACTTCTAACCCCATTAAGAGTTAGTATCCTTTCAGCATCCCTTCGCCTTACCTCACTGGCCCCTGTTAACGGGAACCCATGAGTCATTCGAAATGAAACTTCCAGGAAAATGTACCTCCATCAGCGACTGTAATGTCCCCTCCATCGTCTCCGTCATGCCGCCATCGCTCCTGCGAATAAGCCCCATTCTGGAGACAGGGTCTCTAGACACCATCCTCTGCAGTCTCCCCACTTCAGATGTATTCATCACGCCGGAGCGGAATTCCCTCCACGTACTTTGTATCCGAAGACATATAGTTCTCTTCAGCTCCTTCTTCTTCGCCTTATACTCGGTCCATAAGCTAGGATTTCGCTCCCTCATGTAACGATTAAACGCCCTCCTCGTGTCCCTCTTCATGGATTCCAATTCACTACTCCACCATGGAGTAGAATCCTTTTCATCCACTACCGCGAGAGGACACGCATTCTCGAAGGCAAGTCCGACAGTAGAGTTTATCCACTCCACCGTCCGCTCAACATCTTCCGTGTTCCGGAGTGCCCGGTGTGGAACACTCCCCGAAAGACACTCCTCGTACTTAGTGCGATCCATATCCCTCGGCACCCTGATACGCCTACGCACCTTCCTCTGCCTCCTACCATATAGAATCTCAAACTGGATAGCCCTGTGGTCAGACATGGTCAATCTGTCCACCACTCTCCAATTTAAAACTCTATCCAGCATCCCGACAGTGCATAAGGTGATGTCGATTACCTCCGCCCTACGTGCATCCACGAAGTGGGCTCGACACCCCTGTTCAGGACCATCAGGTGATGACACTCCACAAACTCCAGCAACTGCCGTCCCCTGTGGCTATCATCCGTACTGCCCCATACAGTACTGTGTAAGTTAGCATCACAGCACATGACAAGAGGCATACCCCTCAACCCAAAGAACTCCACCAGATTCCTAACCTCCTCCGAAGGATGGGAGTCCGGTGCATCATAGGGTAGGTAAGCCGACGCCACCAGAAACGATCCCGAACCCGCGCCTATCATTACCTCCGTAAGATCCGGCGAACAGAGCTGCGTCATCGGCACAGCACACAACCGTGACGCACCAGGATACACATCCTCAACCTCCCCCCCGTCTGTGAGTGAAACAGACTGGCGGTATGACGAGACTGGCCCATGATGTTATCCCTAACAATCCATGGTTCCTGTAGCAAGGCTATATCCAACCCATCCTCTACAAAACATCGCATCATCACCGCCGAAGCCGCTCTGCCATGAAGCAGATTCAGTTGATATACACTGAGAGTTTCCACCTTCCGTAGTTGGTTCGGGTCAAAGTTCCTGGGTTTATCACCCTTAAACTTTTTCCCTGTTCCCTCTACTTCAGGTGTCGTCTCCTTGTCCATAAGGCTATTGATCCGATTCGATATCTTTTCAATAGCCTTCCTGCCCCTCCGACGTTTCCTTCTTAGTCTCTGCCTCTCGGTTTTATCCAAAGGCATAGACTCAGAGTTCGCGTCGCGGTCCGAGGTTTCCGTAATCTGACAGATGCCTCCACTCCTGCTGAGGCGGAAACATCAATGTCATTCACCGTTAACTCTCTACCCATTGGAGTATCTTTAGAGATTAACCTCTCCACCTCTTGCGAGGCTTTAATGTTCATCTCATTCTCATCTCTCCATTGTCCACGTCTAATCGGAGTATCCTCAGAGACTAACCTCTCCACCTTTTGCAAGGCTTCATTGTCCGTCCCTTTCGAAGTTCCCCGATTATCGAAATTCGACCCGCACAGAGCCCCACATGCACAGGCAAGTCTAAATTGAAACTGAAGGTCAACCGGTATCCAGAGTTTACATACTAGCGACCAGGCTCCCTCCTGGCCACGCATCCCTGGGCGTATGTAGTCCCACCGTGGATTAGGGTAGATTTATACGAGTCTACAATTCACTGGCGGGGTCGTGAAGACCAGCCGTGGTCCATAGGGCCAATTACAGCAACACTGGGTGGTCCAATCCGAACGAGAGAGAGGGAAAACCACCCAGTGGCCAAGTCCATCAGCCGTTCCCACATAGGAGAAAACAGACGCTGACAGACAGGGACCAAACAACTCAAGTGACACTCAACCGAATATCACTTCAGCCACACCTACATCAAATGATTGACGTCTTTTAACGGAAGATTGTGTTATACCACAACAACCAACTGCCTGGTTGCTCTTCGGCCAAAAAGTTTAAAGCCACAAATGAACAAATTTCACTTATTCGTCGTCAAATACGCGTAAGTGCGTTGTCAGCTGCTTCAGCCAAAGAACAGGCCGAGACCGCTAAAATATTGGCTACAACAACGAAAGCCCTTGTTACAGCAGTGACACGAATGGCAGATGCAGCTGAAATACAAGCGGACTCAGTCAAAAGCAGTGCTGAAACACAAATCAAAATTTTAGCATCAATTGAGGCGTTTCGGTCAGAACTTGCTAGTTACTTACTAAAGAATTAATTTCTTTCAAAACAAATTCAAAATTGTTTCTTTTTATCTCATCTTATTAAAATAAATCAATTTATGTTTTTTTATGATGGAAGCTATAACATAATGCATAAATGTGCATATGTTTATAGTTTGTATATAATAATAAAAACTATTAAAATGTTTATTTAAATTAAATCTTTATTTAAATGTTTATAAAATGTTATGCTACAGAGAAGATTTTATAAATTTAAAGCTATACCCCTCCGTATAGCAACGGCAGCGCCCTCTCCTTCATCGTTCTCTTCAATTACGTTTATGGCATTATTAAGTTCCATTTTGTTCATTTTCCTCTTGATGGCAATTGTATTTAATGCACATATTATGTACGGCACAACATGCATTAATGATTTGTGTCGCTTTTTCAGGGCTATAATGCAGTCCTGGGGAGCAAAGGAAGCAGCGAAATCTATTTTTTAAGACACCATAGCACCGCGCACTAATGTGCTTTCTATTATACCGCCTTTCGTTGTCGTCTCCTGGATTCCTGTACGGTGCCATTAAGAAAGGCTTTAGTTTGTACCCACAATCACCTAAAATAAGTAAAAAAGTTTTAACATATATAGAAAATTTTCTTCAGTATAACCAATATTTTGCCTAAAATCCAAGCGTTTCGTTTTCCATAATTAAATGCATTTTGCAACTTTTCGTCAACAATACTATATTCCCATATAAATGCATCATGGTTGGAGCCGGGATACCTACCGTCAACGTACTTGATGTTCATTTTGTGGTCACAAATCTGATAGCTAAAATACATATGTATTTTTCGTTATTAGATTTTAAATAACTTATAAGGCAGATATACTCATCATCATTGCTATAATATCCCTTTCTATTATAATATAAACGCTTCATGTTATCGGCTGGAGACTTGATGCGGATGTGTGTTCCATCTACGCAACCTATTATACCCGGGAATACAGTACGATCAAAAAATGACTCCATTATTTCCCGTTCTTCTTCAGAAAGAGACATTTTTATCCATTGGGGACATATATAGTCTTCAAAAATCTGTAGGCATTTTTTAATGATCCGGTATACC
This sequence comes from Phyto melanocephala, assembly GCA_941918925.1. Classification (NCBI taxonomy): domain Eukaryota; kingdom Metazoa; phylum Arthropoda; class Insecta; order Diptera; family Rhinophoridae; genus Phyto; species Phyto melanocephala. Next base: position 63,092,875 of record OW799236.1, on the reverse strand, counting down.
GTGGCCTTACCTGTAGAGGACACACTTTCGTTACCTATAGTACGCTGGTAGCTTCCCGTAGCCAAGAACCGCATAAATGTTGCTAGCTTAATGTCCGGCCGAATTTTTGTGCCTCTGAAACCTGGATTACACTTCTGCTGCAATACGTTTAATATCATAGCGAATATATTCTTTGATATTCGAAAGTTTGCTATTAATCTAGTATAAAGTATATGTACTTATGTTTTTATTATTAAACGTTCGTACAGATGTAGTAGTATCTTGTACACTTACTGATTTGTTGGCATACTAAGAACATCAGAGATATACCGCAATTGTCTGCCCGAAATTTGCTCCACCTGCTCAGTTTCTTCTAAAAAATGAAGTGCAATCGTCAGATCCATGTAAAATAAAATTAATTATCACAAGATATTATTATGTATTTCTTTTAGTTTAAACCACATTTACTTGTATATTTTAATAATTTTTCTTTTTTTTTTTTGATTTAACAAAATTATTAATATAATTAAAATAAGCTTTGTTTATTTGTCAAGTTTAAGTAGCACATAGTTACGTTTTTAAAGTACAAATTATACATTTAAGTGCTTTTTTAATATATTGGCGATTAATTTATGGAATCATAAATGTGGCACCATAGATTTGTTTTTGTGATTGCGTTAGACACGTAATGCGAAGCGAACGACAAGTCGAACGATAATGGGCCGCCTATTTAAACGAAAATGAGTGACTGGCTTTCTTTCGCTTTAGTTTGCGTTCGAGATCGTGGGCCTGGCTGTTAGTTTTTCTTAACTAAAATAATTGGTTTTTTTCAGTTTTCTTGGGTTCCAGTTGGCCTATAAAGCATCGGATACTTAGGTTGGTTCTCAAAAATTGAAGAATCTGGAAAAGTGTTGAATCCGGTTAAAGGTGTTTAAGTCAGAGGACTTTTGGGTGAATCACGTACAAATTAGGGTATATTGAGAATACAGGAGGTAGAAACCTTTTATGTGGCTGGACGGAAGTGTGGACTGGAATGTTAGTTTATTATTTTGGGTTTTCACACGAAAATTGAAATTGACCACTGGACTTTTCATTTGCAATTTCTACGCTTATGGTGTTGCACTTATTTTTTTTTTTTCTTAAACGAGTCAGAAATATTTTTTGTCAATAATCAATTTTAACAATTGTCACTTCTTTTCTTTTTGTTCTGCCCTTAACCACGGCTACCAACTGAATGATCCCACGCCATCGTTTTACCATCTTTCTTTTTTTATCATTAGTTTGTTTTTATTTTTCGAGAATTTTTTTAAACATAATCATACGATTTTACCGTTATACTACGCAATAATAAATAGATGAAGATAGAACGCGTAAACTTGTACGTACAAGACTCTTTCAACAGCATTGCCACTTAAATTACTAATATTTTAGGAGCAAATATAAATAAATAAATGAATCGTGCCGCAAAAAACTCTAAATGGAAAAACTCTATCCTCACAAAAAATTTTTCCGAGCAAATAGGAAAATTTATCTATTCCGGGATACTATGACAACCTAATGTTAAAATCGATAAGTTAATGTTTAAACAAGTAACAGTGCTATATTCGGCCGAATCTTATATACCCTTCACAATGTGTAGTCATGCAATAACAATTATTTGTATCACCATTCATCTCATATAAAATACGTACATACATGTAAAAAAACATACCATTGTAAAATTATAAACTGAGTTTACGTATGTATGTTTCTAAATAAAAAAAATATATATGTATTAAAAACAAAAAAAAAAACAATAAAAAAAAATTAAAAACAAGTAACAGTGCTATATTCGGCCGTGCCGAATCTTTTATACCCTTCACAACGTGTAGTCATGCAATAACAATTGTTTGTATCACCATTCATCTCACATAAAATACGTACATATGTACTTATATACTGGTTAGAATAAATGTGGCATCGAATCCCAGCTGAGCCAAAAAAATTTTATCTTATTTTATTTAATATATTATTTATATTTTATTATTTTTTTTATATTTTTTTTTAAATTTTTTTAAAAAATTTTTTTAAATTTTTTTAAAATTTTTTTTTTTAATTTTTTTTTATTTTTAATATATTATTTTTTTGTAATTTTTCTTTTTTTGGTATGTTTTTTACATGTGTGTATGTATGTATGTTGTTGTTGTAATTGTGTAAAAAAACAAGGTAGTCGTGGTTTTTTGCTCATATCTCAGTAAGTTATGGGGCGATTGTGCTGAATTTCAATAGCAATTCATTCCTAGATATTTCCAAGAGATTGATACCATATACAGATCTGAGGAACATATAGTTGCTTCTAAAAGTTGATTTCAACCAACACACGGACAGACGGTCAGGGCTTAATCGACTCCTCTATTCATAAGCTTTCAGAAAATATATACTTTATGGGGTCGGAAATGAAAATTGTAGAAATTACAAACGGAATGACAAAGCTATATATACCATTGTGCACCACAGGTGAAGGGTATGGGGCAGTTGTAAATATTTTAAGCGATACAAATTCATCAAGTAGGGGTTTTATTTGCAATGCAAGTACGACGGAAATGAACAGCATAAACCTTTGAACAACTCCAAATGTGGACAATTACATATATGGACTTTCAACGCTTCATTGTTGGATAAGATTCTTTAAATGTTTGCTACATACCGGATTAATAATAGACCAAGCTAAGTGTGGATTGGGCAATACTAATGACGGAAAAACGTCTTGCTGATTTTTTTTCTTACAGTGAAGTAGCGGTGGAAATAATAGGAATTGATAAGCGACTTATTGATAATTTTGCATTGATATTGAGAGTATTATCTTGTGGGCCGCCAATTAATGTACAAACTTTCTAGGGATTAATAATAATTCCTAGAAATATGTGTTTAATACACTATGGGTGGTATTATATGCCTAGCATAGTTGATAAGGTTTTAGTTCATGGATGTGATGTTATCGAGTTTTTCAATTTACCAATAGGTATTTAAACATTTTATTTTACTTACAAAATTACATAACAAACTGGTTAGCTTTCTACATTCCATGGTGTTTGGCTGAAGAAGCATTGGAAGCCAACCATAGAAATGTAAGGAAAGTGCGACTGTCTCATACCAGTAAAACGTCTCGAGAAAACAGAATTAAAAATTTAATGGCACATATTTGCTGTGTTCAGATATAGTATTATCATCAAAGAGGATCATTAAGTTTAAAAATTAAATAATAGACGCTGAAATTGACAAAATGTATTCTTAAGGAAAGTGCTGAAATCGAAGATGATATAATAGAAGACGAGATGACTTCTTCATTAAGCGAAACTTGGTTTTATGAAGAAGCAAGTAGTGATGATGCTTTTTATAAGTTTGCATTTATATTTTTTTCTTCAAACGTTTTTTATTTTAGATGTGATAATTATATGTTATATTTTTGTTTAAAAATCAAAAATTTTCAAAATCTAATACAAATAAAAATGTTTTTGTTATTAAAACATATTCTTTTTTATGGGTTTTTAATGACGCTAACACATTGCTAGTTTTTTCCTTTAATTTTTTTCATTTATTTTATCTTTAAAATACCCTTATATTTTTATACCCACCACCAAAAAAATGGTGGGGGTATATTCATTTTGTCATTCCGTTTGTAACACATCGAAATATACATTTTAGACCCCATAAAGTATATATATTCTGAATCAGGGTTTGATTTGATGACGATCTAGCTATGTCCGTCCGTCTGTCCGTCTGTTGAAAGCACGATAGAGGTCGCACCGAAAAAGCTAGGGGGCTCAAATTTTGCCAGAATCTTTCTTATAGACAAGGTTTGTTTGGTATTGAAAATGGGCTAAATCGGAATATCAGGAAGAGAGTTATAGCTCGAAAAGCAAGAGTAGGTCGAAAAAACCGTGTCCTTCGAACATCGAATAAAATGGAATTGTGGTCAAACGCATTACCGTAAACTCATGAAACTTCGAACATATATTTCCGGAGTAAAAACAATATTTTTCCCCAAAAATTATCTAAATCTATTCATTAGGAGAGGAGTTATCGATCAAAATGTACGAAAATTTATACCGCACAGTGTATTTTTCGGTATATTTAAAAACAAAAACGTCATAAAAGCAACAAAATTGGATGTACGACTCTGAAATTTTGCACACTTTGTTTTTTGGGGTAGGGCTTTTTTGCAACGGAAAATCAATGTGCCACGCCTACTTTTACGCCCACCTCCCATATAACGTTTTACCTAAAATTCATATAATTTCTCTACTAATTAAGATTTTGGAATAATAAAGGGCTATATTGAAACACCTAAGTCGTACTCATTCGCAAAAATAACTTTGACACGCCTACTATAACGCCCACTTTTCACGTTATCTACCGTTAATGAAATTTAAAAGCTCATAAAACCGCCAAAATTAGAGGTATGATGAAAAAATTTGGTACGTGTATCCCCCTAGGCAATGTCATTACTGTGCCAGAAAATAAAGGTGCCACGCCCACTTGTACGCCCACCTCCCATATAACGTTTTACTTAAAATTCATATAATTTCTCTATTAATAAAGATTTTAGAATAATAAAGGGCTATATTGAAACGCCTAAGTTGTATTCATTCGTAAAAACAACTTTGACACGCCTTTTATAACGCCCACTTTTCACGTTATCTACCGTTAATGAAATTTAAAAGCTCATAAAACCGCCAAAATTAGAGGTATGATGATCAAATTTGCTACGTATATCCTTCAAGTTAATTTCATTACTATGCTAGAAAATTAAGGAGCCACGCCCACTTTTACGCCCACCTCCCATACAATGTTTTACCTAAAATTCATATAATTTCTCTATTAATAAAGATTTTGGAATAATAAAGGGCTATATTGAAACACCTAAGTTGTACTCATTCGCAAAAACAACTGTGACACGCCTACTATAACGCCCACTTTTCACGTTATTTACCGTTGATGAAATTAAAAAGCTCATAAAACCGCCAAATTAGAGGTACGATGATAAAATTTGCTACGTATATCCTTCTAATCAATGTAAAAAAGTTTAGGTGACACGCCCACTTTAACGCCTACCTCCCATCTAACGGTTTATTTTAAATTCATGTAATTTCTCTATTGACAATGTTTTTGGGAAAATAAAGGACTATATTGAAATATCTAAGTTGTATTTATTAGCAGAAACTTTATTGACATGCCTACTTTAACGCCCACTTTCACTAAAAGACTAAAATTACGTAAACATTTTACTATCATATTGAAGTTATTAAGGGTGGTTAAATTTTAAAGGCCAATGTTGATTTTAAATAAAATATAAATTATTTAAGAAATTATTATCATTTCTTTTTATAATGATAATATTTGTTTGCTTCAATTATGTATGGAACAAAATATTGGCCAAATGGCCCCCCAACCTAGGCGGCACACTACGATCTGATAGTCCAAATTTTCAATGACACTGTTGATGCTCGATTGTTGGGCACGATGATGAGTCGAGGTTGCTTGCTCCTTTGCCACGTTATCGTGAAAAACAGCAATGTTTCCCATTAAACGAACTAAGATGGCATTCACAGATGTTTTCCCATTTCATACAGACCTGCTTTGCAGACATTTAAATATTTTTTACAATTCTCCCGATTGTTGACGAACTTGAACGATTATGTTGATCAAAAGAATTACGAAGTGCACAAAATGCATTTTGATTTGAACGCCCATTTTTGTAAAAAACCTGAATAACTTTAAAGCGTTGCTCATTTGCGTATCTTTCTACGGATCAAATTGAGTTAGTCTGAGATTGAGAAATTTCAAGTGAAGTGCAAAAAACAAGTTTAAAGACTAGGTGTAGTTCACCTTCAACATGGGCCCTTAAAATTTAACCCCCCTCTACAAAGAAAGTGATACATATTTTATTATAAAGAGATTATTCCATAGCGATTAACAAAATAATAAATATTGTGCTTTAAATGTACACAAAATTGGTGGTGGGTATAAAAGATTCGGCACAGCCGAATATAGTGCTCTTACTTGTTTATTTTTGCTACAGCATTTTAAGCGTTTTTAACCTATTTTTCAATAAATGATGTTTTTGTATTTTCCACATTAATAATCCGAATCGAAAATTAATATATATATTGCAAATATCAATTTAAGTACCTAATTTGATTACGATTGGACAATTTTTGTAGGTGTTTTAGCGTTTTTAAGAAAAAGGATATACGACAGGACCTCGAGTCCTTGGTGCGATTTAAATAAAAAATTACACACACGTTGCTAGTTGTAATTTTCTACACATTATTGACAGGACACATGGGAGGTAGTCGTGTCCTTGGGCCGATTTTAAAAAAAATTTATATTTTTCTTATCTAAGCTTTTTTATGCTAGTGTACCAAATTTCAAAAATATCTTATGACTCCTTCTATTTTTGTCCATTGGTTATATGGGAACGAAGCACAGTGGGTCGACTCCTCTATTCATAAACTTTCAGATAATATATACTTTATGGGGTCGAAAATTAAAATTGTAACAAATATGTAACTAGTCTGTAGTTCAAAGAAACTAGAAAATTTCTAACCACATACAATTGGGCTCACTCGACCGACACACTTTTTTGTTTGGTTCCGGAATCTATTTGTAAGTCCCCGTTTAGGCAGGGAAACATTTGGAGGGAAACATCTGGAATTCTCTTTTATACTTTCCATCGCGATCATACAGGGAAACATTGTTGTTAATTTCGATATGGCACCCATCTAATAAAAAATATATTGATGGAAATTTTATTTTGAATATAAAAACAATTGCTTACCAATGGCGCCTAAGCATTGAGGAAATCCTATATCATTAAATCCTTTGACGCACTCTTTGACCTTAGAATCTGTTAGGAAGTTTGTTGGAAGAAAATCGTTTGCCAAATTTTCAATAACACCCCTACAGAAATCATGCAAGATATTGCAAACGCTGCTACTGGAAACGCCAAAAAGCCTTCCGACAGTACGATATTCAGCTGAAGACCCCAGTGTATAAAGAGCTATAGCAACGCGCTTTTCTAATGGAATAGATTTTTGAAACTTTGTATCTTTTTTTCTTAAACCAGCTAACTGTTGTACTAGCAATGCAAACGTAACCCTATCTACTCGTAAGCTCTCTTTAAAGAACTCTGGGCTACCATTTGGAATATCATTTTCCCAAAAAGTTCCGTAACGACTCTAAAGTTATATATGTATGTTTTGTAGTTAAAACCTATATAAATTTCATAAAACTACTCACAAATATCCACAGGCTTCGCGGATTTGAAATACGTTGCGTAAAAAGTAACATTTCTTCATCATCTTCATCCTCTAGCAAAGTTTCAATAACATCTGCAAATTGTAATAATAACTGCTTTTGCTCTGCAAGGGCAATAGTTAATCCAATTACTGCAGAATTTTTAATTTCCATTTTAATTAATTTTTATTCGCACAAACACGTAAAATCTATATATATAAAAGAGTAACGTGACTGACTGACTGACTGACTGACTGATTCATCATCGCACAGCCCAAACGCTAAGAGCTAGAGACATGAAATTTGGACAATCGGTTCCTCTTTCGATGTATAGCTCCACTAAGAAGGGATTTTTGGAAGTTCGTACTTTAAGGGGGTAAAAAAGGTTAAAAACGGGTAAAATCGGTAATCTTATATCTGCTAAACTAAAAATGATACAAATTAAATTGAAAAAGTATTGTAATTTGCACAAAAAACAAGCTGACAGGTGTCTGGCCTTTTTTGGAATTTTCAACCCCTAAGGGGAAAAAACGGGTAAAAACTATAATTTGGTACTTTTTCGGTACCCTATGTAACTTCCAAACGCATGAAGCTAGGAAAAAAATTTAAACTGTATTAAGTAATCCGCGAAAAAATATTAATAAGAATTCGGCACTTTTTTCAAATTCGCATGTATAAGGAGTAAAAATTGTCCCTTTTTTTGGTACTTTTTTTAAAAGAAACTTTTCTTATATTATTCAATGGGGCAACATTTGACAATTATTATTTCCTAATAGAATATGGACAACTATTTAGGGGAAATTTTTAGAAACTTTTCGGGGGACAAAAAAGGTACCAAAAAGGGGAAAATTCCGGAAAATGTAAGTAATTCCTAATTAGACGGCCAATTTTCACAAAATTTTTAATTGGGATTTCACTAGACATAAAAAATTATGTAATTTTGTAAAAATTGAAACACATTCATAGCAGGGTAAAAAAGGGAAAAATCGGGAAGAGTTTGGTACTTTTTAGAACATAATTACTTTTATGCAAAAAAGAGTAGATTTACTGACTTTAAATAATGTTTATTAAAATATTTTGTTACATAGATATTTGAACATTTTAAACTTGGAATTTGGAACTTGGACCAAAAATTTACTTTTTCGCTTTTCTATGGTACTTTTTGTATTTTCTACGTTTATAAAGATAGAATTATAAAATAAAGGACTATTGATTCCAGGTAAGACTAAAAATGTTATGGGTGACCAAAAAGGTACTTTTTTGAATTTTTATGGTACTTTTTATATATTCTACGTTTGCGAAGCTAGAATTTTAAAATAAGTGGCTATTGATACAAGGTCAGACTGAAAATGTCATGGGCAACCAAAAAAGTACTTTTTTGATTTTTATGATACTTTTGGTATTTTATTCAATAAATAGTAAGAACTGCGCTAACGAAGTAGCGGGTTAAATGCTAGTATATAATATGTGAGATGACAGATGAAAAATGTTGCCAATGTAAACAAGTTTTTTTCATTTTCAACATCTTCCACGCATTCCGCTAAGATGTGAGCAAGTGTAAAAAGGCTATAAAATATAAGCGTAGAAAAACTTAACTTAAAACCTACAATCGAAAGAAACGGAGCGAAATCGAAACTCAGAATACCAAAGTTGCCAAACGGAGAAAATTTCGATTCGAATCGAAAGTCGGAATAGGGGTGATTATTTTTTGTGATTATATATTACCCTGCTTTAATTGTTAAACAAAGCTGCATTTTGCAGATTTTTAAATCAAGACCTGTGCGTAAAATATGGTTAACGGACAATTACCAACTTGTTGACAACTGTCGCGTATTTGCGAATAAAAATCATTTTCAACACTTTGTCTTACTTAAGCAAAGTGTATTTTTTGGTACAAACATTTCTCTGTCTGATTGGATATAAAGTTAATAAGTGGTGTGAATTTTTTTATATATTGTTCAACAGCTCCATTGTCCAAGTTAAATTCTCGAAATTCTCTAAAAGTTTGTCAAACAGAGAACTTAATTTTAAAATAAATAGCTACAATTTGGAAGAATTATAGGAGCGTTTTATTATTCATGGTGATTTGCTAAAGCTTACTACAACGGAACTTAAAAATAAATTCTAGTTTAGGCTGTGACACACATCAATAGTTATCCCATTAAAATATCAAAATTCGTTCCAACAATTATGACATTTTTTTTCGAAATTTGTCAAATAGTTACGAATTCTTGTCAACCACTTATTGTCTGAAATTTCGATACGTTTTCACATGGCTATTGGATGCGAAAACGGATACTCAAATAATTATACTGTTTTTATGAAGTCTGATTGAATTCATAAACAATGTGTAGTTGTTACGTACATACAAACAGGCCTCTGATTTAGGAGTTTAACTAAGTTGATTTCTATGTATACATACGTACAGATACTGCCGGGTTTTTCTTTTCTAATTAACTATAACAAGATACTCTCGTTGTTGTCATGGCAACCAAATACATCCGTAATTAGTAAATTAAAAACTGTAATTTAAATTTAAATAATAAAATTTAACTTTTTGTACATACATTTGTTTGCGTCACTCTTTAACTGATAAATGTATAATAAACAGAAATGCAAAAATTGTACATCTTGTGATTTAAAAACAAGTAACAGTGCTATATTCGGCCGTGCCGAATCTTATATACCCTTCACAACGTGTAGTCATGCAATAACAATTGTTTGTATCACCATTCATCTCATATAAAATACGTACATATGTATATACTGGTTAGACTAAATGTGGCATCGAATCCCAGCTGAGCCAAAAAAATTTTATCTTATTTTATTTAAGATATTATTTATATTTTATTATTTTTTTTTTATATTTTTTTTTAAATTTTTTTTAAATTTTTTTTTGTAATTTTTTTTATTATTTTTTTTTTATTTATAATATAATATTTTTTTTTAATTTTTCTTTTTTTGGTATGTTTTTTACATGTGTGTATGTATGTATGTTGTTGTTGTAATTGTGTAAAAAAACGAGGTGGTCGTGGTTTTTTGCTCATATCTCAGAAAGTTATGGGGCGATTGTGCTGAATTTCAATAGCGATTCATTCCTGGATATTTCCTAGAGTTTGATACCATATACAGATCTGAGGAACATATAGTTGCTTCTAAAAGTTGATTTCAACCAACACACGGACAGACGGCCAGGGCTTAATCGACTCCTCTATTCATACGCTTTCAGAAAATATATACTTTATGGGGTCGGAAATGAAAATTGTAGAAATTACAAACGGAATGACAAAGCTATATCTACCCTTGTGCACCACAGGTGAAGGGTATAAAAAAATTAAAATATGAAACAGTTTTAGAAACTTAACGAAATTGTACCTTTTATAAGAATACAAACTTTAATTAAGAACTAAGTGGCCCGGACCACGAAGTTGTTCTAAACAAAACAATTTTTTTCTATTTCATTATGGTAAAACAGCTAAAGTCATACTTAACCCAGAACAGCTTCATAAATAAGATGCTGGCCAATGTCACTATGAAAGTATATATAAAAGTTAAACTTCAATTCAACTTTTCTCAAAAGTAAATATTTTGACATTGACCCGTTTAGCTCCAAGCCACAGATACAAGAGTCTAGAGTATATGTGGGGGCTTCAAAACGTTGATTTCCACATGCATAAGGACAGATGTACATAATCTTAATTTCTCCATCTATAAAGATTCAGAACTTACCTACTTAGTGGGTTGCTTTTCTATTCTCGTGTAAAGGCCTATTAGAGAATACTTAGGTAATTTCGTTCATAATTTATTCCAATTTATATATAAAACAAGTAAGAGCACTATATTCGTGCCGAATCTTTCATACCCACCACCAATTTTGTGTACATATAAAGCACAACATTTATTATTTTGTTAATCATTATGAAATAATCTCTTTATAATAAAATATGTATCACTTTCTTTGTAGAGGGTGGTTAAATTTTATGGGCCCATGTTGAAGGTGAACTACACCTAGTCTTTAAATTTGTTTTCTGCATTTCACTTGACATTTCTCAATCTCAAACTTACTCAATTTGATCCGTGGAAATATAAGCAAATGAGCAACGCTTTGAAGTTATTAAAGTTTTTTATAAAAATGGGCGTTCAAATCAAAATGCATTTTGTGCACTTCGTAACTGTTTTTATCAACATGATCGTTCAAATTCGTCCACAATCGGGAGAATTGTAAAAAATATTTAAATTTCTGCAAAACAGGTCTGTATAAAATGCTAGAAAATCTGTGAATGCCTTCTTAGTTCGTTGAATGGGAACCATAGCTGTTTTTTGCGATAGTGTGGCAAAAGAGCAGTCAACCTCGACTCATCATCATGCCCAACAAGTGAGCATCAACATTGTCATTGAAAATTTGGACCATCAGATAGAGGAGTGGTGCCAAGGATGGCGGGGCCATTTGGCCGATATTTTGTTCAATACATAATTGAACCGTACAAATATTGTAATTACAAAAAGAAATAATAATAATATCCTAAATAATTTGTGTTTTATTTAAATTCAACGTCGGTCTTAAAATTTAACCACCCTTTATAACTTCGATATGCTACTAAAATGCTTTTGTAAATGTAGTCTTTCAATGAAAGTGGGCATTAAAGTAGGCGTGTTAATTAAGTTCCTGCTAATAAATACAACTTTGATATTTCAATAAAGTTCTTTATTTTCCCAAAAACTTTGTCAATAGAGAAATTACATGAATTTAAGATAAACCCCTATATGGGAGGTAGGCGTTAAAGTGGGCGTGTTACCTAAACCTTTTGGCACAACAATAACATTGATCAGAAGGATATATGTAGCAAATTTCATCATCATACCTTTAATTTTGTCGGTTTTATGAGCTTTTAAATTTCATTAACGGTAGATAACGTGAAAAGTGGGCGTTACAGTAGGCGTGTCAAAGTTCTTTTTGCTAATGATTACAACTTAGATATTTCAATATAGCCCTTTATTATTCCAAAATATTTATTAATAGAGAAATTATATGAATTTTAGGTAAAACGTTATATGGGAGGTGGGCGTAAAAGTGGGCGTGGCACCTTAATTTTTTGGCATAGTAATGAAATTGCCTAGGGGGATGGACGAAGCAATTTTTATCATCATACCTCTAATTTTGGCGGTTTTATGAGCTTTTAAATTTCATTAACGGTAGATAACGTGAAAAGTGGACGTTATAGTAGGCGTGTCAAAGTTATTTTTGCGAATGAGTACAACTTAGGTGTTTCAATATAGCCTTTTATTATTCCAAAATCTTTAATAATAGAGATATTATGTGAATTTTAGGTAAAACGTTATATGGGAGGTGGGCGTAAAAGTAGGCGTGGCACATTGATTTTCAGTTACAAAAAAGCATCTAACCAAAAAGCAAAGTGTGCAAAATTTAAGAGTCGTACATCCAATTTTATTGCTTTTATGACGTTTTTGTTTTTAAATATACCGAAAAATGCACTGTGCGGTATAAATTTTCGTACATTTTGATCGATAACTCCTCTCCTAATGCATAGATTTAGACGATTTTCGGGGAAAATTTTTTTTTTACTCAGGAAATATATATTCGAAGTTTCATGAGTCTACGTTAATGCGTTTGGACACAATTCCATTTTATTCGATGTTCGAAGGACACGGTTTTTTCGACCTACTCTTGCTTTTCGAGCTATAACTCTCTTTCTAATATTCCGATTTAGCCCATTTTCAATACCAAACAAACCTATAAGAAACAAGTCTATAAGAAAAATTCTGGCAAAATTTCAGCCCCCTAGCTTTTTTGGTGCGACCTCTATCGTGCTTTCAACAGACGGACAGACGGACGGACATAGCTAGATCGTCATCAAATCAAACCCTGATTCAGAATATATATACTTTATGGGGTCTAAAATGGATATTTCGATGTGTTACAAACGGAATGACAAAATGAATATACCCCCACCATTTTTTTGGTGGCGGGTATAAAAATAATAAACTTAGTATTCTAATAGCTACATAAGATGGTACTTAAGAGAACCAATAGTCTTAATTTGCAGAAATACAATAAAACAATTTGTAGCAAGCAATAATATGAGATGGTACTAGTAAGTACCTTCCGGCAACAAAGGGTTAAATAAAAATTACAAGAACCAGATGATGAACCATGATACTTGGCAACAGGATAAGTACGAGATTGACGGCAAGAAACTAGAGCATCCTCTGATGTTCCGTGAGGACACTTGCAGACAGCCAAATGAGCTTTTGGCTCACATTCGGCTCCGGAACCACATTTACCTATGCATGGATTAATACATTGGTAATTAATACAAGCCTTGATCTCTGGGCACATAGAACAAAGTTCCATTGCCCTTCAAATATTTCTTTTTGCACAAAGAGCACACACGCATTATTCACAAATAAAAATATACTGTTTTATTTAATTTAATTTTATTTTTTTTAACGTTTTATTAAATTTTTCACAATTCACAATTTTTTATCTCTTTTTTTTAAATTTTTAAGAAAATTTGCACAATTTTTCACAATTTTAAAAATTTTTCAACTAATGGCGGCCACAAATGTAAACAATAAAAAAGTAGAAGCACACATAAAAACACAAACAAAATTTGACATTTCAATATTAAAGCTAAAGCGACATCTTATCTCACTCTAAATTATTATTATCAGTTAAAATTATTTTAATTTTCCTTTGTTTCTTCAAAGAAAATGAAACGATTTTGACAGCTTATTGTGGCAATAATTGCTCAAGCAATCAACAAAGCAATGATTGCGCTAAAAATTTCTACATATACATATGTAGCAATTTGCGGCCTACACATCGCAATTTCTATAGACGCAATCAAATTTTAAAATTGCGGCAACAAATATTGATACGTGGAGACCCCGGATAAATATTGTGGTGACAAAACCATAACCATTCAATTTTTGGAAACAAGGTATTTGACTATAGGTGACTGTCGCCATAAACATAGATGTCTAATTCTAATGTCTTTTGCCTATGGCAAATGGTTATGTCACGTCTAATTTAAGCTTAATATGTTTCTCTGCTAAGCAAACTATTATACATAAAAATTGATCAAAATATGTACATATTTATAAAGTGATTGCAGTTCGGAAAACAGTTTTTTATACCCTTCACACAGTGAAAAAGGGTATATATAGGTTTGTCATTCCGTGTGAAATTTCTACAATTTTCATTTCCGACCCCATAAAGTATATATTTTTTTTGAAAGCTTATGAATAGGGGAGTCGATTAAGCTCTGTCCGTCTGACCGTCTGTCCGTGTGCATGTTGAAATCAACTTTTTGAAGCCCGCCGACATAGGTTGGACCCGGGTAAGGTATTAAAATATCAGAAATATTCGGGAGTAGATCGGTATTGAAAATCAGAAACATCGGTACATAAACAACTGAGATATGAGCAAAAACCCACGACCACCTCGATTTTTTTTCACAAAAACAACATTACAACAACAACATATATACATACAAACGTGTATACTGGTTAGAGAAAACGTGGCATCGAATCCCAGCTGAGCCAAGAAAAAATTTTTTTTAATTTTTTTTTTAAATTTTCTTTTTAATTTTTTTTTATTTTTTTTTTTGTTTTATATATATTATATATATAATAATTTTTTTTTTTAATTTTTTTTTTAAATTTTTTTTTTAAATTTTTTTTTATTTTTTTTTTTAATTTTTTTTTAAATTTTTTTTTTGTTTTTTAACATACATACGTGAATTTATAATTTTACAATGGGACGTTTTTATATATGTATGTTTGTATGTATCTCATATGGGATGAATGGTGACACAAACTACTGTTATTGCATGACTACACGTTGTGAAGGGTATATAAGATTCGGCACGGCCGAATATAGCGCTCTTACTTGTTTATTATTAATTATAATCGAAGAGAGAAAATATATGAATTTTTGACATTTAGAAAGAAACTGCTGATGATGAGGTGATTAATTGAAACTACCTAATTAAGTGTAACCTGGCCATGGAACTTTAGATTTTGAATTGTTCATAGTTTCTCGGGTCATATTGTTTTATACGTGCTGTTCTCTGCTATTCAAGCAAGGAATTTTTATCCGTAAACATTCCTTCAATTGTGTTGAGACTTTTTTCAATTTATAAATTTTAGGAAAACACCGTGTCAGTGATTATAGATATTTTATTCAGTGATAAATCAATTAGCTAACTTTTCTCTGAAATAAATTGTGAGACTACGACTGGCGATTTAGTGTTCCGTTTAAAAATTATTGAATTGGGTATTTAAGAAAAAATATGTTTCCAAATTATTTTTGTCTATAGCACATAATTTTAAATGTATGTACATAGCAATACCAAAAATAAAATTATTATATTAATATAAGCAAATGTTTAAGCAGATGTTTTTGTTTCTATTAGCAATTTTTACCCATCTAGTATTGATTTAAAAGTTATATAAATTGCACTAATGGCAACAGTATCTATTAACAAGTAGATTGTGAATGTTGTTCTCTACTTTTCGAAAGTTGTCATCTTGAAATGTTTAAACTAAGGAAACATTTTAAATTGTTAATATTTTTCAATTTAGTTCTAGAAGTTTCTTTTGTATTGGCTCAAATCCAGTCACGTATCATGGAAGGCACATCCACAAACATCACCCAGGTACCATATTTAGTGCAAGTGCTGGATAAAGATCGTTTTTTCTGCGGTGGTACTATAATATCTACATTTGATGTTGTAACGTCAGCGAATTGTGTGGTGCACAAGAAAGTTAACTGCTTAACTGTATTAGCTGGAGCTACTTATCGCAACGGAAAGGGTATAAGAGCTAGGGTTAGCAGAATCATATTACCCAAAGGATACAAAATATTGAGTTACCATAAGAATTTGGCAGTATTGAAATTACTTGATCCAGTAGATGGTCGACATATCAAACCAATTGCTTTGTGCTCCAAACGCTGGTCTGTGGGCGCCGATGTAAAGATATACGGTTGGGGTTTAATGAATGAAAAAGATATTTATTATCCTAAACAGGTGAGAACGACAACGCTGAAAGCAGTTCACATATCTGAATGTTCGCTGCGCCATCAGTTCAACTTGACAAAACAAATGTTCTGTGTTTACAAAAAGGGTCGCAAAAGTGCCTGTTTAGGTGATGAAGGAGGTCCCGCCATTATAAATGGGCAGCTTTGTGGTGTGATATCATCCGGTATTGGCTGTAATCGTTATAACTTTCCACGTATCTATACAAATGTGTTAAAAATGCGTCGATTTATCAAAAGAGTCGTATAAAGATTAAAACAATGCTAAATTCACAACCAGTCGAAGAAGTCGTAAGTCATAAGAAATTCACTTTCACACATTGGGCCAATTCAAAGTAGACTCTCATATTGTACTATGTGATATAATTCATATTAATATGACTAGTGACTTTGAACACCTTTTGTTAACAAATTATGTATTTAATACAAGAAAGAAGACAAAGAGATGACGCTGTTAAAAATTGTATGTATACAGGAAAGAAGAAAATAGAAAATATTCTCTCTGAGAGGTGAGAAGCGAAGAAATTCTCTCTGAGAGACAGTATGGTTAAAAGTATAACATAAACAATTTCTTATACATAGGAAACAAATGTGTAAAGTCATATTATTTTTTTTGTATGGAAATTACTAACAAAAATTTTAAGCATGCATAAAATAATATGAAATAGTACAAATACGACTGATATGCAACCACTTTGAATTGGCCCATTGTATTTATACGACATTCTATAAACATATGTATGTATGTATGTATGTAGGTAAAGTTGTTGTAAATGTAAATGGATTAATTACCAACAAAATGTGTACAACTACAACGGCGTTAACTTCTACAATAGGCTGTGAATTGGGCATTAATTTAAAAAAATCTAATAGTATTAATAAATTTAATTTAAAAGGTCATTTTAATTGTTTTTTAATTTTAAAAATTTAATTCTTTTGGATATAACTGCTGAAAAAATTGAATAAGAACCTTAATTAATAGCGAACTTCAGTTCTAATTAATGAAGTTTTTTTGTGGAAGATGTGGGAGTAACTGCAAGACATGGCCAATGTAACGATTTCCAGCTCATTTGTTTTCTTGCTATGCCTGTATGTAGTATCAAACTGAGAAAACGTTATATACATATACAAAGTTGTTCAGAAATTGGTTTCTAATAGGCAAAGTTATCGGCGAAATAATCTCTCATCTCTGAAAGTCATGCCTTTTGAAAATGGCTGATGACTACTTTGATATTTATAAAAAACTAGCTAAACCCGGTGTGCTTCGCCACCCCCATCATAATGAAATAAAAATTTTTTTCAAAAATATATTTATCTTGCAAGTGCCACGCCTACTATTACTAAATCAACCACTTCTTATTCAAGTAATCATATAGACGTCAAAGTGTCTCTTGCAAAATTTGGGTACTCTAACTATTATCGCTTCCCAGATAACGAATTTTTGTATTTAATTCATATGACATGTGTCACGCCCACTATTACTAAAGCATCCATTTCTTATCAAATTAATCATATAGATGTCAAAGCTTCTCGTGCAAAATTTGGGTACTCTAACTGTTATCGCTTCCCGAATATACGAATTTTAGTATTCAATTGCCATGAGAGCTGCCACGCCCACTATTTCTAATGTACCCATTTTTTTCCAGAAATATTTATTTGGGTGTCAAAGTTTCTCTTGCAAAATTTTAGTACTCTAATCGATATCGTTTTCCAAATATACGAAATTTAGTATTTAATTTATGTGGCCACGCCTACTATTGAAAGTCCGCCCATTTTTTTACCCATATGTTCGTGTGGATGTCAAAGTTTACCGTACTTAATTTGAAGATTCTAGCTGCATTACCTTTCGTGATATATAATATTTAATACTTATTCTTTAATAGGGCGTTGCACGCCGCCTACTTACAATTTCAGACCAAGGTATAGCCTATAGTTCCTTTTAGACATACAGAAAGATTCTGTGAAAATTTCAAGGAAATCGGTCCAGCCGTTTAACCGTCTAAAAAGCACAAACAAACATACAAACACACATTGATTTTTATATATGTATATAGTAGATATAGTTAATAAACGAAAATTGATTTTTCTCAGCTTCAAGAAAACTGACAGACTCAATATGGATACCAAACAAAAAGGCTTTACTGCGTACAAAAAATTTATTATAAATTTATACTTGTATTTTTTACGAAAATTAGTTAGTTAGTTAACTTTATTGAGACTTCATTTTTTTCCATTGTACAAGATTTACAAACATTTAATATTAGAATACTTAAAACTATACCGTATTATTTTAATTACATAAGTACTTAATGCTTATGCGACAGGCTTATCAAAATTTGAGAAATTAAATAAAGAAAAATTTTAAAAAAATTACATTTTTAAAATAAACATTGCTTGCTCCCGGTATTTTACCAAACTAGTAGAGTAATATCAACTCCTTGTAAACTTAATAATAATAAAAAACTTAAAAACTAAATCTTAAGACTACTTATTACTATAAAATTATAATAAAAAAAAAACGAAACAAAATGAAAAAAAAAAATAATAATAATGATAAATAAATATAAATTACCCCCTATGTATCCCGGGAGTACTACATGAATAAAAGTTTTGACCAGAAACACTATCTGGTCGTTCCTTCAAAATTCCAATCGCGGAAAGATAATTAGTGTTTGACCAACTAAATTCCTGCTCGCAGGACAACATATCCTGCATTACACTGCCTTCAAAGTAAGTCAATCTTTCTACAAAATGCCTTAACGAATCAATAGCATAAATGGAAATAGGAGATACGTTCGCCTGCTTGTAATTCGAATGCTTGTAATTCGAATACAATTAACAGTTTTACAAGCAATTTTACAAAAGAAATTACATTATGATAATATTTACAGTTTCTATTACGCTGTTTTAACTTCTCCTGTTATCTATTTATATTTGGCTTGTTTTAGTAATTCAAAACAATATTAACTAAATAAGAAATAATCGGCCCTTTTCCGATTCCGACAGTTTGTCATTACCTTTGGCGTTATTGACATTTATCGAAAATATATCGGTATTCTCTACTTTGAAATGAAGGTAATAACGGCAAAGAAACATTGTTTCTCTGTCGTCGCCATTGTTATCATCGAAGTTGAAACGACTAAGCAAAAATTAATATAACGAAAAAAAAATTAAATGAAGAACTATTAGATCTTGATGCCGCAATAAAAAAGAAAAAAACTAGAATTACTAGAAAAGCAGCTTAATTCTCATAATAAGTATTTTTATTTGACTTAATTTGTTTATTTACTTTGTAATCTATTTTTTAAGAACTGGGGCCGGCCCATTTCTTAAAGCTTAAAAATTTGTTACAAACCATAAAAAATTAGTTATGATTTTTAGCTACTTGCACTAGACCGATTTTTTTTAACTTTGCACACATATTTAACTCTCATGACTATATAATTTCGTGATTAGAAAAGTGAGCAGGGCCACGCCCATAAAAAAGTTATAATTTTGAGGTGCTTGTGCTGGACCGATTTTTCTGAAATTTTGCACACATTGAGCTGTCAAGACTATACAGTTTCGTGATTAGAAAAGTGGGCAGTGACACGCCCTTAAAAAAAAATAAAATTTTTAGCTTCTTATTCAACGCCCGCCGGGCTTGGCTGGTATTACAAAAATTAATTTAAAATATTAACGAAAAATAATAATGATTCAATTAATAATTATTATAATAATAATAATAATAGTAATTACAAATATATACATATAATGCAATAATTTACATATATACAAAATTTAAAAACATAACAAAAAATATCATTCCCTCACTTTATGTTTCTAATAGCTGTCCTTTCCCTTTTTCCAGTGCTCAAGTTATTTTTATATTTGTCATCTACTTTAATAATTTCACTATTTTTCCTGCAATTTAAAGAGCTCTCTAAATTGGGTCAATTGTTATGGCTGCCACTGTACAGACCTAACTTCACTTTTACACCAACTTGATCTAGATAAGTATAACATTTATTACATTTGTCAATAAATTTTTTTTTTTTTAATTTTTACTTTTTCTTTCTACTTTCAGATTTACCGGCTATTGATGGTCAGATGTACATAAACAAAGCAATAACAAACAAGTAAGAGCGCTATATTCGGCCGTGCCGAATCTTATATACCCTTCACAACGTGTAGTCATGCAATAACAGTAGTTTGTATCACCATTCATCTCATATGAAATATGTACATACATATAAAAAATATACATATATAAAAAACATCCCATTGTAAAATCATAAATTTACGTATGTATGTTAAAAAAAAAATAAAAAACAATATTAAAAAAAAAAATTTAAAAAAAAAAATTTAAAAAAAATATTAAAAAAAAAAAATTTTTAAAAAAATAATTAAAATATATATAATTAATGTAAAACAAAAAAAAATAAAAAAAAAAAATTAAAAAAAAAAAAATTTAAAAAAAAAATAATAAAAATATAAATAATATATTAAATAAAAAATAAAAAAAAATTAAAAAAAAAAATTTTAAAAAAAATTTTTAATATATAAAAAAAATTTTTTTTTGGCTCAGCTGGGATTCGATGCCACGTTTTCTCTAACCAGTATACACGTTTGTATGTATGTATGTTGTTGTTGTAAAGTTGTTTTTGTGAAAAAAAAATCGAGGTGGTCGTGGGTTTTTGCTCATATCTCAGTTGTTTATGTACCGATGTTTCTGATTTTCAATAGCGATCTACTCCCGAATATTTCTGATATTTTAATACCTCACCCGGGTCCAAGGGGGCTTCAAAAAGTTGATTTCAACATACACACGGACAGACGGTCAGACGGACAGACGGACAGAGCTTAATCGACTTCCCTATTCATAAGCTTTTAGAAAATATAGACTTTATGGGGTCGGAAATGAAAATTGTAGAAATTTCACACGGAATGACAAACCTATATATACCCTTTTTCACTGTGTGAAGGGTATAAAAATAACAACACAACAAACAATAGCAGAATATTCAACGGCCAGAGACGTTTGGGTATGTGACAAACATCACCCGCAACAAATGTTATATTTATTTATTTATTTATTTAAATTTCATGTAATAACCGAGCCCTAATGGGCCATATATGGTTATGAGTTTACAACAATGTGCAATAATTATAAAACTAATAACTAAGAAATATGAAAGTGGCAATATAATAAAAATTAAATTAACAATATGATTCATTATTCAAAATTAATAACAATAAAAATTACAAGAAAAACATTTTTAAAATCATCTAAAATGGTTCATTTTCAAAATATTTTACTTGTAATACAACACTTATAAGCTTTGATAAATATATCCCAGGTTATTTCTTACTTTTGCTATCCACATATGAATTTTGTTTTTTATTTTTAATTAATATACACAGTCTTACAAAAGTTTACATACCCCTATCATATTTAAATTTTTTATATGTAATGCTAAAGAAATTGCTTTTTTTTAATGTTATAATATTGGTTTTCATTTTATTTAAAAAATTAAATTACGATTTCACTAATATTTATTAAACAACAAAAAATATTTCATATATTTGCTTAACACTAACTCACAAAAGTTTAAATACGATGAAAAAATATGGTCTAAAAATACAGAGGACAGGTAAGATGGCATGGACAAAGCCAATTTTGTTGTTGTTTTGGGTGTAATTCTTCGCCACTCTTCCATCAACGCTGTCTTTAATGCTGAAATTGACGTTATATGACGATTTTTCAGACCGCGCTTCAAAATGTTCAATAACATTCAAATTGAGAGATTGCGGGGGATGTTCAAGCTTGTGTTTAACGTTGTACAAAAGCCATTCTTGCACAATCTTAGACGAGTGCTTTGGGTCATTTTCATGAAGAAATATGGCATTTTCTTCGAGATCCAGCTTCTCAACGCTAGGAAGATAGCTATCCTTTAAAATGTTTATGTACATAGCCTTATCCATAGTCCCATCGATAAATCTTAATATTCCAACCCCATTTGCAGCCATACATCCCCATACCATGACAGATCCTCCTCCGTGTTTTACCTTCGGATTAACATTTTTTGGCAATAGCTCGGTATTAGTCTTTCGCCAAACTATGGCACGACCATCACCTCCGAAAACCGTAAACTTGCATTCGTCGGTAAATATGACTCTTTCCCAAAACGAGGGGTCATTTTTATGGATAGTTTCGTACTTCAGGTCGTATTCCAGTTGTTTTTTAATGTTTGCAGGCCTAAGAAGTGGTTTTCTTCTTGCAACTCTACTGTTGTACCCATTTCTCTTGATGTTTCTGCGAACTGTCTGATCAGAAACTATAATTCTCAAATTTGTTTTCAGTTGTCGATTTAAATCGACCGCACTTCGGATTTTCTTCAACAGAACGAATAATATCCCGTTCTGTTCTTTTATCAAGGAAACGAGAGCGGCCTGACCGTGGTTTACTCGCATAATTTCCATTTGCATTAAAATTTCTTATTACTGTTTGCACTGTTGCTTTTTTTAAATTCAATAAATTACTGATTTCCCCCAGAGATTTGCCATCATTTTTGAATTTAACAATAAATAGTTTTTCGTTTTGGCTCAGGAATTGTTTTGCCTTTTCCCATTTTGTTGAAATATTGACACTTTTAAATTTTTTTTTGCAAATAATACAACTTTCGTCTTAAAACCAATTTCTAATAATAATTTATTGCAAAGAATATAGAAATTTGTAGCGGCATTTATAACGGTTCATGTTTTTTGTGCAGGGTATGTAAACTTCTGTAACTTGAAGTTAATACTGAGTTGTATACAAATTGTAGTTTTTTTACAGCAACAACAAAACTAATTTAAAATATTTCAAATATTATAGATTAAAGCTTTTAAAGAAAAAGTGAGTACCAGGGAAAAGTAAAACCATATTTTTTTAATGAAAACAAAAATTTTTACCCTGTATGTAAACTTTTGTAATACTGTGTACATATAATATTATAACGAAAAGGAGTTTTTAATTGTATCTTTCATTCTGGCAGCTTCTGTGCAATCTCCCCTGTCATTTTCGTTGCTTATACAATAATTTTCAGTATCTTCGGAAGACAGTTCTACATCATTAGGGGGAAAAGAAGTATTATAACCAATGCAAATATTGTGCAGAGCAGCACAAGCATTAACT
Organism: Phyto melanocephala; assembly: GCA_941918925.1. Lineage (NCBI taxonomy): Eukaryota > Metazoa > Arthropoda > Insecta > Diptera > Rhinophoridae > Phyto > Phyto melanocephala. Next base: position 63,069,401 of record OW799236.1, on the reverse strand, counting down.
TTTAGTGCAATTTTTCTGGAACCATAGTGTAATTCACGTGCTCTCAGAAGGCATCGAAATCCCGATTGTAATACTCCAATTACTCGCTCCATAATATTTCGGGCTTTTGCATGAATAGAATTGTAACGGCTTTTTGCACTGTGTTTAGCTGCTGATCTGTATGGTGTCATTAAAAATGGTTCCAATGGATACCCATCATCTCCTAAAAATGTAAATTTTAAACTGATTTTAACTTATTAATATTTCATACCAAGAATGCATGAATTACGATCACCAGCTGCATAGTTTTCTCGTAGGCACCTTCTTACTCTGCGTGTTTTCCAAATTAAGGAATCGTGGCTAGAGCCTGGATGTCTACCATCTACATCTATTATACGCATCTTATGATCGCATTTTAAATACAATAAAAATGTAAGCAACTCAATTCTTAGTATTAACAGTCAATGCTATTAATTTCTGTTGTAGTACAACACGCAAAGAAAAATCATGGTTACGACATGATAACGACGGTCTTATTATTTTTTCTAAAACAATATTTGGTTGTCGAAAACATGCAATAGTTATTTTTGTTTCATTTTATCATATATTTTGTCATGGTAATCAAGCATTTGTTTGAATTGTATCATTTAATGTTTACTTTTCGTAAAAATTTCAAAATGGTTATCATTTAAAAATAGTATGATTTAAAAAAAATAATTTGTCAAAAATAACATTATGTTCAAATGCATTTAACACTACAAATAATCCTTAAATAATAGGTGAGACAACAGTATGATTACAAATTAATCAAGCTATGATTGTTTTTTTAGTAATAATTTGATTTAAACTGTTCTTCTTGCTGAATAAATTTTTATTATTTTAAGTTTGAGATGTCAAAAAATTTAACAAAAATTTTGAAAAATTAAAGAAAATTTACAAATAAACGAGAAAATTTAAAAAATATTGGTATAAAAATTGCAATTAAATTGGTAAGTACAGTCAATATGTGTACGTAAAAAAGCAAAGATTGTCGATTTCACTTGTAGTCATATATATGATTATTGAATGATACTTTAATTAAACATAATAATGATAACTGGTAACCATTATATGTTTTAACCATAATCATACGATTCAATCATAGTATGTTGCTCTTCGATTATGGTTACCACAACCATATTTTTTCTTCGCGTGAAATGTTGAGAACTTTTGCAGGGACCAATCATTTTAATATGGGTTCCGTCTACTCATCCTATAATTCTAGGAAACTAGTTTGTTTATAAAAAATCGTTTACACGTTTGTGGCATTCATTGCGTCCAAAACTTCGGATAAAATTTTACTAACCGTGAATTGAGCCAAGGACAAATACTAGTCATTTCCAACGGTTAGTTGAAATGAACCTTGCGCGAAAAACAGCAGAGCAGTTGTCAGTTTTATTGTTGGCGTAATTGCAGACTTTCGCGTGTTGCATTTTATTTTTGGGCGGATTTGTTCCAATACGTATTGAAATGAAGTTCTATTAAGTCTGAATGTGTTCACAAACCTTTAAAAAATACATACATGTATATTTGGAAATGATTTTATAAAAATAGCGCTCCTTACATTGAAGGTAGCATAGCAAAAATATTAACGTTCTGTCTTAACATCTTCCGATGCATATTTATCTTTATTATTTCATCATCATCATTACTTGAGCTTGAAAAATAAAATTCATTCATTTTTCGTTTAAAATAACAAAATTATATAAAAATTTGATATAACAACGTAAAATATTGCAGTACTACCAACTTTATAATTTTTTTTGTTTGTTTTATTTTCGATAACTTCTCTCCTTCGTTTCAATGTATTTTAAGCATACCAATTTAGGAACGGAACGCCGATAAGAACGACAACGACATAGAAACTACATTTAAAACGACAACGCCAACGGGAATAGGGCCGATTACACAAGTATACACGGTTTTGGAGCTGAGCAACTACAAGTTAATCCTAAAGCTATGTGGGGCGCTGAATTCGAATCCGGGTTCCGTTTTTCCAGACTGGTTATAGTTTGCAAGATATTGTATAATTACCGTTATTTGCGTTTTTTTTTAAATTATGTCACTTAAATGCAAATATCTTCAAAAATATTTGTCGGTTTATGTAATTATTGTTTTTTATTGAAAGATAATAAACCTGCTAAAGTAACCATTGGTCGTTTGTAAAGATTACCCAAGAAATTACAGTGCTATAGTGGACACAATTTTAAAATTCATGAAACATTTTATGATATTTTACACCAAATAATGAAATTTTGCTCTTTTCAACTAATTTATTTTACACCAAATAATTGAAAATTGTGCTGTTTTATTACATTTATATATTATTATTTTAGTATATTCCAATACGAACATTTTGCGCCGAACAAGACCCAGATTGGTGCAAACATGACAAGGCTACAGAAGATTTAATGAATTAACCACTTTTAGCTTCCAAGTGTTTGGCGGTTATATATAGTTAGCAGCAGGTTAAGCTTGAAAGCTGTTTTGTTGCACAAAAGCTATGAAAAGCAGTAAACGTTAAAGAATCATATGAGTCCATGTCTAAATAACTGTTGCATGCGGATACGCACCATTTCGTGTAAGATAACAAAACGAGAGATAAAATTTTTTTTATTAAATAAAAAGTGATTATTTAGAAATGAAGAGTCTTCGAACTTAGTCGTTTGTATTGTTTTGGATCTGTTTCACGCATTATAGTCCAACAGTAGTCGCTCATCATGCCCTCGTCCCAAAATCCTTGATAGCGTCTTTATATTTTCGCCAAATCTTGGTGTAGTCGCTCTCCTTGCTCGTCGCTTTTGGTTTAGTGTGAAGACAGTTCTACTCCCGCAACCGTGATGCGAGCAATTCTGCTTTTTGTTTCGATAAATCTAAATCACGAGTCGGTGACGAACTGAAAGTTCCCCTAGAATTTGCACTCACGCCTGGGCAAATTGGCAAAGTGTCATTGTTCGTACGGGGAACTGGCTTGGACACTGATGACACGTCAGCATATTTATACTTTGATAATTTTTTTGAATTAAGACCGACCACATTCATCAAGCAAAAATAACAATCATCTGCATGATTTTTCGGCTCTCTCCATAACATTGGCATTAAAAATTAAAAGTATACTTCTTGACCAAGCGACCACTAGTACAGTTTTGTGCTACACGCTTTACAAAATAATTTCGGTACCCACGGCTTGTGAGTGTTTTTCACACAGAAACCAGAATAATAAGAATATGCATTTCTCAGCGCATTTGATATTTTTTTCACTTTTTCCGATAATATAACATCCGCAAACATAAAAAACGCTTAGAATCAACTTTGCACTTCTTTTTTTATACCCTTCACCTGTGCTGCACAAGGGTATATCTAGCTTTGTCATTCCGTTTGTAATTTCTACAATTTTCATTTCCGACCTCATATTTTCTGAAAGCTTATGAATAGAGAAGTCGATTAAGCCCTGACCGTCTGTCCGTGTGTTGGTTGAAATCAACTTTTAAAAGAAACTATATGTTTTCAGATCTCTATATGGTATCAATCTCTTGGAAATATCCAGGAATGAATCGCTATTGAAATTCAGCATAATCGCCCCATAACTTTCTGAGATATGAGCAAAAAACCACGACCACCTCGTTTTTTTCACAATTACAACAACAACCTACATACATACATACTGGTTAAAGTAAACTTGGCATCGAATTCCAGCTGAGCCAAAAAAATTTTATTTTATATTATATATTATTTATATTTTATTATTTTTTTTTATATATTTTTTTAATTTTTTTTAAATTAATTTACTAAATTATTTAGGATTTGCTCCCATAATTTTTTAAGTATATTTATTTTTTAATTTTTTTTTTATTTTTTATATATTTTTTTTTTGTAATTTTTTTTTTTCTTTGGTATGTTTTTTACATGTATGTACGTATTTTATATGAGATGAATGGTGATACCAACAATTGTTATTGCATGACTACTCGTTGTGAAGGGTATATAAGATTCGGCACGGCTGAATATAGCACTGTTGCTTGTTAAATTTTCACACGATTTTGAACAAAAAATAACTTTTTTAAGTTTACAATTGAAATGGCGTTTCTACCGATGCCAACAGCTGATTGCCATTATTACAGTGCTGTGCAGCCAACATGCAAGAACCCGAAAACTAGAACCAATCTTGAAAAACAAAAACCGGATTCGAATTCAGCGCCTTAAATAACGTTCAGATTTGTTCTCATCGGTTCAGCTCCAAAAGTTAACTGGAATTTGTAATCTTGTGTTATTTATAAAAATCAAAAAACCCACATGTTAACGCCACAACCAAAATCGCCAACTTTGTTGCAGGTCTTTCCAGGATTCCATGTTGAGTGAGCACCTTTGCACTTCGTACCTGACCATCACTTGCCAATCTAGTCTCTAAGACTTTTCCACAATTATCACTAAATCCCCCTGACTTAAAGGTTTTGAACGATCATGCCATTTTGACATACATGTTAACGAAGGTAGATATTCAGTAAGCCACTTTTTCCAGAAAATGTTGGCATATTGTTGTGACATAAGCCACGTTTGTTTGAGTAATATTCCAGTATCGTTACAAACCGACATAGGTTTCATCCCTGAGGAGCTTCCTACTAGAAAATGGTTTGGAGTTAATGCCTCACTTGATGCTGCATCAATAGGGACGTAGGCTAATGGCCGAGAGTTAATAATATTTTCAACTTCTATCAACATACTACGTAGAAGCTCATCGGTGGGTGACCTTGAAGGCATAATTTGGTATAAGATTGTTTTAATAGAGCGTACCAGTCGCTCCCATGCACCGCCCATGTGGGGTGAGGCCGGAGGATTAAAATTCCATTTTGTCGTCGTTGTAGTGAATGCTTTTACTAGTTCGTCTTTATCTACATCTGCTAACGCTTCACGCAGTTCTCTTTCCGCGCCAACAAAATTAGTACCATTGTCGCTGCAGAATTCATGTGGAATTCCTCTTCGTGCCATAAAATTGCGAATAGCTAAAATGCAGGAGTTTGTTGTTAAAGAATTTGCAACTTCAACATGTACTGCCCTTATAGTCAAGCAAGTAAATAGGCAGCCATACCGTTTTTCCGTATGACGGTTAACCTTTATTATGATAGGGCCAAAAAAATCCACACCAGTAAATGTGAAAAGTGCAATATATGAAGCAACCTGTGTAACCTGTGTGCTTGCCGGTTTGTTTTCTGTTGACATACTATTATATTTTTGTTGGTTTGTTGGTACAGAATATCGATGTAATGAGGTGTGGTGAAAATAGTCGCACCCCTCTTTACCGCATTTTTTCTTCTTATTGCACTCACCATTGTGCTTAAATAAACAAAACTTACAAACCTTGTTTTTTCTAACAATATTCCATCTTTCACCACGATTCATACATAAATATGTTGGGCAATTAGCTACTGCTTTGCAATTACTGTTGTTGTTACACACAAAACATTTTCGTTCACTATGAGTGTGAATAAAAGCTTTTTTTATTTGTTGTTGTTGTACTTGAATTATTTATTGTTTTTTGCTTATTGCCCTTTTCTATGTAGTTATCAAGTGTTATACTGCTAGCTGTTATACCAATACCAAACAACCACTTGTCAAATTCGGACAAATTTGGTTTTTTGTTTTGATTAATCAACATAATTTTTTGTGTTGCCCATTGCATTTGATATGACGGTGGTAGTTTTTTTATTATATCAAGAAGAAGAGATGAATTATTAATTGCATCATGTAAATTACTAGCTGTAATTGTTGACAAAAGACTGCGGACTTCTATTGCCAAGGAGGTAAGTGTTTTCAAATTATTTTTATCGACTTTTGGTGATAAGTTAATTCTATTTTATATTGAATTTATTATCTTTTCAGGTTGACCATACAGCATAGCGAGCACTTGCATTACATCAGGTACATTAGAGGGATGAATTAGCATTTGCTGGACACTATACTTGGCTTCCCCCTTCAGGGCCTTTTGAAGACGAATGAGGTTTTCAGCATCATTAAACCCGCAGGCGGAGGTGGACCATTCAAAGGTGGAATGGAAAATAGGCCATTCTTCTGGTTGGCCAGAAAATTCAGGTAATTCTTTCGGGAGTGAATGCCGTGAATTAAGGTGGCTTTGTTGAAGATGTGTTGGTGGAGCCAGGTTAACTATCATACCAGGCCTTACGCTTTGTGTTGTGTAAGGCAAATAATTCATTGTAGACGATATCGGTTGCCGTGAAATGAATTCCTGTGGAACTGGAGGGTAAGTTGTGTGAATTTGTGGCTGCATTCGTTGATAGTTACTAAAGGTGGGTACTGTCCTAGTACAATTTAGTAATGTTGAACTAATGGCAGCAGCGGTGGTTATCGTTGGCAGATTTGTAGACGCGTTAGAGGGAAAATTAAGTGTAGATGTAATTGGTTGTTTCGAAATAAATTCTTGCGAAATTTTATCAAATAAAAACTGTGGTTGATTATTATTTTTATTAAAAGACGTAAGTATCTCACCAGGAGGGCTAGTTGTAACCGTAGGTCTTGAAGGCTGCATTCGTTGTTGAAAGCCACTAGAGGTGGCAGTGTTCGCTGTACAATTTGGTACTGCTGACACGTTAGTAGACGAATTTATGGCAGCCGTAGTGACCGTTGATGGTCCAACGTGGCAGAATTTTGCTGCCTTATATTTAAGGAAGTATATGGTATACAAGCAGTTTTAAACGTTGAGGTTTTGTCTACATCTTTGCTCACAGACCCTTCATTGGTATTATTAGGCACTGATGAGGCCAGCCAATCACGAACAGACTGTGACCTTTCGGACGACATATCACTACAAGATTTAGCTTCTTCAAGAAGTTGATATTTTTTATTTAAATATACTTTGTCAATTTCTCTTTCTTCTTCTAGTTTTTGCAGTTGTAAATCAATTTTCTGCGATCGCGAAAGACGAGAACGATTAGAACACCGACTTGTGGCACTTAATGTAGGGGAGTTCGGCCTTATAGATGAACATGAAAGGCATTTGACGCAAGTTGACATATTTTCGTCAGGGGGGTTATGGCAAAGTGAACAGTCGTAATTGTGCTGTTCAGGTTGTTGTTGACCCTCTGTATTTGGCAAAGACATTTTTTACTTACTGCGATTGGCAAGATGGTGAAGCAAAGGAGACCCAGAAATTTATATTGTAACAAAAAGAATTTTAAGAATGTTAGCGGCACGCCAGCCGAAGCGATGTCTAGTGAACTCCACGGGGATTTTAAATAAAAAACCAAATACACAAGTTTTATAAAATACTTGATTTATTAAACTAATAATTTATTAAAATTTATTAAAATTTATTAAAATTCCTAAATAAATGAAAATAATTAACATTTATTGTGCAACTTTAAATGAAAAATAAAAATATTTAGGTTACATACTTTTTGGGATGAAAACCGCTAGATCTTTCTATACAAATTTGGTTGCTTTCCGAGCCAGTGCTTAAGCCTTCTTTTTACGCAAAAGTTAGAATGAATTCAAAATGGTGAAGGCTTAAACATGGCGACGTAAGCTGTTTTTATAGTTAAGTTTATCAGAGTTACATTTAGAAAAAGTATAAATATTTAGAACTAACAATAAGGTATTGCCAGATAAAATCATGGAGATTTTGGTTGTGGCATTAACACCACATATTTAAATGATATGTACACTTTTTTGTTTTTAACAGCTTTATTTTAAAAATTTCCGACGCCATCCTTGATTTTAAATTTTTGGTAATTAACTGTATTCTACTAGTCAAGCCCTTTAATTTGATACCCATATTGATGGGGTTAACGAAATTTGACCTTCTTTCTGCGACAATCATTTGCCTTATCACCAATCTTTTTGCACTTAAAACAGTGTCCTTAAAACTTCTTTTTCATATTTTTCTTGCCAGCAAAGGCAGTTTTAGTAAAACATGTTTCTTCTACAAAGCGACTTGAAATCTTAGTTTCTTCCAATAATAAACGCTGTTTTACGACATCATAACTTAACAGACCTTCAATATTTTGCAAGGCTGTATTATAATTATTCTACTTTGCAATCGATAATTATCTCGTTTATCTTCTATAAAAGTACATTGGTAAATTTGCATTGTTAGTATTGACATCATTGGATGTAAGTTGTATGTATGTATTCGTAGTTTTTACTTTTTTACATACTTGTTCTTAAGGTGAATTTAATAAAGTGAACTCGTAGCTAAAACAACTACAAAGTGAAAAAATACAAACGTGTATTTTGTTAGTGTAAAACAAAACGATATGTCAAAAATACACAAAAATTTGACAAGTGGTCCCTAGAAGTAGTCAACAGCTGATGATCAGCTGATCTAATAAATTCACCTTATTGAATTCGCCTTGCTTGTTCTTAAGATAATTTCGAGGCGAATTCATTCAGGTGAAATTATCAGCCCAACTGATGGGGAAACTTTTTGTCAAAATTGGTTGAATTTGCCTTATATATGCAGGGAAGGAAAATGTGATTTTTGATTCGGTATTAAACAATTAACTTACGTGTACTTTTTTGATAATAAATGTGCTAAATTTATGTATATTTGTAGCTTTTGCGTCATTAATAATGTTTTTCAAACATGTATATCCTTTTTTTAAACAAATTTTATTATACTTAATATGTCAAAACAACTTTTCCATCCCTGATGTACGAATTGGCCTTAACATAAAATATCCCCTCAAAAGTTGCTTTGTTGTATCAATTCGCCGTTACATATACCTTATGGATATGCCTTAGATAATTTAATCTTTAACCGTTTACCGTTTTATACAGACGTCATAAGACAAATCGTTTTATATTTTAAATAAACAAATCAAAACATACTTTCACTTGAGTTATTAATATAGAATTCTAACAGGTGATGGGCCATTTTTAGTGGGAATTGCTGAGTTTGTGTGAACTGTTTGTTCCTGTATAAAAAGAAAAAAAAAGCTGTTCGCGCGTTAAAGCTGTTCTGCTTGTTGTGTATTCTGTGTCTGCTGCTGTTGTTGATTTTGGTGTAATATGTAATATGTGGGATGTTATAGAAAATGACATTCCTGCAGCACCTGATGCCAAATTGCATGAACGTGATACTGAGGCATCAATTTTGATTGGCCTAGCAGTAGAAGAATCTGAGATCTTTCGTATTCCTAACTCCAAGTATGCTAAAGATTCTTGGAACATCCTGAAATCGTATCATGAAGAATTAACGTTGAGCAATAAGGTAAAGTTGATGAGATCAATTTTTGAATTAAAATTACAACATGGTGGAGATATGGATAAGCATATAATCCAAATGAAACTTTTTTTTTCAAAACTGCAATCGCTTGGTGAACAGATATCTGAATCGTGGCTAATATCAATAATACTAAGTATTTTGCCTAGTACATATAATACATTAATAACGGCGCTTGAAGTACGTGATGAAAATGATTTAACAATGGCTTTAGTGGAAAATAAATTGTTAGAAGAAAATGATAAACAACAAAAAAAAGTATCAAATGAAGCTACAGCGTTAAAATCTTACAATAAAATGAAAATTAAAAAAAAAAGAAAATAATTTGTCATTTTTGTCACAGCGTCGGCCACATTTGTAAAAACTGTTGGAAATTTAAAAATAACCAGCAAAATATTAAACAAAATGTTAAGGTTGAAGAAAATATTGAAAATGAAAACTTTTGTTTTGTTTTAAACGATAATGGAAGTAATTGGGTAATCGATTCCGGTGCTACATGCCACATTTGTAGTGTAAGAGATGAATTTATCAATTTTTTTTATTATCTTTTTTTATTATTATCCTTTATTAAAAACTTATTCGTTTTATCAATATCATTAACAGAGTTATGAGAATTTACATATAGTATTACAACAATTAACATCTGATTAATTAAATAAACAAACTACTAATATCACAGATTTAAGGAAAAGTTGTTCATAAAAAACCTCGCATCAACTTAGAAGTTATAAGAGATTTTAAAACAATCACTGAAATGTGTCTTTTAAACAAAAGACCCTCAGTGGTTGTTCAGCAAATTTCTTATTATTTCAAAATTTTACCTTCTGCATTTTTCATTAAATGACAGCGTCAGTTCCCTTGTCAATGAATTGAACATTTAGAAGTCAAAGTTTCTATGTAGAAGATAAGTTGGATATCTAAAAGGTAGATTGTGTATTATTTTCAAGTTTTTATTTTGAATGATTTGCAATTTTTTTGTATGCGTTTTAGCAGCCTTTTGGGACCAGATTTGACAACCATAGGTCATTATCGGTCGAATACACATTTTGTAAATAAGAACTTTGTTATTTATATTAAAATTAGATCTTCGGCCAATTAAGGGGCATAAGGCACGACTACACTTAATTGTCTTCTCGCAAATGTAATTAACATGCTGTCTGAATAAAAGTTTTCTGTCAAGGATTACTACTAGATATTTAATTTCGTCCTTCAATGGGATAATTGTTCCCCTAGACGATAAATATCTAGTAGGAAAGCGTTTTCGCGATTTGTTGAATGGAAATATAATTGCTTGAGTTTTATCGTCATTGACTTTTATTTTCCATTTGTCATAGTATTTACGAATTAATTTAAGATTATTTTCCATTCTTCTAATTATCGCATTCGAGACTTTACCGCAACAAATAAAGGTGCTGTCATCCGCGTAAAAAGCCGCATCATGGTCTCTTCTTAGAGTAACATCAGATATATATATCGAGTATAGTGTACGGGATAATACTGATCCTTGCGGCAAGCCCGCAGGTATTTTACTAGAAAATTCGTTATTGACAGATACGACAAACGTACGTTTATCTAAAAAGCTTTTGATAAGTTTTTGAGAGTAAGTTCGAAAATTTAACGTATTTAATTTATACACTAGTCCATCATGCCAGATTGAGTCAAAAGCTTTTTCGATATCAATAAAAACGACTCCAGTACTTTTTCGATTACTTATATTACATTCAAAAAAGTTTACAACTCTCTTAAGTTGATGTACAGTGGAGTGCTCTTTTCGAAAACCAAATTGTTCTTTATTTATAATATTATTGCAATTTGAAAAATCTAATATTCTGGAGTGAATAATTTTCTCGAACACCTTATCCAATAGGCTTAGAATACTTATTGGCCTATAGCTGGAGGGCAATTTAGGATCCTTTCCAGATTTGTGGATTGGAATTACCTAGCCATTTTAAAAACGTGTGGGAAGTACCCATTGCTCAGGCAGAAGTTAAATAATTTACTTAAGATTTTAAAGAAGGAGTCGGGCATATTTTTAAGTATTATACTGTTAATCCCATCTAAGCCAGGAGCTTTATTATTTTTCAGCAAATCGACAAATGATTTGACTTCAGCCAAATTTGTAAGTTTAATACTTGTATTGTCAGTAAGAGTTTGATTAAGGTCATTAATGTATCTTGATACAACCGAGTCCATGGGTGATGGATTGTTAATTGTAATGGTATGTGAACTAGCAAATACGTCAGCTATTGCATTTGACTTTTCGATGTCAGAATTGATCCATCTACATGAAGTTTAGAATATGTAGGACTCTTGCCTTTTAAAGTTTTAGTTAATTTCCAAAACTTTTTGGAACCGGCAAGCAGATTTGAAATGAATTTCGACCAAGACTCATTCCTGTCTTTATTCAGGTGAAAGTCAATAAGCCTATTTAGCTGTTTCAAGATACAATATAAATGCATTTTAAAATTAAAATCTCTACATCTTTGGAATTTACGTCTATATTTGTTTCTCTGAGCAATTAGCATTTTGCTAATTTCTGAAATTTGCCGTTGCCAGGGGTTTCTATGACCAACTTGTATTCTATTGGTAGCTTCTTTTACAATATATATTAGTTTACTTAATGATACATCTATATTACCTGTGTTCGTAATATTTTGATTTATATCTTGTAATAGTATTTCATTCTCCACCCAGTTTTTTATTGATAACCAATCGGCTCGATTATATAGGAGTACCAACAAAATGCTAAAAGGCACCTCTCCATAAATGACGCAAGATATTGGTACATGGTCCGACTGCAGAATATTTGGATGTGTTTTCAAGGTTGAAAAAGGAAGACAAGAGTTAGTTAAAAGGATGTCTACTGTAGACGGCTGTACTGGATTAATATTTTGTCCAAAACGAGTAAATGCATTTGGGTAATAAATATAGTAGTTTGATTGAAGGCAATGGCTATAAAGCTCATTACCAGCAATATTGTTTGAAAAGCAATTCCAGTGAGTATGTTGAGCGTTTAAATCACCGAATAAAAAAAGTCATTTGAACGTTTAGTTAAGGCATCTATATCAGTTTTAAAATTTATAGTGTGAGCCGGATTGTACGCAGATGTAAAAATCACAGGGCGCCTATTTAATATTACTCGTACCGAAACATTTTCAGCAACACGCGTATTTATAGTTGGTAATATTTCGTGTTCAACATTATATTTTATCGCGATGAGTACACCTCCGCCATATGTTGGTCTATCATCTCTATAAATTTTGTAGCCCCCAAGTTTAAATTTATGGTGGGGTTTCAAAAATGTCTAATTGACAAGGAGAATATCAACTTCCTTGTCGTATAAAAATTTTTCCAGCTGTGAAGCTGCTGACTCAGTCGTTATGCCTTGAGCATTCCAGTTCATAACATGAACATTGTGACTTACTGTTGATTTATATGGCATGTTGAAGCATCATTGCCAGCACTCGTAGCTTGTCGTACTTATTTTTGCATCTTTGAAATGCATCGACAGCATCAAAAAATATTTCCATTAATTTCTCATTGGAAATATCATCTTCATTTCTGTTCACAAGATTTTTACTTCTTGTTACAGCAGAGTACAGTATATTATTTTTAGCACCTGAGTCACGTGGATAATTTTGATGCTCCTTACCGGGCAGTTGTGGAAAATTAACTTCATTGACGTTGAAGTTAATCATATTATTCCTTTGTGGCACCTTCATTCTGGCTGTGGTACGTTGTCGAATCTCAAGATATTCCTGACGACATGAATTTATCAATTTAAATCCATCCTGGCATGAAAAAGTCACTGTTGACAATGGTGAAATTGAGTACCTACTCTGCTGGAAAAGGAAAGGATGATCCCTGTTGACGATGTTCTGTATATTCCATCTTTTAAAGGAAATTTATTGTCGGTGAGAAAACTCTCTATGAATGGGTTTAAATTTGTGTTTTGTAATACAAATTGTATAATTCTCGACGACAATAATGATGAAGTTGGTGTCGCTAATTGTAGGTGTGTTCCACAAGATCTCGGACAAGTTCGGACTAATGAGAGTAAAATGAAAATTACTCTCTAAATTTGCCAAAACTACCCAAAATTGCTGGAACGCAAAAAACCATTTTTGCACTTCTTGTAATACTAATGGTGCTTACTTTTTAAATTAAAATCTATTTAAGTGATTTTAGACGCTTAAAAGCAATAACATTATAAAAACAAAACATTTGCATCATTGCCAACAGATGGTAAAAATAATTTAAAAAGAACTGAAAGAGAAGTTGAGCCAGTGTAAATTTTTTAAAAGTATTTATTTTAAAGAACAAGGGAGATATGAATTCACTAATGTATTTACTACTTTAACTTTTTCATTAAAACCTTCCATTTTGCTTTTTAATATATTTTTTAACAAAAACCAAACTTTTTCTTTTGCAAATTTTTTGATTAATTTTCAGTTTCATATGTAAACAAAAAACAGCTGATTGTTAAATTCTTGTCCGAACTTACCCAAAGAAAAACTTCGGGCAAATTTGTACAGGAAATGAAAAAAATTACTCTCTCAATTATGCTCTAAACACATAGACGACAGCAGACAGCAAGCAGCAATATGTCAAAAATAAAATCCATGTGTTTAAATGAAAACGATTATTTTGAGGGCAGCACAGCAGCACGACTGCACAACAGCATTTGCTGCTGCTGCCAACTTAGGCTATTTTCTATTTTGACGGGCAGCAAGAAACAAATATAGTGTTGCCATTATATATATTAAATTGGAAAAAAAATAACAGAAACTTATTTTTGATATTAAACATAAAAGAACATTACAAAAATACAATAAAGAAATAAATTTGTGTGTTTTTATAGTTTTTCGTGATATTATTACATTTTTTTATCAATAATTTTAATTTTATTTATTATAAAATATATATGCGGCATCCCTGAAATTTGTATTGCTAAAATACACATCAGCTGATTATTATGTTGTTGCTGTCTTCAAAATAATTATGAAGCTGACTTCAGAGCAGCATTTGAAGTTGGCAGCATTTGAAGCCTTGAAGTTGTGAAGTCTGCTGGCGTCTATGTGTTTAGAGCTTTACTCTCATAATTGAACAAAAATTGTTATGTGGAACGCTTTTGGGTAACTTTGGGCAACTTCGGACTGTTTCGTTATGCATGTGGAACACACCTTGTATTAACAATTTGTATGAATTAAACACAAAACAACTTGAAGGTGCTATGACGGCTGCTTGCGACTCAACTCAATGTCAACATTATTACCATAGGTTGTTTGGTCATAGAGATATAAGTGCCATAAGAAATATGCAGACTGGTATGTTTGAAAGAGATTTTAATATTATAGATTGTGGTATTCGCAGTACTTGCCATGTTTGTGCTAAATGCAAAATGAGCCGAAAAGCATTTCCACAAAAATCAGAGCACAAAACTGGGGAAGTACTGGAATTGATACATTCTGATATTTGCGGATCCATGCAAACAGTTACACCTAGCGTCAAAATATATTTTGTTACACTAATTGAAGATTATAGTCGTTTTACTGTAATATATTTACTAAATGAGAAATCCGAGATATTTGATAAAATTAAAATGTTCTTTAAAATTGTTAAAAATAAATATGAAAAAAATCCCAAATGCATCAGATCAGATAACGGTGCAGAATATAAATCAAAGAAAATTTTTGAATTTCTCCAAAGTTACGGAATTAAATCGCAGTTTACTGTGCCCTATTGTCCACAACAAAATAGTGTAGCTGAGAGGAAAAATAGATATTTGGTGGAAATGGTTCGATGCATTCTCGAAGAAGCAGGTTTGTCTAAAAAGTATTGGGGCGAGGCCATAATGTTTACTAATTATTTACAAAACCGGTTAATCACTAAATCTATTCCGTGCACACCCTACGAGAGATGGGAAAGTCGTAAGCCTGATATGAACAATTTTTACATACTTGGCAGTAAAGCCTACGTACTAATTCCTGATGTATATCGAAAGAAATAATGAACAGTCTAAAGGACTACGTTTTGTGGACACCTCGACAAGCAAAATCACAATTAGTAGAAATTACAAATTTGTTTCCCAACATCGTTTTGCAAATCATGACACCAGCAAGAAGTTAAGACCTGCTACAAGCAGTCTAGAAATCAATATTTCAAACAAACGTCCTCCTGATAGCACCGATATTTTAATAGATGACGATTCTGATGCTGGTTCATATTGGAGTCTAGAAACCGATCTCCAGTTTTTTGAAAATTCTCAAGAATATAATTCTGAAACCGCAACTGAAACAAACTTAAGAAGATCAACAAGATCCAACATAGGTGTTCGCCCTGCAAGGTATGTACATTTATTGAAAAGTGATAACTTTGTCGAACCAAAAACGTACACGTTATCTGAACAACAAAATCAATGGAACCTTGCCATGAAGGACGAAATAATCTCGTTAATGAAGAACGAAACATGGGAATTATGCCAAGCTCCTCCTCACGTAAATATATTTAGTTGGATGCAAATGGACGTACACGTGACGTAAAACGTGATGTTGATGGAAAAATACAATGTTTCAAGGCTCGTCTAGTTGCGCAGAGTTTCAAACAAAAATACGGGTGTGATTATGACAAGTTTTATAAAATACTTGATTTATTAAACTAATAAGTGTAATGGCAAATTTATTAAAATTCCTAAATAAATGAAAATAATTAACATTTATTGTGCAACTTTAAATGAAAAATAAAAATATTTAGGTTACATACTTTTTGGTATGAAAACCACTAGATCTTTCTATACAAATTTGGTTGCTTTCCGAGCCAGTGCTTAAGCCTTCTTTTTACGCAAAAGTTAGAATGAATTCAAAATGGTGAAGGCTTAAACATGGCGACGTAAGCTGTTTTTATCGTTAAGTTTATCAGAGTTACATTTAGAAAAAGTATAAATATTTAGAACTAACAATAAGGTAATGCCAGATAAAATCACGGAGATTTTGGTTGTGGCGTTAACACCACATATTTAAATGATATGTACACTTTTTATACCCGCCACCAAAAAAATGGTGGGGGTATATTCATTTTGTCATTCCGTTTGTAACACATCGAAATATCCATTTTAGACCCCATAAAGTATATATATTCTGAATCGGGGTTTGATTTTATGTTGATCTAGCTATGTCCGTCCGTCTGTCCGTCTGTTGAAAGCACGATAGAGGTCGCACCGAAAACGTATATTTTGTTAGTGTAAAACAAAACGATATGTCAAAAATACACAAAAATTTGACAAGTGGTCCCTAGAAGTAGTCAACAGCTGATGATCAGCTGATCTAATAAATTCACCTTATTGAATTCGCCTTGCTTGTTCTTAAGATAATTTCGAGGCGAATTCATTCAGGTGAAATTATCAGCCCAACTGATGGGGAAACTTTTTTCAAAATTGGTTGAATTTGCCTTATATATGCAGGGAAGGAAAATGTGATTTTTGATTCGGTATTAAACAATTAACTTACGTGTACTTTTTTGATAATAAATGTGCTAAATTTATGTATATTTGTAGCTTTTGCGTCATTAATAATGTTTTTCAAACATGTATATCCTTTTTTTAAACAAATTTTAATTTACTTAATATGTCAAAACAACTTTTCCATCCCTGATGTACGAATTGGCCTTAACATAAAACATTCCCTCAAAAGTTGCTTTGTTGTATCAATTCGCCGTTACATATACCTTATGGATATGCCTTAGATAATTTAATCTTTAACCGTTTACCGTTTTATACAGACGTCATAAGACAAATCGTTTTATATTTTAAATAAACAAATCAAAACATACTTTCACTTGAGTTATTAATATAGAATTCTAACAGGTGATGGGCCATTTTTAGTGGGAATTGCTGAGTTTGTGTGAACTGTTTGTTCCTGTATAAAAAGAAAAAAAAGCTGTTCGCGCGTTAAAGCTGTTCTGCTTGTTGTGTATTCTGTGTCTGCTGCTGTTGTTGATTTTGGTGTAATATGTAATATGTGGGATGTTATAGAAAATGACATTCCTGCAGCACCTGATGCCAAATTGCATGAACGTGATACTGAGGCATCAATTTTGATTGGCCTAGCAGTAGAAGAATCTGAGATCTTTCGTATTCCTAACTCCAAGTATGCTAAAGATTCTTGGAACATCCTGAAATCGTATCATGAAGAATTAACGTTGAGCAATAAGGTAAAGTTGATGAGATCAATTTTTGAATTAAAATTACAACATGGTGGAGATATGGATAAGCATATAATCCAAATGAAACTTTTTTTTTCAAAACTGCAATCGCTTGGTGAACAGATATCTGAATCGTGGCTAATATCAATAATACTAAGTATTTTGCCTAGTACATATAATACATTAATAACGGCGCTTGAAGTACGTGATGAAAATGATTTAACAATGGCTTTAGTGGAAAATAAATTGTTAGAAGAAAATGATAAACAACAAAAAAAAGTATCAAATGAAGCTACAGCGTTAAAATCTTACAATAAAATGAAAATTAAAAAAAAAAGAAAATAATTTGTCATTTTTGTCACAGCGTCGGCCACATTTGTAAAAACTGTTGGAAATTTAAAAATAACCAGCAAAATATTAAACAAAATGTTAAGGTTGAAGAAAATATTGAAAATGAAAACTTTTGTTTTGTTTTAAACGATAATGGAAGTAATTGGGTAATCGATTCCGGTGCTACATGCCACATTTGTAGTGTAAGAGATGAATTTATCAATTTTTTTTATTATCTTTTTTTATTATTATCCTTTATTAAAAACTTATTCGTTTTATCAATATCATTAACAGAGTTATGAGAATTTACATATAGTATTACAACAATTAACATCTGATTAATTAAATAAACAAACTACTAATATCACAGATTTAAGGAAAAGTTGTTCATAAAAAACCTCGCATCAACTTAGAAGTTATAAGAGATTTTAAAACAATCACTGAAATGTGTCTTTTAAACAAAAGACCCTCAGTGGTTGTTCAGCAAATTTCTTATTATTTCAAAATTTTACCTTCTGCATTTTTCATTAAATGACAGCGTCAGTTCCCTTGTCAATGAATTGAACATTTAGAAGTCAAAGTTTCTATGTAGAAGATAAGTTGGATATCTAAAAGGTAGATTGTGTATTATTTTCAAGTTTTTATTTTGAATGATTTGCAATTTTTTTGTATGCGTTTTAGCAGCCTTTTGGGACCAAATTTGACAACCATAGGTCATTATCGGTCGAATACACATTTTGTAAATAAGAACTTTGTTATTTATATTAAAATTAGATCTTCGGCCAATTAAGGGGCATAAGGCACGACTACACTTAATTGTCTTCTCGCAAATGTAATTAACATGCTGTCTGAATAAAAGTTTTCTGTCAAGGATTACTACTAGATATTTAATTTCGTCCTTCAATGGGATAATTGTTCCCCTAGACGATAAATATCTAGTAGGAAAGCGTTTTCGCGATTTGTTGAATGGAAATATAATTGCTTGAGTTTTATCGTCATTGACTTTTATTTTCCATTTGTCATAGTATTTACGAATTAATTTAAGATTATTTTCCATTCTTCTAATTATCGCATTCGAGACTTTACCGCAACAAATAAAGGTGCTGTCATCCGCGTAAAAAGCCGCATCATGGTCTTTTCTTAGAGTAACATCAGATATATATATCGAGTATAGGGGATAATACTGATCCTTGCGGCAAGCCCGCAGGTATTTTACTAGAAAATTCGTTATTGACAGATACAACAAACGTACGTTTATCTAAAAAGCTTTTGATAAGTTTTTGAGAGTAAGTTCGAAAATTTAACGTATTTAATTTATACACTAGTCCATCATGCCAGATTGAGTCAAAAGCTTTTTCGATATCAAGAAAAACGACTCCAGTACTTTTTCGATTACTTATATTACATTCAAAAAAGTTTACAACTCTCTTAAGTTGATGTACAGTGGAGTGCTCTTTTCGAAAACCAAATTGTTCTTTATTTATAATATTATTGCAATTTGAAAAATCTAATATTCTGGAGTGAATAATTTTCTCGAACACCTTATCCAATAGGCTTAGAATACTTATTGGCCTATAGCTGGAGGGCAATTTAGGATCCTTTCCAGATTTGTGGATTGGAATTACCTAGCCATTTTAAAAACGTGTGGGAAGTACCCATTGCTCAGGCAGAAGTTAAATAATTTACTTAAGATTTTAAAGAAGGAGTCGGGCATATTTTTAAGTATTATACTGTTAATCCCATCTAAGCCAGGAGCTTTATTATTTTTCAGCAAATCGACAAATGATTTGACTTCAGCCAAATTTGTAAGTTTAATACTTGTATTGTCAGTAAGAGTTTGATTAAGGTCATTAATGTATCTTGATACAACCGAGTCCATGGGTGATGGATTGTTAATTGTAATGGTATGTGAACTAGCAAATACGTCAGCTATTGCATTTGACTTTTCGATGTCAGAATTGATCCATCTACATGAAGTTTAGAATATGTAGGACTCTTGCCTTTTAAAGTTTTAGTTAATTTCCAAAACTTTTTGGAACCGGCAGGCAGATTTGAAATGAATTTCGACCAAGACTCATTCCTGTCTTTATTCAGGTGAAAGTCAATAAGCCTATTTAGCTGTTTCAAGATACAATATAAATGCATTTTAAAATTAAAATCTCTACATCTTTGGAATTTACGTCTATATTTGTTTCTCTGAGCAATTAGCATTTTGCTAATTTCTGAAATTTGCCGTTGCCAGGGGTTTCTATGACCAACTTGTATTCTATTGGTAGCTTCTTTTACAATATATATTAGTTTACTTAATGATACATCTATATTACCTGTGTTCGTAATATTTTGATTTATATCTTGTAATAGTATTTCATTCTCCACCCAGTTTTTTATTGATAACCAATCGGCTCGATTATATAGGAGTACCAACAAAATGCTAAAAGGCACCTCTTCATAAATGACGCAAGATATTGGTACATGGTCCGACTGCAGAATATTTGGATGTGTTTTCAAGGTTGAAAAAGGAAGACAAGAGTTAGTTAAAAGGATGTCTACTGTAGACGGCTGTACTGGATTAATATTTTGTCCAAAACGAGTAAATGCATTTGGGTAATAAATATAGTAGTTTGATTGAAGGCAATGGCTATAAAGCTCATTACCAGCAATATTGTTTGAAAAGCAATTCCAGTGAGTATGTTGAGCGTTTAAATCACCGAATAAAAAAAGTCATTTGAACGTTTAGTTAAGGCATCTATATCAGTTTTAAAATTTATAGTGTGAGCCGGATTGTACGCAGATGTAAAAATCACAGGGCGCCTATTTAATATTACTCGTACCGAAACATTTTCAGCAACACGCGTATTTATAGTTGGTAATATTTCGTGTTCAACATTATATTTTATCGCGATGAGTACACCTCCGCCATATGTTGGTCTATCATCTCTATAAATTTTGTAGCCCCCAAGTTTAAATTTATGGTGGGGTTTCAAAAATGTCTAATTGACAAGGAGAATATCAACTTCCTTGTCGTATAAAAATTTTTCCAGCTGTGAAGCTGCTGACTCAGTCGTTATGCCTTGAGCATTCCAGTTCATAACATGAACATTGTGACTTACTGTTGATTTATATGGCATGTTGAAGCATCATTGCCAGCACTCGTAGCTTGTCGTACTTATTTTTGCATCTTTGAAATGCATCGACAGCATCAAAAAATATTTCCATTAATTTCTCATTGGAAATATCATCTTCATTTCTGTTCACAAGATTTTTACTTCTTGTTACAGCAGAGTACAGTATATTATTTTTAGCACCTGAGTCACGTGGATAATTTTGATGCTCCTTACCGGGCAGTTGTGGAAAATTAACTTCATTGACGTTGAAGTTAATCATATTATTCCTTTGTGGCACCTTCATTCTGGCTGTGGTACGTTGTCGAATCTCAAGATATTCCTGACGACATGAATTTATCAATTTAAATCCATCCTGGCATGAAAAAGTCACTGTTGCCAATGGTGAAATTGAGTACCTACTCTGCTGGAAAAGGAAAGGATGATCCCTGTTGACGATGTTCTGTATATTCCATCTTTTAAAGGAAATTTATTGTCGGTGAGAAAACTCTCTATGAATGGGTTTAAATTTGTGTTTTGTAATACAAATTGTATAATTCTCGACGACAATAATGATGAAGTTGGTGTCGCTAATTGTAGGTGTGTTCCACAAGATCTCGGACAAGTTCGGACTAATGAGAGTAAAATGAAAATTACTCTCTAAATTTGCCAAAACTACCCAAAATTGCTGGAACGCAAAAAACCATTTTTGCACTTCTTGTAATACTAATGGTGCTTACTTTTTAAATTAAAATCTATTTAAGTGATTTTAGACGCTTAAAAGCAATATCATTATAAAAACAAAACATTTGCATCATTGCCAACAGATGGTAAAAATAATTTAAAAAGAACTGAAAGAGAAGTTGAGCCAGTGTAAATTTTTTAAAAGTATTTATTTTAAAGAACAAGGGAGATATGAATTCACTAATGTATTTACTACTTTAACTTTTTCATTAAAACCTTCCATTTTGCTTTTTAATATATTTTTTAACAAAAACCAAACTTTTTCTTTTGCAAATTTTTTGATTAATTTTCAGTTTCATATGTAAACAAAAAACAGCTGATTGTTAAATTCTTGTCCGAACTTACCCAAAGAAAAACTTCGGGCAAATTTGTACAGGAAATGAAAAAAATTACTCTCTCAATTATGCTCTAAACACATAGACGACAGCAGACAGCAAGCAGCAATATGTCAAAAATAAAATCCATGTGTTTAAATGAAAACGATTATTTTGAGGGCAGCACAGCAGCACGACTGCACAACAGCATTTGCTGCTGCTGCCAACTTAGGCTATTTTCTATTTTGACGGGCAGCAAGAAACAAATATAGTGTTGCCATTATATATATTAAATTGGAAAAAAAATAACAGAAACTTATTTTTGATATTAAACATAAAAGAACATTACAAAAATACAATAAAGAAATAAATTTGTGTGTTTTTATAGTTTTTCGTGATATTATTACATTTTTTTATCAATAATTTTAATTTTATTTATTATAAAATATATATGCGGCATCCCTGAAATTTGTATTGCTAAAATACACATCAGCTGATTATTATGTTGTTGCTGTCTTCAAAATAATTATGAAGCTGACTTCAGAGCAGCATTTGAAGTTGGCAGCATTTGAAGCCTTGAAGTTGTGAAGTCTGCTGGCGTCTATGTGTTTAGAGCTTTACTCTCATAATTGAACAAAAATTGTTATGTGGAACGCTTTTGGGTAACTTTGGGCAACTTCGGACTGTTTCGTTATGCATGTGGAACACACCTTGTATTAACAATTTGTATGAATTAAACACAAAACAACTTGAAGGTGCTATGACGGCTGCTTGCGACTCAACTCAATGTCAACATTATTACCATAGGTTGTTTGGTCATAGAGATATAAGTGCCATAAGAAATATGCAGACTGGTATGTTTGAAAGAGATTTTAATATTATAGATTGTGGTATTCGCAGTACTTGCCATGTTTGTGCTAAATGCAAAATGAGCCGAAAAGCATTTCCACAAAAATCAGAGCACAAAACTGGGGAAGTACTGGAATTGATACATTCTGATATTTGCGGATCCATGCAAACAGTTACACCTAGCGTCAAAATATATTTTGTTACACTAATTGAAGATTATAGTCGTTTTACTGTAATATATTTACTAAATGAGAAATCCGAGATATTTGATAAAATTAAAATGTTCTTTAAAATTGTTAAAAATAAATATGAAAAAAATCCCAAATGCATCAGATCAGATAACGGTGCAGAATATAAATCAAAGAAAATTTTTGAATTTCTCCAAAGTTACGGAATTAAATCGCAGTTTACTGTGCCCTATTGTCCACAACAAAATAGTGTAGCTGAGAGGAAAAATAGATATTTGGTGGAAATGGTTCGATGCATTCTCGAAGAAGCAGGTTTGTCTAAAAAGTATTGGGGCGAGGCCATAATGTTTACTAATTATTTACAAAACCGGTTAATCACTAAATCTATTCCGTGCACACCCTACGAGAGATGGGAAAGTCGTAAGCCTGATATGAACAATTTTTACATACTTGGCAGTAAAGCCTACGTACTAATTCCTGATGTATATCGAAAGAAATAATAAACAGTCTAAAGGACTACGTTTTGTGGACACCTCGACAAGCAAAATCACAATTAGTAGAAATTACAAATTTGTTTCCCAACATCGTTTTGCAAATCATGACACCAGCAAGAAGTTAAGACCTGCTACAAGCAGTCTAGAAATCAATATTTCAAACAAACGTCCTCCTGATAGCACCGATATTTTAATAGATGACGATTCTGATGCTGGTTCATATTGGAGTCTAGAAACCGATCTCCAGTTTTTTGAAAATTCTCAAGAATATAATTCTGAAACCGCAACTGAAACAAACTTAAGAAGATCAACAAGATCCAACATAGGTGTTCGCCCTGCAAGGTATGTACATTTATTGAAAAGTGATAACTTTGTCGAACCAAAAACGTACACGTTATCTGAACAACAAAATCAATGGAACCTTGCCATGAAGGACGAAATAATCTCGTTAATGAAGAACGAAACATGGGAATTATGCCAAGCTCCTCCTCACGTAAATATATTTAGTTGGATGCAAATGGACGTACACGTGACGTAAAACGTGATGTTGATGGAAAAATACAATGTTTCAAGGCTCGTCTAGTTGCGCAGAGTTTCAAACAAAAATACGGGTGTGATTATGACAAGTTTTATAAAATACTTGATTTATTAAACTAATAAGTGTAATGGCAAATTTATTAAAATTCCTAAATAAATGAAAATAATTAACATTTATTGTGCAACTTTAAATGAAAAATAAAAATATTTAGGTTACATACTTTTTGGTATGAAAACCACTAGATCTTTCTATACAAATTTGGTTGCTTTCCGAGCCAGTGCTTAAGCCTTCTTTTTACGCAAAAGTTAGAATGAATTCAAAATGGTGAAGGCTTAAACATGGCGACGTAAGCTGTTTTTATCGTTAAGTTTATCAGAGTTACATTTAGAAAAAGTATAAATATTTAGAACTAACAATAAGGTAATGCCAGATAAAATCACGGAGATTTTGGTTGTGGCGTTAACACCACATATTTAAATGATATGTACACTTTTTATACCCGCCACCAAAAAAATGGTGGGGGTATATTCATTTTGTCATTCCGTTTGTAACACATCGAAATATCCATTTTAGACCCCATAAAGTATATATATTCTGAATCGGGGTTTGATTTTATGTTGATCTAGCTATGTCCGTCCGTCTGTCCGTCTGTTGAAAGCACGATAGAGGTCGCACCGAAAAAGCTAGGGGGCTCAAATTTTGCCAGAATCTTTCTTATAGACAAGGTTTGTTTGGTATTGAAAATGGGCTAAATCGGAATATTAGGAAGAGAGTTATAGCTCGAAAAGCAAGAGTAGGTCGAACAAGTAAGAGTGCTATATTCGGCCATGCCGAATCTTATATACCCTTCACAACGTGTAGTCCCATATGAAAGAAGTACATACATTTAAAAAACATACATATATAAAAACATCCCATTGTAAAATTGTAAATTTACGTATGTATGTTAAAAAAATAAAATAAAAAAAAAATTAAGACCCTTTTAAATATTTTTTTTATTTAGAAATTACTTCTGTTATATATCTAATGTTTATAAATGTGAGATAAATTTGCTTCTAATGAGAAAAACAAAAAACCAGAGGCAGTGCCACAAACATGTCTGCAAGTTATTTAGGAGCTTATAAATAAAAATTATCACAATTTGTTTTTCGCCTGTCAATAATATCTGAAAGTAGAATTGACTAATAACTACCTTAACTAAGATTTATTTTATTAAATTAAATAAAAGTATAGGTTTCCGCAAGAGTTACCAGAGGAAGATTGAAAAATATTGGAAAACTATTGTGAGCAGAGTTACCAGAGGAAGATTGAAAAAAGCTGTTATTTTCCTTAAGAGTTGTTACATTCAGGATAAGGTATTGCATTTAAAATTATTTCTTAATGGAAATAAATAAATGTAATTTATATGGACATTTGTATGAATGTATCTAGGTATTTATGTGAAAAAAATTAATTTTTACACAACAACGAAGTTGAAGTTCATTGATGTAACCGCTATTCTCCCAACGGCATGTAATTTCTTGCACTTGTTTGCAAGTTTAATTAAAAAAATTAAGAAGAAGTAAAGGTGTAGTCATGCAATAACAATAGTTTGTATCACCATTCATCTCATATAAAATACGTACATACTTAAAAAACATACATATATAAAAATAACATCCCATTGTAAAAAAATAAATTTACGTACATATATAGTTTAATTAAAATAATTAAAAAAAGGAAAAAGTAAAGAGTAATAGAGCATACATTATTGAAATTTAAAATATATAATATGTATTAACGTATACTACGTACTCAATGGGAAAAATACATAAAAATAGATATGTATTTAGTTTAGTTTTTTTTTTCATAGTGCATCGTATTTTGCTAGTCATGATATTTCATATTCTACTCATATTGACCATGAAACATTGAAATGTAAAAAAAAAAAATTAAGCAAACACTTAATAGTATCGAACTGCGTACCACCAGCTTCATAGTTCAGTGGTGTACCCACTGCACTACCATCCTATAAATATTTATATAACTTAAATATACAAAAGTACTTGCAACCTATATGAGGTTCATACAAAATAAAAATCATATACATACATACATACATTTAAGTATTAGCAATATGTTTGAATGAATATTCGTATGTAGGTTTTTTACACACACACACATGCTACGTTGAATCAAGGTTATAGCTGTTGTTACTTTGTTATCTCTAGCAGCGAAAGCCGCGGTGACATTTTGTTTTCTTTAAATATTGTGAGCAGAGTTACCAGTGGAAGATTGAAAAAATCTATTATTTTCCTTAAGAGTTGTTACATTTAGCATAAGGTATTACATTTAAAATTATTTTTTAATGCAAATAAATAAATGTAATTTATATGGACATTTGTATGAATGTATCTAGGTATTTATGTGAAAAAAATTAATTTTTACACAACAACGAAGTTGAAGTTCATTGATGTAACCGCTATTCTCCCAACGGCATGTAGGTAATTTCTTGCATTTGTTTGCAAGTTTAATTAAAAAAATTAAGAAGAAGTAAAGGTGTAGTAAGGTATTGCATTTAAAATTATTTCTTAATGGAAATAAATAAATGTAATTTATATGGACATTTGTATGAATGTATCTAGGTATTTATGTGAAAAAAATTAATTTGTACACAACAACGAATTTGAAGTTTATTGATGTAACCGCTAATCTCCCAACGGCATGTAATTTCTTGCACTTGTTTGCAAGTTTAATTAAAAAAATTAAGAAGAAGTAAAGGTGTAGTCATGCAATAACAATAGTTTGTATCACCATTCATCTCATATAAAATACGTACATACTTAAAAAACATACATATATGAAAATAACATCCCATTGTAAAAAAATAAATTTACGTACATATATAGTTTAATTAAAATAATTAAAAAAAGGAAAAAGTAAAGAGTAATAGAGCATACATTATTGAAATTTAAAATATATAATATGTATTAACGTATACTACGTACTCAATGGGAAAAATACATAAAAATAGATATGTATTTAGTTTAGTTTTTTTTTTCATAGTGCATCGTATTTTGCTACAAATCTCCCAATGGCAAATTAATTTCTTGCGTTTGTTTGCAAGTTTAATTTAAGAAAAAAAAGGGAAAAAGTAAAGGGCATACAATATTGAAATTTAATATACCTATAATATGTATGGATGTATAGGTAGCTACTACTCAATATTTAAAATCATTAAAATAAATATGTATTTAAGTTTATATGTAATTAGGTATTGCATTTTAGAGTATTCCTTAATGCATAATAAATAAATCTGATTTATATGCACATTTGTATGTATTTATGTATATTCGAAGCAGAAATGTTAAACAAAACTTTTAAGAAAATTAAAAATTTAATTTTTGCAAAGCATTGATTTTGAAGTTAATTGATATAACCGCTAATCTCCCAATGGCAAATTAATTTCTTGCGTTTGTTTGCAAGTTTAATTTAAAAAAAAAGAGAAAAAGTAAAGGGCATACAATATTGAAATTTAATATATAGTGGTGTACCCACTATGCTATCAACATCTTAAATTTTAGTAATTATTTTGATGGATATAAAAAACCAACATAATTAAAATATTAACAATACCTAAGAATGAATACGCGTACGTAGGGATTTCTCACACTCACACTAAGTTGAATCAAAGTTATAGCTGTTGTTATGCTTTTAGTTAACTCTGTCAACGTAAGCTGAGGCTAGTTTTTGTTTTCTTATATTATTAGCTGTGTTGCCAGAGGAAGATTGGAAAAACCTATACTTTTTCTTAAGAGTTGTTACATTTTTAATTAGGTATTGCATTTTGAATTATTTCTTAATAGCCTTTTTACACTTACTCACATCTTAGCGGAATGCGTGGAAGATGTTGAAAATGAAAAAAACTTGTTTACATTTGCAACATCTTTCATCCTTCATCTTTCATCTGTCATAATATTTATTGTAAATGTTTGCGCAAATAAAAATTTAAAAAATGAATTTAAAAATTCTGTATTACTTGTATTAATTATTGCCCTTGGAGAGCAATTATTATTACAATATGCAGATTTTGTTAGAGAATGAAGATATTAAGATATTTTATTTTATACGACATATTTCAAGTCCACTCGTTGTATGTATTTTTTTTTGTTTTTGGCATTTATAATTTTTTTCTAGTGATGCCATGTAAATTTTTGCAACAATATTTGTTTTTTCTAGTGAAGACACTAAAATAATCGAAAGATGTTGAGTGGAACAAAATGATTTAGGAACATCTTTAAAAGATGTTGAGATATGTTGACACACAAACACGTACAATTCATATGAGAAGATGTTAACATCTTGTTGATTTGATGAAAGATGAAAGATGTGAGCAAGTGTAAAAAGGCTATAATGCAAAGTTAATAAATCTGATTTGTATGCACATTTGTATGTATTTATCTGTATTTAAAGCAGAAATATAAAAGAAAACTTTTAAGAAAATTAAAAATTTAATTTTTACAAAGCAACGATTTTGAAGTTCATTGATATAACCGCTAATCTCCCAATGGCATGTAATTTCTTGCGATTGTTTGCAAGTTTAATTAAAAAAAAGAAAAAGTAAAGGGCAAACAATATTGAAATTGAATATACCTATAATATGTATGGATGTATAGGTACCTACTACTAAATGGAAAAAAAAATCATTAAAATAAATATGTATTTAAGTTTATATGTAATTAGGTATTGCATTTTAGAGTATTCCTTAATGCATACTAATAAATCTGATTTATATGCACATTTGTATGTATTTATGTCTATTCGAAGCAGAAATGTTAAACAAAACTTTTAAGAAAATTAAAAATATAAACATAAAATAAAGTGGCATCGAACAGCGAACCTTCAAGTTGATAGTCTAGTGGTGCACCCTCTATGCCATCAACATCTTAAATTTCAGCAATTATTTTGATGGATATAAGAAACCAACAAATTTAAAATATTAATAACAATACCTAAGAATGAATACGCGTACGTAGGGATTTCTCACACTCACACTAAGTTGAATCAAAGTTATAGCTGTTGTTAGGCAGATAGTTATCTCTTGTGGCAGCGAAAGCCGCGGTGACATTTTGTTTTCTTTAAATAAATGCGTACATACATACATACATACCTACTATATGTTTCATTATTATTCTTTATAATAAAGTATTTTATCCGCTCAAAAACGTACCATTGTAAAATTATAAATTGAGTTTTTGAATGTAAGTACGTATAAAAAATAAAAAATAAAATAACACAAAAAAAAATGAAAAAAATAAAAAAAAATTTTTTTTTGTCTCAACTGGGATTCGAACATAAGCTCATCTAGTGTTTTTGACCTAAGTCAAAAAAAATTGTCTCTAAACATTATAAACAATTTATTTTCATGTACTAATGGCTAACAAATTTTAAAATTATACAAAACTTATTTCGTTTGAAAATCTTTTAAAAGCAAAATGTTATAGAAGTTTAAAAATCAAAATCTTACTAATAAATTTCCCGTTTTAGAAAAATGCAGAGAATGTATATTTTAAATCACCCTGTGGCCCTTAAAATTTAATTCACTTTCTTCCTCTTAAATTCATGTAAATTCTCTATGAATAAAGATTTTGGAATACTAAAGGACTATATTGAAATATCTAAGTTATGATTATTAGCAGAAACTTTATTGACACGCGTATTTTAACGGCCACTTTCATTGAAAGACTAAATTTACGAAAACATTTTACTAGCATACCGAAGTTATAATGGGTGGTTTAATTTTAAGGGACTATGTTAATTTTGAATAAAATTATTATGAAATTATTATCATTTATTTCTATAATGATAATATTTGTATGCTTCAATTATGTATGGAACAAAATATCGGCCAAATGGCCCCCCAACCTAGGCGGCACACCACGATCCGATAGTCCAAATTTTCAATGACACTGTTGATGCTCGATTGTTGGGCACGATGATGAGTCGAGGTTGCTTGCTCTTTTGCCACGTTATCGTGAAAAACAGCAATGTTTCCCATTCAACGAACTAAGATGGCATTCACAGATGTTTTCACATTTCATACAGACCTGCTTTGCAGACATTTAAATATTTTTTACAATTCTCACGATTGTGGACGAATTCGAAAGATTATGTTGACCAAAAGAATCACGAAGTGCACAAAATGCATTTTGATTTGAACGCCCATTTTTATAAAAATCTTTAATATTTAAAAGCGTTGCTCGATTGCGTATCTTTCCACGGATCAAATTGAGTTAGTCTGAGATTGAGAAATGTCAAATGAAATACAAGAAAAAAGTTGAAGGTTAGATGTGGTTCACCTTAAACATGGGCCCTTAAAATTTAACCACCCTCTACAAAGAAAGTGATAGATATTTTATTATAAAGAGATTATTCTATAGCGATTAACAAAATAATAAATATTGTGCTTTAAATGTACACAAAATTGGCGGTGGGTATAAAAGATTCGGCACAGCCGAATATAGTGCTCTTACTTGTTTGTTTTTAACAGCTTTATTTTAAAAATTTCCGACGCCATCCTTGATTTTAAATTTTTGGTAATTAACTGTATTCTACTAGTCAAGCCCTTTAATTTGATACCCATATTAATGGGGTTAACGAAATTTAAACTTCTTTCTGCAACAATCATTTGCCTTATCACCAATCTTTTTGCACTTAAAACAGTGTCCTTAAAACTTGTTTTTCATATTTTTCTTGCCAGCAAAGGCAGTTTTAGTAAAACATGTTTCTTCTACAAAGCGACTTGAAATCTTAGTTTCTTCCAATAATAAACGCTGTTTTACGACATCATAACTTAACAGACCTTCAATATTTTGTAAGGCTGTATTATAATTATTCTACTTTGCAATCGATAATTATCTCGTTTATCTTCTATAAAAGTACATTGGTAAATTTGCATTGTTAGTATTGACATCATTGGATGTAAGTTGTATGTATGTATTCGTAGTTTTTCCTTTTTTACATACTTGTTCTTAAGGTGAATTTAATAAGGTGAACTCGTAGCTAAAACAACTACAAAGTGAAAAAATACAAACGTGTATTTTGTTAGTGTAAAACAAAACGATATGTCAAAAATACACAAAAATTTGACAAGTGGTCCCTAGAAGTAGTCAACAGCTGATGATCAGCTGATCTAATAAATTCACCTTATTGAATTCGCCTTGCTTGTTCTTAAGATAATTTCGAGGCGAATTCATTCAGGTGAAATTATCAGCCCAGCTGATGGGGAAACTTTTTGTCAAAATTGGTTGAATTTGCCTTATATATGCAGGGAAGGAAAATGTGATTTTTGATTCGGTATTAAACAATTAACTTACGTGTACTTTTTTGATAATAAATGTGCTAAATTTATGTATATTTGTAGCTTTTGCGTCATTAATAATGTTTTTCAAACATTTATATCCTTTTTTTAAACAAATTTTATTATACTTAATATGTCAAAACAACTTTTCCATCCCTGATGTACGAATTGGCCTTAACATAAAACATCCCCTCAAAAGTTGCTTTGTTGTATCAATTCGCCGTTACATATACCTTATGGATATGCCTTAGATAATTTAATCTTTAACCGTTTACCGTTTTATACAGACGTCATAAGACAAATCGTTTTATATTTTAAATAAACAAATCAAAACATACTTTCACTTGAGTTATTAATATAGAATTCTAACAGGTTATGGGCCATTTTTAGTGGGAATTGCTGAGTTTGTGTGAACTGTTTGTTCCTGTATAAAAAGAAAAAAAAAGCTGTTCACGCGTTAAAGCTGTTCTGCTTGTTGTGTATTCTGTGTCTGCTGCTGTTGTTGATTTTGGTGTAATATGTGGGATGTTATAGAAAATGACATTCCTGCAGTCCCTGATGCCAAATTGCATGAACGTGATACTGAGGCATCAATTTTGATTGGCCTAGCAGTAGAAGAATCTGAGATCTTTCGTATTCCTAACTCCAAGTATGCTAAAGATTCTTGGAACATCCTGAAATCGTATCATGAAGAATTAACGTTGAGCAATAAGGTAAAGTTGATGAGATCAATTTTTGAATTAAAATTACAACATGGTGGAGATATGGATAAGCATATAATCCAAATGAAACTTTTTTTTTCAAAACTGCAATCGCTTGGTGAACAGATATCTGAATCGTGGCTAATATCAATAATACTAAGTATTTTGCCTAGTACATATGATACATTAATAACGGCGCTTGAAGTACGTGATGAAAATGATTTAACAATGGCTTTAGTGGAAAATAAATTGTTAGAAGAAAATGATAAACAACAAAAAAAAGTATCAAATGAAGCTACAGCGTTAAAATCTTACAATAAAATGAAAATTAAAAAAAAAAAGAAAATAATTTGTCATTTTTGTCACAGCGTCGGCCACATTTTTAAAAACTGTTGGAAATTTAAATATAACCAGCAAAATATTAAACAAAATGTTAAGGTTGAAGAAAATATTGAAAATGAAAACTTTTGTTTTGTTTTAAACGATAATGGAAGTAATTGGGTAATCGATTCCGGTGCTACATGCCACATTTGTAGTGTAAGAGATGAATTTATCAATTTTTTATATTATCTTTTTTTATTATTATCCTTTATTAAAAACTTATTCATTTTATCAATATCATTAACAGAGTTATGAGAATTTACATATAGTATTACAACAATTAACATCTGATTAATTAAATAAACAAACTACTAATATCACAGATTTAAGGAAAAGTTGTTCATAAAAAACCTCGCATCAACTTAGAAGTTATAAGAGATTTTAAAACAATCACTGAAATTTGTCTTTTAAACAAAAGACCCTCAGTGGTTGTTCAGCAAATTTCTTATTATTTCAAAATTTTACCTTCTGCATTTTTCATTAAATGACAGCGTCAGTTCCCTTGTCAATGAATTGAACATTTAGAAGTCAAAGTTTCTATGTAGAAGATAAGTTGGATATCTAAAAAGTAGATTGTGTATTATTTTCAAGTTTTTATTTTGAATGATTTGCAATTTTTTTGTATGCGTTTTAGCAGCCTTTTGGGACCAGATTTGACAACCATAGGTCATTATCGGTCGAATACACATTTTGTAAATAAGAACTTTGTTATTTATATTAAAATTAGATCTTCGGCCAATTAAGGGGCATAAGGCACGACTACACTTAATTGTCTTCTCGCAAATGTAATTAACATGCTGTCTGAATAAAAGTTTTCTGTCAAGGATTACTACTAGATATTTAATTTCGTCCTTCAATGGGATAATTGTTCCCCTAGACGATAAATATCTAGTAGGAAAGCGTTTTCGCGATTTGTTGAATGGAAATATAATTGCTTGAGTTTTATCGTCATTGAATTTTATTTTCCATTTGTCATAGTATTTACGAATTAATTTAAGATTATTTTCCATTCTTCTAATTATCGCATTCGAGACTTTACCGCAACAAATAAAGGTGCTGTCATCCGCGTAAAAAGCCGCATCATGGTCTCTTCTTAGAGTAACATCAGATATATATATCGAGTATAGTGTAGGGGATAATACTGATCCTTGCGGCAAGCCCGCAGGTATTTTACTAGAAAATTTGTTATTGACAGATACAACAAACGTACGTTTATCTAAAAAGCTTTTGATAAGTTTTTGAGAGTAAATTCGAAAATTTAACGTATTTAATTTATACACTAGTCCATCATGCCAGATTGAGTCAAAAGCTTTTTCGATATCAAGAAAAACGACTCCAGTACTTTTTCGATTACTTATATTACATTCAAAAAAGTTTACAACTCTCTTAAGTTGATGTACAGTGGAGTGCTCTTTTCGAAAACCAAATTGTTCTTTATTTATAATATTATTGCAATTTGAAAAATCTAATATTCTGGAGTGAATAATTTTCTCGAACACCTTATCCAATAGGCTTAGAATACTTATTGGCCTATAGCTGGAGGGCAATTTAGGATCCTTTCCAGATTTGTGGATTGGAATTACCTAGCCATTTTAAAAACGTGTGGGAAGTACCCATTGCTCAGGCAGAAGTTAAATAATTTACTTAAGATTTTAAAGAAGGAGTTGGGCATATTTTTAAGTATTATACTGTTAATCCCATCTAAGCCAGGAGCTTTATTATTTTTCAGCAAATCGACAAATGATTTGACTTCAGCCAAATTTGTAAGTTTAATACTTGTATTGTCAGTAAGAGTTTGATTAAGGTCATTAATGTATCTTGATACAACCGAGTCCATGGGTGATGGATTGTTAATTGTAATGGTATGTGAACTAGCAAATACGTCAGCTATTGCATTTGACTTTTCGATGTCAGAATTGATCCATCTACATGAAGTTTAGAATATGTAGGACTCTTGCCTTTTAAAGTTTTAGTTAATTTCCAAAACTTTTTGGAACCGGCAGGCAGATTTGAAATGAATTTCGACCAAGACTCATTCCTGTCTTTATTCAGGTGAAAGTCAATAAGCCTATTTAGCTGTTTCAAGATACAATATAAATGCATTTTAAAATTGAAATCTCTACATCTTTGGAATTTACGTCTATATTTGTTTCTCTGAGCAATTAGCATTTTGCTAATTTCTGAAATTTGCCGTTGCCAGGGGTTTCTATGACCAACTTGTATTCTATTGGTAGCTTCTTTTACAATATATATTAGTTTACTTAATGATACATCTATATTACCTGTGTTCGTAATATTTTGATTTATATCTTGTAATAGTATTTCATTCTCCACCCAGTTTTTTATTGATAACCAATCGGCTCGATTATATAGGAGTACCAACAAAATGCTATAATGCACCTCTCCATAAATGACGCAAGATATTGGTACATGGTCCGACTGCAGAATATTTGGATGTGTTTTCAAGGTTGAAAAAGGAAGACAAGAGTTAGTTAAAAGGATGTCTACTGTAGACGGCTGTACTGGATTAATATTTTGTCCAAAACGAGTAAATGCATTTGGGTAATAAATATAGTAGTTTGATTGAAGGCAATGGCTATAAAGCTCATTACCAGCAATATTGTTTGAAAAGCAATTCCAGTGAGTATGTTGAGCGTTTAAATCACCGAATAAAAAAAAGTCATTTGAACGTTTAGTTAAGGCATCTATATCAGTTTTAAAATTTATAGTGTGAGCCGGATTGTACGCAGATGTAAAAATCACAGGGCGCCTATTTAATATTACTCGTACCGAAACATTTTCAGCAACACGCGTATTTATAGTTGGTAATATTTCGTGTTCAACATTATATTTTATCGCGATGAGTACACCTCCGCCATATGTTGGTCTATCATCTCTATAAATTTTGTAGCCCCCAAGTTTAAATTTATGGTGGGGTTTCAAAAATGTCTAATTGACAAGGAGAATATCAACTTCCTTGTCGTATAAAAATTTTTCCAGCTGTGAAGCTGCTGACTCAGTCGTTATGCCTTGAGCATTCCAGTTCATAACATGAACATTGTGACTTACTGTTGATTTATATGGCATGTTGAAGCATCATTGCCAGCACTCGTAGCTTGTCGTACTTATTTTTGCATCTTTGAAATGCATCGACAGCATCAAAAAATATTTCCATTAATTTCTCATTGGAAATATCATCTTCATTTCTGTTCACAAGATTTTTACTTCTTGTTACAGCAGAGTACAGTATATTATTTTTAGCACCTGAGTCACGTGGATAATTTTGATGCTCCTTACCGGGCAGTTGTGGAAAATTAACTTCATTGACGTTAAAGTTCATCATATTATTCCTTTGTGGCACCTTCATTCTGGCTGTGGTACGTTGTCGAATCTCAAGATATTCCTGACGACATGAATTTATCAATTTAAATCCATCCTGGCATGAAAAAGTCACTGTTGCCAATGGTGAAATTGAGTACCTACTCTGCTGGAAAAGGTTGTTGTAAAGTTATACTTGTAAATAATAAAGGATTTGAAAGGATGATCCCTGTTGACGATGTTCTGTATATTCCATCTTTTAAAGGAAATTTATTGTCGGTGAGAAAACTCTCTATGAATGGGTTTAAATTTGTGTTTTGTAATACAAATTGTATAATTCTCGACGACAATAATGATGAAGTTGGTGTCGCTAATTGTATTAACAATTTGTATGAATTAAACACAAAACAACTTGAAAGTGCTATGACGGCTGCTTGCGACTCAACTCAATGTCAACATTATTACCATAGGTTGTTTGGTCATAGAGATATAAGTGCCATAAGAAATATGCAGACTGGTATGTTTGAAAGAGATTTTAATATTAAAGATTGTGGTATTCGCAGTACTTGCCATGTTTGTGCTAAATGCAAAATGAGCCGAAAAGCATTTCCACAAAAATCAGAGCACAAAACTGGGGAAGTACTGGAATTTATCCATTCTGATATTTGCGGATCCATGCAAACAGTTACACCTAGCGTCAAAATATATTTTGTTACACTAATTGAAGATTATAGTCGTTTTACTGTAATAAAGGGTGTTTTTTTAAGCCCGATAGAACTTGAAATTGTAAAAATTAACACAAAAAATTAAATTGTAATCAAATTTTTTTTTTTATTCGAAGGATCAATACGTGACATTAACATTTGAAAATGATTTCGGGCATATGGGCACCGCGGCTGTTCTTGACGAAGCGCATTCTGGACGTCCAATTTTGGGCCACTTTTTCGAGCACTGCTGGCCGTATGTCACGAATAACACGAACAATGCTGGCCTCTAAGGCGTCAATTGTTGCTGGTTTATCA
The DNA here is from genome assembly GCA_941918925.1 of Phyto melanocephala. Taxonomy (NCBI): domain Eukaryota; kingdom Metazoa; phylum Arthropoda; class Insecta; order Diptera; family Rhinophoridae; genus Phyto; species Phyto melanocephala. The sequence goes on along the minus strand of OW799236.1, from coordinate 63,032,630 downwards.
GCATAAATCAGTGACTTCACGTAGCCCCACAGGAAATAATCGAGAGGTGTCAAATCGCACGACCTTGGAGGCCAATTGACAGGTCCATTTCTCGAAATCAACTTATCGCCAAATTTTGATTTCAATAAGTCGATGGTTGCGTTCGCCGTATGGCACGTAGCGCCATCCTGTTGAAACCACATCTCCTCCGGATCAATGTCATCCATATTTTCAAACAAAAAATCATTGATCATGGTGCGGTAACGATCTCCATTGACCGTAACGCGAGCTCCGGCCTCATTTTTGAAGAAATAAGGTCCGATGATGCCACCAGCGTGAAAACCGCACCAAACGGTGCATTTTTCTGGATGTAATGGAGTCTGTATGGTCTCTTGTGGATTGGTCTCGCTCCATATGCGGCAATTTTGCTTATTAACAAACCCGTTAAGCCAAAAATGCGCCTCATCGCTGAATACAATTTTGCGATAAAATTGGACGTCCAGACGTCCACTGTACTGTTTGGACGTGTTTCGTTCGCTGCTCCATTAGGATTTATATTTTTAGTGGATTTAACCTGGTCATAATACGTTTACCCGCTTTGATTGTCTACGAATTACTGCGGCACTATTTTTAAAGGCTTGTGCTGATTGTAAATGGTAAAGTTTTATATTTTATCAGTATTGTTTATAAAGTGATATAATACAACAACTATTCAGTACATCTGTTTGTAATATATTGGCGCCATCTACTGTTTAGTAGTTGATTTTTGCTACCCAGTTACCCAAATAACCAAAACATTAAAATTTTATTAGATAAATTACATTTTAAAAAATTATAATTCATCATTAATTATGGATTGCCAGAACAAAAATTGTAACGTTTCGGGTAATGACCGCTTGATATCATGTTGGTTGTGTCTTGGAACCTATCACTTAAAATGTAGTGGACTGAAAGCGCGTGATGCAGATGCGCTTGCTGACCCTACTAAATCCCTACAATGGAATTGTCCTCATTGTAAAAATATAAATGTTGAATTTTACAAATTCTTCAAAAGTTATAAAGACTTCTTATCTGTTCAATCTAAATTTTTAAAATTTGGTGAACTTTTCACAAATTTTCCGAATTTAGATAAATTTGCTGACGTTCAACAAAATTCTTCACCTAAGAGGAAAAAATCTGCAAGAAATCCAATCCCTTCAATAACAATATCAAAAGCGGCTTCCCATAATTCAGTAGAATACGATGATTTGTCTCCTTCACCTTGCATGGAGCAAAACAACTTGATTGTATCTGAAGTTATCACTCCGTTACCCCTTGAATTAAATAGTAATTCACCTACTACATCTTTTTCATCAGCTGCATCTTTAATTTCTGATAATACTCTACCAACTAAAGCCGTCAGAGAACTTCGTACAATTCCGCCAAGAAAAACTATATTTGCTACTCGTTTTCTTCTTGAAACAACTGTTGATGATGGTAAAAACTACTTATTATCTAAATTTAATAATAATCTACCTGCTAACATAAATATTTTTAAAATTAATTCAAGAAATAGAGCCTCGTTCAAAATAATTGTCCCACTCGAATATTTTGAACAAATCGTAAACGTAAATTTTTGGCCAAACCATACTCTAGTACGTGAATTTATTTATCGTGATGAAAACTTAGCTCGTATTCCAACATCTAATCAAACTTCAAAAAACTAATGCAAAATTCTACCCTTAACATTTATCAAAATGCAAATGGAATGAATACTAAGCTTACTGATATGTTCCTTAACAGCTTTGACTGCGAATTTCATGTTGCTGCATTTACTGAAACCTGGCTTACTAATAATACTAATAACTCTGAAATTTTTTGTAGTAAATATCAAGTTTTTAGACGTGATAGAATTAGCAAACGTGGTGGTGGTGTTTTAATTGCTGTTTCCTGTTTGTATCCTGCTGAACAGTTATTATTTGTAAATTCATCTGACATTGAATTTATCGCTGTTGTAATACAAATTCAAAATATATCGCTTTTTATTACCTGCTCATATATACCTCCAAACTCTGATCCACAACTTTATGGTGAACATGTTTTGTTAATAAAATCCGTTGCAGATAAACTAAAGTCAGCTGATTTTTTGATGATTTTTGGTGATTTTAATATTCCGGCTGCATCCTGGATTACATCAGATGATACAGATTTCTTTGTACCGATTACATCACATGATTGGAGTCAAGATTTTTTCAATAGTCTGACTAGTTTAAGTGTCTTTCAAATAAATAAAATTTTTAATAACAACAACCGCTTATTGGATCTCGTATTTGTAAATAATCCCTCTCTATTCGACGTATCTAGGACTAACCCCTTATTTATTCCTGAGGACCGACACCATCCTACATTGTTAATTTCTACACCATTGCCTCAAAAGGAAACTGTTCACACTGTATCTGAGTCGCTCTGTTTTAAACGTACGAACTACCATATGTTAAATAACTTGTTACATAATATTAACTGGTTTAAAATTCTTGCTTTTTCTTATAATGGTAGTAATTTTGATCAAATCGTGTTGAAATTTTACTCAGTTCTCTTCAGTTGTTTATCAGCAAGCACTCCATTGTTAAAAAAGGTAACATCAAATCGTCCTCCATGGTATTCCCGTACTTTAACCTGGTTAAAAAATCGTAAAAACCGTCTATATAAAAAGTAAAAGAAGAGCAAAACCTTTATTGATCGTAGCTATTATCTAATAGCTCAAAGCCGTTATATTTTTGAGAACAAAAAATGTTATGCATCGTATATAAACAAAATGAAATTTTACTTTAAAAAGAATCCGAAAATGTTTTATAATTTTGTCAACTCCAAACGTAAAGTTTCAACGTATCCAACTACTATGAAAATGAATAATGTTGTTTATTCTAATAATACAGATATTGCCAATTCTTTTGCTGATTTCTTCGCCTCTACTTTTTCTGCAAAAACGTTCCATAGTTCAATTTATCCTTATGATATTACTTCGTCTTCATCAATTAATATATCATCTTTAGATGTCGATACTAAAAAGCCTGAGAAGTATAAAAAATTGTTATAAACCTGGTCCTGATGGTATTCCTAGCTGGATATTAAAAAATTGTGCCGACGTTTTGGCTATTCCTATCACTCATCTATTTAACAGTTCTTTGAAATTTGGTATATTTCCTAAATGTTGGAAAGATTCATTTATCATCCCGCTTCATAAATCTGGTAGCCGTAGTGATGTTACTAATTATAGAGCAATAGCTAAACTTAACTCCATTCCTAAACTGTTTGAGAAAATATTAACGGACATCCTAACTGCCCAAATATCAACAATTCTTTCTCCAGCACATGGTTTTTGTAAAGGCAGATCTACATCCACAAACCTAATGGAACTGACGTCCTTCATCAATACAGGATTTTGTAATGGTAACCAAACTGATGTAGTTTATACTGATTTCAGTAAAGCCTTCGATAAGGTTAACCATGATTTATTGTTAGTGAAGCTCAAAAAATTAGGGTTTCCGGTTAACCTTTTAAAATGGATTAGTTCATATTTAAAGGATCGGAGACAATGTGTTTTTTATAATGATTGTATATCAAAACATATTGAAGTAACTTCCGGAGTTCCTCAGGGAAGTCACCTTGGCCCCATCTTATTTTTATTACTTATAAATGATCTTCCAAAGGCTATTCAATACAGCAATATTTTAATGTTTGCTGATGATGTTAAACTTTATTCATGGATTAGAACTGTTGACGACAGTTTTTATCTCCAAGCTGATTTAAATAATTTTTTTAATTGGTGTACGGTAAATCTTATGGAATTGAATTTAACAAAATGCAAATCTATGACTTTCTGCAGATATTCACCGATTTCGAATGTTTACTCTCTAAATGGCTCTAATTTAAATGTTGTTGACTCGTTTTTGGATCTTGGAATTCTCTTTGATGTAAAAATTAATTTCAACTCACATGTAATAATGACAGTAAATAAAGCTTATGGGGTGTTAAGTTTCATAAAGCGTTGGGCTAAGGAATTTAATGATCCTTATGTAACAAAAAATTTATTCACGTCATTGGTAAGACCGTTACTGGAATATGGATCAGTAATTTGGGATCCCCAATATGATGTTTATATTCAAAAACTTGAATCAGTCCAAAAACAATTTTTGCTGTTCTGCCTTCGTAACCTTCGTTGGAATCCTAATACAAACTTACCGTCATACCGTAGTCGTTTACTACTCATTGCGCTCCCAACGTTACAAAGCCGAAGAATTGTTTCCAATATTGCATTTGTCATAAATCTAATTCAAGGCAAAATTGATTCTACATATCTTCGACATAAAATATGCATCAATGTTCCTAATAGGCAGCTTAGATTTTATGAACCGTTATATGTACCATTTCATAGATCAAACTACATTAACTTTGATCCAATTAGAAAAATTTGTGCTGAGGTAAATAAGTTCTATGTTCACATTGACTTTTCTGATAATGTTGCTGTAACAAGTGGAAAGCTGATAAGATTTCTAAACTCAAATGCATACGTTTAATGTTGTTTTTATTTTTCTTTATTTTTGTAATTAAATTAAAAAAGTGTTGCTCAACTGTAAATATTATTATGTTGATTGAATTAAATAAATAAATAAATAAAAAGAATGCGCTTCGTCAAGAACAGCCGCGGTGCCCATATGCCCGAAATCATTTTCAAATGTTAATGTCACGTATTGATCTTTCGAATAAAAAAAAAATTTTGATTACAATTTAATTTTTTGTGTTATTTTTTACAATTTCAAGTTCTATCGGGCTTAAAAAAACACCGTTTATATTTACTAAATGAGAAATCCGAGATATTTGATAAAATTAAAATGTTCTTTAAAATTGTTAAAAATAAATTTGAAAAAATTCCCAAATGCATCAGATCAGATAACGGTGCAGAATATAAATCAAAGAAAATTTTTGAATTTCTCCAAAGTTACTGAATTAAATCGCAGTTTACTGTGCCCTATTGTCCACAACAAAATGGCGTAGCTGAGAGGAAAAATAGATATTTGGTGGAAATGGTTCGATGCATTCTCGAAGAAGCAGGTTTGTCTAAAAAGTATTGGGGCGAGGCCATAATGTTTACTAATTATTTACAAAACCGGTTAATCACTAAATCTATTCCGTGCACACCCTACGAGAGATGGGAAAGTCGTAAGCCTAATATGAACAATTTTTACATACTTGGCAGTAAAACCTACGTACTAATTCCTGATGTATATCGAAAGAAATTAGATGAGAAGTCATCTCTATTAACTTTCATTGGCCATAATGAACAGTCTAAAGGACTACATTTTGTGGACACCTCAACAAACAAAATCACAATTAGTAGAAATTACAAATTTGTTTCCCAACATCGTTTTGCAAATCATGACACCATCAAGAAGTTAAGACCTGCTACAAGCAGTCTAGAAATCAATATTTCAAACAAACGTCCTCCTGATAGCACCGATATTTTAATAGATGACGATTCTGATGCTGGTTCATATTGGAGTCTAGAAACCGATCTCCAGTTTTTTGAAAATTCTCAAGAATATAATTCTGAAACCGCAACTGAAACAAACTTAAGAAGATCAACAAGATCCAACATAGGTGTTCGCCCTGCAAGGTATGTACATTTATTGAAAAGTGATAACTTTGTCGAACCAAAAACGTACACGTTATCTGAACAACAAAATCAATGGAACCTTGCCATGAAGGACGAAATAATCTCGTTAATGAAGAACGAAACATGGGAATTATGCCAAGCTCCTCCTCACGTAAATATATTTAGTTGGATGCAAATGGACGTACACATGACGTAAAACGTGATGTTGATGGAAAAATACAATGTTTCAAGGCTCGTCTAGTTGCGCAGAGTTTCAAACAAAAATACGGGTGTGATTATGATGAAGTGTTTGCGCCTGTCGTTCGACAAACTACTTTCCGTATACTTTTGTCTGTTGCTGAAACAAAAAAAAATGCATGTTCACTACATGGATGTAAAATGTGCATTTTTAAATGGTGTCTTATCAGAAACTGTGAATATGAAACAACCCCCAGGTTTTATAGTTGACGGTGAAAATCTTGCATGTAAACTCAAACGAAGTATATATGGACTCAAGCAGGCTGTGAATGTATGGAATAAGGCTCTGAATGATACACTATTATCCGGTGGTTTCTCACGAAGTAAATCTGATCCATGTCTTTACGCCAAAGTCATCAATGGGGAAGATGTTTATGTACTTATTTATGTTGATGATTTGGTAATGGCATCTGCAAATGTGAATGAGATTAGAAATATACACGATTTTTTAAATAGCAAATTTGAAGTAAACAACCTTGGTCCTATCTCACATTATCTTGGTATTGAAGTAACTAGGACTAATAACTTCCAGTATAAAATTCGACAAAAACAATATATTGAGAAAATGCTATTAAAATTTGGACTGCACGATGCCAAGATTTCAAAATACCCGATGGATCTATCATATGGTAAAAGTGAACAACAACTCTTAATGAAAAATGATGAATATCAAAGTTTAATAGGGTCATTACTTTATATCGCTGTAAACACCCGTCCAGACATACATATCTGCAAGTATCTCAATTTAAGCTAGAAAAACTAGCAACCCTAACAATGAAGACTGGAATGAACTAAAGCGCGTTGTAAAACATTTGAAAGGATCGTCGAATTTATATTTAAATCTGTTTAGTGACTGTGTCCAGAAAAAATTAACTTATTGGATATGCTGATGCCAACTGGGCTGAATGCAGAATATACCGCAAATCAAATACCGGTTATATATTTTTCCTAAATGAAGGTGCAGTGAGCATAGCTGCCAGATAAAATAGGGGCAAAATCGTCAAATAGTTTACTCAAATCGTCATAAAAACGTCAAAATAAAAAAAAAACGCATTTTTCAAAACAAAACATTTTTTATTTAATGCATAACATAACAAACTTTTTAAATCCAGAGAGATCAATGGTTTTATTAGACCCTTTAAGTTAAGGACATGACAATAAATATAATACAATTTAGAATTAATTTCGAAAAATAAATATTAATATGTATATAAATACAAAAAATAATAAATAATCAATTGGCTGCATCTAATTCTGACTAATTGACAAATAATTATAATCATTTCTTTCTAAAGTTTCTACCGATTAAGGTAGCTTTAGGCAAGCGTAAGACGAGCACAACGCCAAAATAAACTACATCGTTTCGCTTTTTAGCCCATAAATTTATTTCTGGATCTGCAAACCAGTCTTCCTTAATTTTCTTCTTCTTGTTGGTTACCTGTGAAAAACACCATTAAAATTTCATTTTAGCTTCTACAAATTTTTGTATAAAAAATGGATGAAATTTCTACTTACAGAGGAAGAGCTGCTAGAATTTTCATCATCTTGGTTTTCTATTGAAAATATAATGTTTGATTTTTAATGTTTTAATGTATAATTAAAAAGAACTTACCATTTTGTTGAAGTATTTAAGCATATTAATTTGTCACTTAAATAATTTAAATAAATTTACTTAAAAAACTAAGATTGTTTTAAACGCATTTCCAAATTTATATTTGTTCGAGTTGTAGGTATCAGTTGATAATATGTGGCATATACTATGTTAGAAATGTACAAAGTGGAAAAATTACTCACACAAACACATTAAATAATGATCGATGTATCTCTTTCACTCTGTTCTATTATTAATAACATAAAAACCGTTACAAATTATTTTTATTTAGTTTAAGGTTGATATAAAAGTTATGAAAAATGTTGCAAACTTGACTTCTTGAAAATCGTCAAAAACATAGCATAAATCGTCAACACTTAATTTTAGCACGTAAAATCGTCAAAATGACGATAAATCGTCAAATCTGGCAGTGAGCTGGGTGTGCAAAAAGCAAAGCTGTGTCTCATTGTCAACTGCCGAAGCTGAATTTATCGCTCCAACGGAAGCAGCAAAAGAAGCTGTTTGGATAAGAAACGTTCTGTTTGACTTAAATTGTCCACAACACCGCCCAACTATAATATATGAAGATAACAAAAGGGCCGACTTCCTAAACGCAAGTTGCAATTCATAATTTAAAAAAATGCGTATGCAATGCTCAACATGTCTTAAGTGCAACCTTGCGTTGCAGAGATTTTTTTGCATTTTATCGGCATTTAGGAACGCTCATGGATCCACTTTTTGTCTCTGCAATATAAAGTGTTTAATTATTTAAATTATTAGTCTGTGATTTAAATACTCTATCAATTATAAATAATTTATTAAAAATAAACAAAGAAAATACTAACTCAGCCATTGCAGCTCAAATGTTTGCATACAAAATAAAAATGATGCGCGCTTTTGACAGCTGATACTTAGTAAAATGAGTTGCCAAACGATTATTAACATTGGACATTGCTAGAAAGTTTACATATGCGTTTACGAAGTGTATACATTGTAAATATGCATTGCAACTTGCGTTTAGGAAGTCGGCCAAGCTGTCTTAACCTTATAAAGAATGAAAAGCTGAGTAACAAATCAAAACATATTAACACAAAGTTCCATTTCGTTAAAGACTACGTTGAAAAGAAGATCATTGATTGCATATACTGTCCCTTGGAAGAAATGCTCGCAGATATGCTGACAAAACCTATACTCACTTCAAAACTTCAAGCGCATAGACTGAAGAGCAATATTTATTTATTATCAATTGAGAAGGTGTATTAGAATTATTCTACTTTGCAATCGATAATTATCTCGTTTAACTTCTATAAAAGTACATTGGTAAATTAGCATTGTTAGTATTGACATCATTGGATGTAAGTTGTATGTATGTATTCGTAGTTTTTCCTTTTTTACATACTTGTTCTTAAGATAATTTAATCTTTAACCGTTTACCGTTTTATACAGACGTAATAAGACAAATCGTTTTATATGTTGAGGATTTCTT